>CM066031.1:1482600625-1483147231 GCA_033557465.1 Ichthyophis bannanicus | reverse complement strand
ATTTTGCTTTCCTTTTCTTAACGAAGTTCATACCGCACACGGCCAAGTACGCAGCTCGATTGCCGTTTCTTTAAGACTTATCATGCTGCTTTCGACCTTGTGGACCACCCTACTCTTACGGCCCGTTTACAAAACGATATTTGGCTCGCTGGCTCTGTTCTTTCTTGGTTTCACTCCTTCACTCTCCCACCGAACCTTTTCCGTCTCCTCAGGCCCCGCCTCCGCCCCTACCCCCCCTCTCCCATGGGGGTGTCCCCCGGCGCTGTCCTCGCGCCCCTCTCTCTCCTGTTTAACAACGTCTTCCCTGCCCCCCCGTGCGCACTCTTAGTTCAGCAGCATAGCATTTCAGCCCACTATTTTAACGCAGACGTATATCAAATTCTTCTCCATCACTCCGGAACCTTCTGCCCCTGAACTTGCCCCTCTCAACTCTTGCTTGGCTTCAGTGTCCTCCTGGTTCTCCACCAATTTGTTGCATGTGAACCTCTCTCAAATCATTTGCCATTTGGTTTACGGTTCTGGTGCCCCAATTCCCTCTCTCACGCCCCTCCCCTTTCCGGTTCCCCCCCATTGCCGGTAGTCTCCTCCCTACGTTATCTAGGCGTTACCCTGGACTCTGCCTTATCCTTCAGAGAACATATTTCCTCTGGTTGTACAGCGATCCTTTCACACCTTACGTCAACTCCGGGCTATTCCGTTGCCGTTATATCAATGTCCCTGCCCCCTGACTACACTATTACTGTCCCTTGTGGTATCCCGCCTGGACTGCTTCACTGTTGGCCTGGCCGGTCTCCCTTCAAACCCCAACTGCGAAGACTAACACTAGTCCAACCACACAGCTGCACGTATGCTCGCTCATGCTCCCCTCTTCGCCTCCAAATCACCCCCATCTTGAGTCAGCCTCCACTGGCTTGCCCTTGCTTACCGTATAACAGTTCAAAATCCGTTATATATGTGCACAAAACCATCCATACCGGTATTCCCCTCTACCTTGCCAATCTAATACATCTTCACCCACGTCTCACCGCTCCCTTAGATCGGTCCAGCTGAACCGCATGTCCCGTCCCCTCCCCGTCACATGGCTCACCTTGAGGCCACCCGCATCCTCAGCATTTTGCTTTTTTGGCCCGCGCCGCTGGAACTCCCACCTCCCCGTTGCCCTCCGTCTAGCAACCCTCCTACAAGACTTTCTTAGGCTAGGCTTAGACCCACCTTTTTTGCAACCAACCCGCTTTTAAACCTTCCTCCTCCTCCTGCTCCCCTTTCTCCCCCACCCCATTGAACCAGAATATTCGTAATTTTTGTTTTGTCTGCTTCGTTGCTTTATCTTTTGCATTTACCACTCTCTCTCTTCACCCTATCCTGTCTATTTAATTATTTTTTGGCGTTCCTTTTCCTTTTCAGCAGCATATATATTTTAATTGTTGTACCCCGCTCTGGTGCCACTGTTACAGAGCGGTATATTAAATGTGACAATAAAGATAAAGATAAATAATCATGCGACCCCTGTCTGCATCTGAAGCTTGAAGAGTGTTTTGGGGATGAGGGGAATGGGTGGGAAAGGCATAAAGGAAGTCCTGACCCCATGGAAGGATGAAGGCATCCCTTGCCTGACAATTTTGAGCCGGAAGCCTGGACCCGAACCGGGGAAGTGTGGCATTCAGTGGACTTGCAAATGAGTTCTATGTCTGGAGTGCTCCAGAGATGAAATAAGCTTTGCCACCTGGTCTAGGTGGAGGAACCACTCATGATGCCCACAATACTCAACCGGAGTTTTTTCTTCCCCAGGTTTTTGAATTCCTGGAAGATATACCACTATAAGGTGAATTTGATACTCTCTGGCGAGGTCCCACAGTCGTAAAGCTCTCGTTACATAATGACATAGAGCCTCTTCCCCGCCCTGCTTTGTCACATAGAACATGGCTACTTGATTGTCCCTCTGGACTAGGACTGTCTTTTCGCTGAGCTGAGCGTGGAATCCTTGAAGATCTAAATAGATTGCTCTTACTTCCATGATGTTTATGTGTAAACCAGCCTCCTGTGGAGTCCAGTTTCCCTGTGTAGAGAGATGATTCAGGTGTGCTCTCCCCAACCCACCTGTGATGCATCTGTTTTTAGGGTGGCCTAAAAAAGGGGTTGATGAAAAGGAGACCCCCCTGTCAGATTTTTCTAATTGATTGCCACCATTGGAGGGACAAAATTAGACATTGGCAGTTTAATATTTTGTCTGATAAAAGACCTGTGGGCCTGTGTCCACTGTGTGGATAGGGTCCACTGAGCTGCTCGCATGTTGGTGAGCATATGGGACTACATGCACGCGGTGGATGCCATATTTCCCAGCAACTGTAGTAGTTCTCGAGCAGTTAGGGAGGATTTTCCTGCTGCTTGAGAAGCTAGTTGCATTATGCGAAGACAACCCGGCACTGTGGAAGGAAAGCCTTTGCCTGTCTGGTATCATAGACAGGCCCCTATTAATTCCCTGCATTGGGAAGGAAACACGTTGGGATTTTGGGGAAGTTTATTACCAACCCCAAGTATTGGAGGATTCGCATGTGCGAGACAGGTGCAGTGCTTCGTGCCTCTGCAACTGTAGGGGCTTCGAATGAGCCAGTGTCCCATCTATGTAAGGGAAGACGAACATCCCCAGGGTTCGCAGAGATGCCAGCTCTACTACTGCCGTGCATTTCGTGAATATTTTAGTTTTATTTTATTTTATTCTATTTAGTTGTATTTATATACCAGGGGAGGAAAGGGTACAAAGGGGCAGAGACGGAAAAAAAGCACCGGAAAGGTGCTTTTCACCGGTCAAAGCGGTGCTGAAGCTAGACCAAGGTGAAGAACCCGTGTCCTGGAAATGTATTTCCCCTGAAAAGGAATCGTAAGAATTTCCTGTGATCTGGATGGATCAGAAATGTGAGTGTTATGCATCCTATTTAAGTGTCTAGAGAGCAAAAGCCAATCCTGGCTTTGAAGGTATGGCAGAATAGTTTACTAGAGACATCATTTTGACCTCTATTCTCTCGAAACAGGTATTATGTGTCAATTCTCTGAGGTCTAAAATGGGTCCATGGGTGTCCTCCTGTTTTCTTTGGAATAAGAAAATAGGGGGAGTAGAACCCTGCCACGCCCATTTGAAGAATGGGTACCGTCCCTCTATTGCCCCTTTGGGCAAGAAGTGTTTTTATATAACCCTCGTGATCTACGATTGTCTGCGGAGGTTGGAGAATTGAATTGTTTTAGAATTGTAGGAGGGGGCATGCTGTGAAAATGGAGCTTGTACCCCTTTCCTCCCTACAATGGAGAGAGTCCAATCTTCCTGCTGTTATCATGAATCCCATCTGTTGGCAAAGGTGGCATAACCTGCCTGGGATATTGTTTGGGGTTGGGGACCCCTCAGAGGGCAGGAAGGCTAGGCTCTCTAGGAAGGAGGTCAAATCCCTTGCGAGTGATGAACCTGCAGAGCTGGTTGGGCTCGTCGGGCCTTTTGGCTTCTTTAAGGCTGTCCTAAGTTTGTCCCTTTTTGGGGCAACCTGACACTGAGGGGCATGTTTACTAAACATAATTATCGTGCGGGTCCGCGTGAGTGTACCTGTTCCATATAAGGAGTGTGCGGATCAGGCTGCCTAAAGAATAAAACCGGTAGTAAGAAACCTGACGTGTGCGCTTCACGGTAATGTGCGGGGTCGACATTATCGCGCCACAAGGCAAAGTGGCGCGCTGCCGGGTATAGAAAACACCCGAGCCGTAGTACAACGGTGAAGACACTGACCAATAGTGCAGGGGCCATGGGTTCAATCCCCCATTGTGCACAACACAAAGGCCAGCTGAGACGCAACTGTAATGCTAAAATTATTTTAGGAGTCAAATTAATTTTTATCGGCATCAGGCGGTGCACAGTTCTTTTTCAGCGGCTTAAGGTAGCGCTCAGTTGTTTTTGGGCGGCCTAAGGCGGCGCACAGGTCCTCTTGTGCGGCAGAAGGCGGCGCAGACCGGTCATCTTGGGCGGCAGAAGGCGTCGCGCTGATAGGCACCAAGCGGTGCGCCGATAGGCACAAGCCCAGGAACGGAGCCACAGCACAGTGGTTAAAACACTGACCAATGGTGCTGGGAGCAGGGGTTCAATCCCCCCCCCCCCCCCGTGTACACTGAAGGCAGTTGTCGGTGTTTGTTTTCTATTGGAGTCACAGAAATTATCGGCCGCCAGAGGTGCGTGCGCTGCTGTACGTAAAGCGGCGCACTAATGGTATTGGAGGCCTCTGATGACTGGGAGGCATAAGACTCGCAAAGAAGGGAAACCAGATGAACCGAGCAACAGCATCATGGTAATAACACTGACCAAACGAGTAAGGAGCAAGGCTTTCAACACCCGCAGTGCACACAAAAGACAGCAGGCTGAGGCATCGGGGGCTGTGGTGCTGGTCAGAAGGGTGTGTGGCAATGTTTTTTGAGAATAATAATTTGGGAGAGGTAAATGGTGTTGTGCTGATTGCAAGCACCCAAACACAATCCGTGTGCAATGGTGCAGGGATCAGGGGTGCAATCCCACACAATGGCAAATGAACATGTCTGGCAGAGACAGCACCTGTAAGGGGTAAGATAGCCCCATTAGGGTGTTATCGCATATCTGTGGAATAAGTGGTTTCCAGCAAATGTACTCTCAGAGCACTGTAACATAACGTGCCCTTGAAGTCACCCCACAGGACACATCTCCAATGCAGTGTCTCCACCACGCCACCCAACAATGTTGGTGAAGATAGTGGCCGAGGGGGCGCCACATAGGGTGCCCTATGAGGCGGGGAAAGGTCACAGCACTCTTTCTGCTGTTAGCACTGTGCATTGTAACGTATGGAAAACATAAGTAGTTGTGCTGACACAGTTCGTGCATATGTGATTTAACAGTGAGGGACTGCAGACAGACCCTGGCGTCTTATATCCACAGGGTGTCAGAGTTACTCTCATATTGCAATCCTAAGCCTGGTCCTGTCAGCAGCCCTTTACTACGAGATCATCAATGGCAGACCATGGTCATTCATTAGTTACTAACCAAGGAGGGGCTGCAGACAGTCCCAAGTGACGCATATCCACACCAATCAAGTCAATAATCATCCATTAAACTGCCCCATTACCTCTGGAGATTGAAATCCACAGAGTAACACAGCGCCATGACATCCAAGGTCTGAATGAAAAAACACACACGCCTATGTCATGTATGTAGAAAACTGGTGATACAGCAATGATGTTGCAGGGGTCATGGTCTGCTCCAGTTAAATAATAAGGGTGGGTGAGGTATTTTCCCACTCTGTGATCAAGTGTACAGCAACCACTCCTGGCATAGTGAGACAATTACACCCTTGTGCCATATATTATTGCACCTTTTATGGTGCAGCAGATGTAACATCACAAACATACCCTGTCAGCAAAGGTGAACTGTAATCTATTTCCATAGGCCATGTTGAAAGGCTGTCCACTCCCGGCCACTATCGTAGGCACATCATAAGCTGTGTCAATCAAAGGTGTGCCAGAAGATCCCATAAGGACCAATCGGTAAAAGCAGAAAGCTGAGCCAATAACAGTAACATCCCCCAAGCAGAATGCAAACAGAGGAATGAGCTAAACACACACATAACACAAAAACTGAACAGATCACAGAATACAGACAATATCAAATTAAATGAAGGACCTACATAAGTTTATGGGCTGGGCCGAAAGCAGCTGCAGGCCATGTGACACCCATAAAATGTGAAAAACATATCCATGGCAGCTATATCCATGCACAGATTGATGGTAATGTACCCTGCTACACTGACAGTGTGAGCCAGAGGATGTGCAGATGTGTGTAGTAGGGGAGTCTAAATGGAAGAATATGTGCATATCAGGATGACGGTGGAGTACAAGTGCTAGGCAGAGCACACACAGGAGAGGCAAGCAGGTTGAGATGCACTGCACGAATGTGTGTTAGTCCATGACGTGGTTCGCAGCATGCACCTCAGGGTAGGATTGAACATATCTGGCAGAGAAAGGATGGATGTAAGGAGGTCGCACAACTCACATAATGGTACAATGTCGGCATCCCACTGAAGTACACAAAAATCACTATCACACAAATGAAAAGCACAAATCCAGCACAAGCAATAAAATACAACACTGCAGACAGTAACCACACAAACGACCAGTACTACAAATGTAGACCGCCTAAAATGGTAACACACACCGCCCATGTAAGGCACAACAAAGTCTACGTAACCAAAATAACGCATGCCAGTACACAAACGCCTGCTGGCTGCCATGACAAACAAACACACAAACAACTAATCTGTAGTAAATGCACATGCAGATACACCATGTACAGAAAGAATTTGCACTCTGTATCTTGCAACAACAACACCTGCACAAACACAATGAAAGGTCCTGCACTGAATACAGCATGCAAAACAGGGATATAAGTAAACACAACGCCATCAAGGCTGTTCCCTGGATCAGGTGAATAATCAGGAGAAGAACAGGAGACAGCTCAACATGCAATAAGGTCTAGCACACCAAACACCTGAATCTCATCAAAAAGAAAGGGCCACATGCAACAGGATGTAAAGACCCTAAAGTGTGAGTGCGTTATTACACAACAAATGTCATGGCTAGGCAACACACAGGATGCACCCTTTTCTACAGTGAAGACAGTAAAGGGTGTGTTTAGAGCTGAGGAACCTGTTGGTACCTCATGGCCGAGTGAGGCCATTAGAGATGTTAAAAACAAAACATGTGCGGAAAAACATGCATACAGCACACGTCAAACACATGACCATAGCCCATAACACAAAGCAATCAATGAGCACACTCTAACACAAAGATCCCAAAGGGCGTGTGTGGATGTCAAGCGTACATAGACAGTGATGTGCCATTTTGCTGTCACTAACACAGCTGGCACTGTACAAGGATGTGAGCATAGGTTAACAATGTACATGTCAATCAAACAAACACATAAAGGGGATGTATTTGCAAATAACGGTGGACTAACATAGTTAAGTGAAAAATGTCTTGCACACCAAACAAACAGTGAACAATTCACAGAAGCACCCCCAGTGGCCCATGGCAGGTCATGTAACCCACCATCACCTAGCAACAACAAAAACATCATCTACACCCTGTGACATTGAAAGGAAAATGATGGATCCATGGGCTCACAAGGAGTCATGACTGATACAAAGTCACACATTGAGCATGATGACAGACCTGAAATGCAAACACCACACGAAACACATAGTGGGTAAATACAGAACTTTATTTGGTTTGCACATCACAAATAGTGTAGACAGTGCCATCATAATATCAGGGCTGGCCGCATCACCTCGGAAAGTGCTCAAAACCTTTAGCATGTCACAAAGCCACCTCCTACAGAAAGGTAACTTGGTTGACAACAAATTATCCACACCAGATATAATTTGCATCAGGTGCATACTCTGCACCTGACACCAGACCCCAAGCGCCCCCTTGCTGCTGCATGTCGCAAATGTGTCACCCACATATGAGTGCATGTACAGATGAGATGATGCTGCTGAAGACCCAATACACCTCATCTGTCCCTCAGAAAATACCCAACTGTCAAAACAGGGGTCAGACTAACTCCAAAAAGATATTGGGTGCAAAGGATTTTAATGTTCAAAAAACATGACAGAAAAGTAATGATGATACGCACATCCCAATGCCCGATATGGGATTACAAGCTAACCACCACTATGGGACACAAACAATCAATGTAAAATCACAATAAGCCTCCTGCCTAACAAATACCTACAGTGCACCATGACCACAGACATAATACCAACTCAAGCAACCAGCAGAAATATTGCACTATATTTACAACGCGATCAAGGAGGTCAACATGCAGTGTTTGTTTGGGGAAACAGTGGGCACTCGTGCCACATATACCCGGATACATGGAATTTCCCAGTAAACAAGTAGTATTGGACAACCCACACTGCCCACAACTGCAAACATAATTGGGGCAATGTGAGTGTCGCTAACACAAGCCATAGTCATGACCGTGAAGACGGGAAATGCAAGGTGTGTACAGACATGCAGACTGTCATGTATGCACAGTACGCAAACACACGAACAGCATATAATAATAAGGAAATAATGGACAAACATCATCACCTAACTCCACACAGAAGCCATAGGTCCACATGTGTGTCACAGAAACATAGTCAGTGAGATTGCACAAGCACCAGCCCACATGGCAACATGATACAGTGATGCCACACATGCATGTAAACACCCATGGGTCACTGAAAACATCATCCCAAGATGGTGTTGTGTTTGAAAACATTGTGGAGTTTAAATGGGGATCATGTCCAGGTGGCAAATAGGTTGACGTAGACAATAGGAGCACTCCATCGTTGGCCACATGACAAATACATGGGCTGTATGCTTGTGTTGTAAGAAAAACATTAGAATATCATCGTTGCCATGTCACTGCCCTGGTACAAACATGAGACACCCAACTGTGACAAAATGTAACACCTACAATGTCCATGTCAGTTGCTGCTGCACAAGGGGGGATCATCGTAAAACGTCAGAATTGTATCTGAAATCCAAAAACTCATGTTAAAAGTGTCTTTGAGGCTCAGACATGCATAGTCAGGGGTCTGTGATCAATATACCATAGTCCTTCGAAGTCCATGTGTGTCCCCCCACAATGAGGAGCCCGTCCTGCCAATCAATTGCATCAGCAGTGCTATCGACACCTCTGTCAGGGTGAAAGCAGTAGTCAAAAATCAATAATGTCTATCCCAGTCATGTGTTGCACTCTCAGAGGTAAAACATCCAATGGCAAAATGTCATAGCAAAGAGTTGCATGGTGGGTCTGTCCTCAAACAGGTGGGTGTTGTTGACAACAGTTGCAGTGTAAGAGATGTGCCCGGTATGTCCACTGTCCTGTGTCAGGAGAGGAGAGGTATGTAATCGTCAGACACCTTTGAAAAGAAACACAAATGTCATAACGTCCCCAGCTGTGCAAATGCTGAAGAAAGGAATGCAAAGGCAAACAGGACATGATAGCAATATGAAACATAACCATGTGGCCAACATCATTATGCCTCAACACAGACATGGTTGTCACATGGATATGTTACATAAGAACATATAAGAACATAAGATATGCCATACTGGGTCAGACCAAGGTCCATCAAGCCCAGTATTCTGTTTCCAACAGTGGCCAATCTAGGTCATACGTACCTAGCAGTTTCCCCAAGGGACACAGGTTCCACAATGCTTGTATTGGTTCAAGCATTGATATCCTGGGTCCCTTCTTAATAATGGTTTATGGACCTTTCCTCCAGGAACTTGTCCAAACCTTTTTTAAACCCAGCTACACTAACAGCCTTTACTACATCCTCCGGTAACAAATTCCAGAGTTTTGATTACACGTTGAGTGAAAAAATATTTTCTGTTATTAGTCTTAAATAGTTTTACCCTGTACTTCATTGCATGTCCCCTAGTCTTTCTATATTCTGATAAGGTAAACAATCGATCTACGTTTACCCGTTCCACTCCGTTCATTAATTTATAGACTTCTATCATATCTCCCCTCAGCCGTCTCTTTTCCAGGTTAAAGAGCCCCAACCTTTTTAGCCTTTCTTCATAGGAGTAGCCTTCCATCCCCTTTACCATTTTGGTGGCTCTTCTCTGAACCTTTTCTAAAATTGCTATATCCTTTTTAAGATATGGCGACCAGAATTGCACACAATATTCAAGGTGCGGTCTCACCATGGAACGATATAGAGGCATTATAATATCTTTTGTTTTATTTTCCATTCCTTTCCTTATCATACCTAGCATTCTATTTGCTCTCTTGGCCGCCGCTGCACACTGGGCCGAGGGTTTTAACATGGTATCCACAAGGACGCCTAAATCTTTTTCTTGGGTGGTGGTTCCTAATGTGGAACCTTGCATCGTGTAACCATAGTTTGGGTTGTTTTCTTCCTAGGTGCATAACCTTGCACTTCTCCACATTAAATTTCATCTGCCATTTTGATGCCCAGTCCTTCCAATTTATCAAGATCCTCTTGCAATTTTCCACAATCCTCCTGGGTTTTAACAACTTTAAATAGTTTTGTGTCATCAGCAAATTTGATAACCTCACTCGTTATTCCACTTTCCAGGTCATTTATGAATATGTCAAAAAGCAGCGGACCCAGCACAGATTCCCTGGGGTACACCACTATTCACCTTTCTTCCATTGGGAAAATTGGCCATTTAGCCCTACCCTCTGCTTTCTATCTTTTAACCAGTTCCTGATCCACAGTAGTACACTGCCTCCTATCCCATGACTCTTTAGTTTTGCCAAAAGTCTCTCATGAGGGACCTTGTCAAAGGCTTTCTGAAAGTCCAGATACACAATATCAACCGACTCACCTTTGTCCACCTGTTTATTCACTCCTTCAAAAAACATAACAGATTAGTAAGACAAGATCTACCTTGTCTAAAGCCATGTTGGCTGTCTCCCATTAGGTCATGACTATCTATATGCTGAGTAATTTTATTCTTTATGATGGTTTCTACCCTTTTTCCCGGTCCTGATGTCAGGCTCACCGGTCTGTAGTTTCCCGGATCACCCCGCGATCCCTTTTGAAAAATGGGTGTTCCAGTGGCGATCCTCCACTGCTCAGGTCGTAGTGATGATTTTAATGTGCGTTCACTGATGACGGATAGCAGGTCTGCAATCTCTAATTTGAGTTCTGTCAACACCCTTGGATGTATACCATCCGGCCCAGGTGATTTGCTACTCTTCAGTTTATCTAATAGTTGTAGGACATCTTCCCGATGTATCGATATTTCCTTCAATTCTTCCACACCTTTAAATACCACTTCAGTCGTGGGTAACATCCCTACATCTTCCTCAGTAAAGACCGAAGCAAAGAATTCATTCAGTCTCTCCGCTATCGCCTTGTCGCCTCTTAGTGCTCCTTTAACCCCTTTATCATCTAATGGAACAACTGACTCTCTCACTGGTTTTTTTCTACGAATGTACTTGAAAAGGTCTTTATTTCGCGTTTTTGCTTCCGCAGCAAGCTTCTTCTCAAATTCTCTCTTTGCCTGCCTTATCAATGCCTTGCATTTGACTTGCCAGTGCTTGTGCTGTTTCCAGGTTTCATCATTTGGCTCTTTTTTCCATTTCTTGAAAGATGCTTTTTTTGGCAACAACAGCCTCTCTGACCTCAGCTTTAAACCATGCTGGCAATTTTTTGGACTTCCTTCCACTTTTCTTAAAGCGTGGAATACAGCTGGTCTGGGCTTCCAAGATAGTATTTTTCAACAACACCCAAGCTTGATGTACGTCTTTAACCTTTGCAACTGCTCCTTTTAGTTTTTTCTTAACTGTTTTTCCTCATTCTATCATAGTCTCCCTTTCGAAGTTAAAGGGTAGTACTGTGGATTTCCTTACTTTCCCTCCTCCACTAATTAAATCAAAGGCGATCATGCTATGATCACTATTGCCAAGTGGCCCCAACACCCTTATCTCTTGCACTACATCTGGTGTTCCACTAAGGACTAGGTCTAATATTGCTTCCCCTCTGGTCGGTTCATGAACCAGCTGCTCCAAGAAGCAGTCATTTATTTCATCTAGGAACTTTATCTCCCTAGCATGTCCTGTTGTGACACTGACCCAGTCGATGCCGGGGTAATTGAAATCACCCATTATTATTACTGCACTGTAACTTTTGCTAGCTTCCTTGATTTCTTTGAGCATTTCATCATCCATTTGTTCATTCTGGCCAGGCGACGATAGTAACACCCCCACTGCCATCGCCTTCCCCTTTTTACATGGAATTTCAATCCATAGAGATTCTACAGCAAATTTTGTTTCTTGCAAAACTTTAATCCTTTCTGACTCAATGCCCTCTCTAACATAGAGCGCAACCCCTCCACCAATTTGATCAGCTCTATCATTTCGATATAGTTTGTACCCAGGTATCACAGTGTCCCACTGGTTGTCCTCCTTCCACCATGTCTCTGATATTCCAATCATATCTAACCTCTCGTTTAGTGCTATATATTCTAACTCTCCCATCTTGTTTTGTAGACTTCTAGCATTTGCATACAAGCCTTTTAGAGACTGTATTTTATTCATATTAATTTGGCTATTGGTAGACATGGGTAATTTGGGATCTTTAAGTTCTGTCTGCTCCATACTCGAGGGCATTTGGGCTACTTTACTCTTTTTTGGAACCTCTCTGCTTTTTGTAGTATCCTTCAAGGATACATTCTTCCGAACCATGCGCTCTTGGGCGACTGTCGGCTTTCCCCTATTATCTAGTTTAAAAGCTGCTCTATCTCCTTTTTAAAGGTTAATGCCAGCAGCCTGGTTCCATCCCGGTTAAGGTGAAGCCCATCCCTTCGGAAGATCCCCTCCTTTCCCCAGAATGTTCCCCAGTGCCTAACAAATCCGAACCCCTCATCTCTGCACCATTGTCTCATCCACGCATTGAGAGTCCGGAGCTCTGCCTGCCTATTGGGTCCTGCGCGTGGAACGGGAAGCATTTCGGAGAACGCTACCCTGGAAGTTCTGGATTTCAACTTCCTACCTAAAAGCCTAAATTTAGCTTCCAGAACCTCCCTACCACATTTTCCTATGTCATTGGTACCAACATGTACCAAGACAGCAGACTCCTCCCCAGCACTATCTAAGACCTTATCTAGGTGGCGTGTGAGGTCCGCTACCTTCGCACCAGGCAGGCATGTTACCAGGCGATCCTCACGTCCACCAGCCACCCAGCTATCTACATGCCTAATGATCGAATCACCAACTATAACTGCTGTCCTAACCCTTCCCGCATGGGCACTTGGCCCTGGAGAAACCTCCTCGGTGCAAGAGGGGTTTACATCACCTGGAGGACAGGTCCTAGTTACAGGATCACTTCCTGCCACACCAGGGTGATGCTCTCCTGTCACGTGACCTCTCTCCTCCATGGCAACAGGGATGCTGCCAGACTGGAGGTGGGACTTCAGGACTATATCCCTGTAGGTCTCGTCTATGTACCTCTCTGTCTGTCTTATGTTTTCCAAGTCTGCTACTCTAGCCTCTAGAGAACGGACTTGTTCCCTGAGAGCAGAGAGCTCCTTGCACCTAGTGCACACGTAAGACCTCTCACCAGCTGGGAGAAAATCATACATGTGACACTCAATGCAAAAGACTGGAAAGCCCACATCCCGCTGCTGGACTGCTGTCCTGCATCTTAGTTTTTAAGTTTGTGTTTAGATCTTTAAGTTCTATATGTACTAAAGGGTGCAATGGATATTTATACCACTAAAACTGTACCTAAGAAGTTTAATATACCTTGTTCACCTGAAGCTTAATTAATCTCAGGTCCTTGGTGTATGACTGATTTGGGTAATGAGCTTCACCTGAGAGCACCTCCTGTCTTTTAAGTTGTGCAAGTACCTATAAAGCTGTGAAATTCCCAGGGGAGGGTGGGTGTGGGGAGGGAGGGAGGGATATAACACTTATTAAAAAAGGGCTGCTACACAGTACCTTGTCCTGTGCTGCTGAGGAAAACTATATTCTGATTTGATTTAAATTATAGCTCTTTGCTGCTACTAGGCTCTAACCTATTATGAAATTTAAACTACAAGCTCTCTGCTGGATTCTAATTTAACCAGAAAGCTCTCTTCTGTGTTTTAATTTGAAACTAAAAGTACTTTGCTGATGCTAGGCCCTGAGTGACTATGAAATTTAAACTACAGCTGTCTACTGGGTATGAAAGGTAACCAGAAAGTTCTCTTCTGTGTTTTTAAATTGAATCTTAAACTGTTGCTACTAGGCCCTGACTGATTTAACAAAAAAAATAGTGGGTTCACAGATTAATTAGCTTTAAAAGAAAAACAATTCCTTTCAGAAAAATTCCCAGAAGTATATACTCACAATTTCAGATTTCTCTCCAGAAGTAACAGCCCCCCTTTCCAGTCCGTCAAGACTGGAAAGGGGGGCTGTTAATGTTAATGTTAATGTCCATGCGCCTGTCACACAGGTGTGTTGCAGCTACACACCATATGCAGCTGTTCATGTGAGTCTAGAGAAAATGTTACATGCCCATCAGAACAACATTATATCATCAACAGTGAAAGACAGATGTAATGAACCCCAAAAGAAACCAATACACATACCGTGTGTGTGCATCAGGTGTAGCTCATCAATCGCTTGAGTCACTACACAACAATATCAGGAACACCTGAAGGTAGACAATGTCAGCAAAAGCTCGAGATTCACCATGGCAAGCCAACGTTGATGACGGTCCAGATTATGTGCATATATGTAAACACAAATGAAAACAGACCAGTGATTAATGACAACAAAGAAACATGTTTTCTCAATGCACACAACACATGTCCATAATGTTGACAACGTTTACACCACTATGTAAGAGGTAGCATAGTCACAACAGACACCCAGAGGCACACACCCCTAACAGCACATGATAATGTATGATGTCGGAGCAATGCAACATCACACAGGCAAACGAGAAATACACACACCCACAGTATGGAAATGTCAAATTGACATCTGTAACACATGGCCTGCATGTGCACAGGTGTAGATCTGTAGATATAACGGCCCAGTGACCATGCAATGATATCATGGTGTTGTCTGAGAGTACATTGTTTGGGGACAGAAAACGTGCAGCCAAACATCACAATACAACAACCTACACACACATGCAGGTCTGTTTTCACATGTCACAGTGAAAGTGTGGTAGAGGACATGCCTAACCAAGACACAAGGGAATATGAGTGACACCAGCAAGAGATGGTTTACTGATGCTAAACCTAGAATATTGGAAAACAAATCATCTGTGCAATATGACAGATCAATAGGAACATATGATTTCAATTAGTGCGGTCACACACAATGTCTATGTACAACCACCTACCAAAACAAAATGATTAATTGCTGATGTAGAGACACATGGCAAAGCACCAGACCAACACCATCCAAACCACGTATGTCCTCTGCACATGGAGACACAAGATAAGCAAACAAATGTCATGTTATAGCCATGAATCACACACTGCACCGTCATGTCCCCAGCTATCACACCCCACAAGAGCCCTCAATTAATGACTGCTCCCTATCACAATGTACAGATCACATACATGTCAGAGGCATCACGGAGATGTCTAACGAGATCCTGAGGTGTGTGTAGTGTCTCCGACCCCTCCCTTACCTCTCTGTCCGTGTACACACAGAGCAATTCAGGGGTATGCGCACACCATTCTGTTGTCTCAGTCGCAGAGTGCACTATAAACCTTTTATCACCATATTGTGACAAAAGACTCCTCTACCTGTTTAATGTTGTGCCAAAGTTGTATGTTAATCCACTTACAATAGGGAAAAGCATTGGATATCTGCGCTCCCACCTCATGTATTCCCGTATCATAACATATCCTGGGTTGTACATCTCATACCGTCTGTAATATTAACAGTTATGTTCTGATGATGTGCACAAATAACATGCATAATGTGTTGCATGTGTTAAAATGGACCACCCCATGTCTGCATGTGACAAACCCCTGAGGGCTGCATGCCATCCCAATGTGTGTTAGTCTGAACGTTGAAACATGCATACCCTACATGTGCACCTCTGATAAATAGCTGGCACCTATGTCTGTGTATGTAAGTCAACATAATCATGCCTTGCTTGTGTCTGCAAGATATTTGCTCATATGGTCTGTGTTCACGTTACCTACACACATACACAGCCTGTAGCTAACGCATGATGGATGATGTTGCAAGAGCATCAGCAAGATATGCCATCCAATCCATTAAATACCTGCTATAACACAAGCAACACCCACATGCTGTGATCCAACTGGCTATTGTAAAAACTCCCGTTGCTGTATCTGGCTGATACATCTCACCATGTGTGTAGATACCCATCACTGCAGTGAAGGTAGACTCACCAAGTTAAAAGTGTTTTATCACAACCCCCTGGCTGCACAATGCAGAAGGTCCCCATCCCTAACCACATCCATGTCATGGCTACCTGATCAACAATACATTTTGACACACGTCATGTTTGACATCCACATACCACCCAAACTGTTTAATATCATCTCCCCATACTAGCATTAACTATGTTTATTGTGCTTTATGTGACATGTTGCTACACACATGAAGAGCACACAAACATAGGTATGTCACAGGAGCCTAATACCAACATAAACATCACAAATGTGTCTAATCGTAGCGCTCCACAATGGACAACAGTCAACAAACAGGGAGTGACCGTCCAACATGAACATATCAACATATGGCTGACACTGTGTGGCACACATATCATGTAAGATAACACCTTCTGGTCTGACAACAGCTGTTTATATCAGAAGCATACACTACCTGTGAATTGCACCCTCCAAACAAACCACACAGATACCAACAAACCCCCACATCATCTGCCACCAACTGCTGTTGTGCAAATCCCACATTATTTGTGGCACACCCATGGACATATGTGATGTTGGCATTTAGAGTCAACTGGTACTGCAGTGTGTCATCCAGATTCCATGTTAACATTAACACATAACACAATAAACATTACACACATTGTATAGCACATGTGTGTCGTAAGCGACTTAATACGTACATGTGAACAGCTCTGCAATCAACCTCCGCCTGAACGCTGAGCCCTCCCGTGTGTCACCACTGGCACGTACAGGGGGGCACAATGGATCCTCCTCAAGATCCTCATTAATTTCTGCAGGGATATCGTGCCTGAGAGCAATGTTGTGCAGGATGCAACAGGCTATGATTATCTCGGCAACAGTGCGTGGCTTATATTGTAAGGCCCCGCCTGTCCTATCCAGACACCTGAAGCGACTCTTCAAAACGCCAAAGGTGCGCTCTATGACAGAGCGGCTGGAGGCATGGGCCTCATTGTACCTCTGCTCTGCACGTGTCCGTGGCTGACGAACAGGAGTCAGCAGCCAGGGCGACAACCATATCCTGCATCACCTGCAGAAAGAAATGTTGCATGTAAATGTAGGGTCCATGTGACACAGTCCTGACAGCTGTGTCGACATGAGAAAGAAACCAACAAGACAGTGTGACAACAATATACAGCTGCAAACTATGCAGCTCTATCAGATATACATATGATGACATACAAGCTAAACATGGCTTATCCAGCCCGTAAACACATATCAAATATCACAAACGACCATAGTCACCCTTAAATAATGTGTGTGTGTGTGTGTGTGCTACATGCATATGGTGATGCAGTTACTGTCCACATCTGCAAACCCACAATGGTGACACCACAATAGCAATCCAATGCTCCCATAATCACAGGGTATGTCTCATCAATAACCAAGGGAAAACACACAGCCATTTGCGTGTGGCACACATACACACCATGTATGCCATGGTGGTAGGTAAGAATGAAAAGCATATCACCTGTAGACATCCTGTTTATGAATGGCAACATATGATGTTTATTTTGTCAGGCAAAATAAACTGTGTATTGTTGCGCGCCAATGCCTGTCATAGCCATACTCTTCCCAGTCCCCATCCTGTACACATCCCTCTGAAGGTGCGGTCGTCCAACATGCACACTGTACCCGTCATTAGTTTGCCCCCAAAACATATGCATAGGCACATAACCGTCCGGTGTAGCTGGTTCCCATACCGCTGTGTATGCACCCACGTAGTCCCCTTGCTGTAACTGTACATTTTACACAATGTGATGTGAAATGAGAATGGCCAGACAAGATGACACAAACGTACCCTCAACTACAGTGTCAGAGGCTACTGTAAACACTACATATTGTTGCAAGTCTGCTGTGACATAGGCAATATGTCTGGCCAAATATATGCACACGTGTTTCCCCTGCTGGAAACCTCAACATCATCTATCAGATATTAATATACACCTACTCATGTCAGATATTGAGCCCTGGGTGACAACTCCATCACAGAGTGCGTGTGTCAAACTGACACGCACATGACATGTGTGTACTATTAGGGTTATCCAGAACCAGACATGTTAAATGACGGAGAAACATTATCCAGCAATTAAACATCATCACAGGTGTATGTGGTGGACAAAACCACCCCACCAACCACCCCATGTTTGCATATGCTACCAACATGCACTATGAGGTCATCATCAACAACATAGATGTCTGCACTGAGGTGGCAGCACATGTACAACATGTGCATATAACGGTCATAGACTGTGAGGATAATCATGATGTAGGGTTAATGTTTCTAGTCGTACCAGACGTACAAAAACATGTAATAATGTATACCAACACCAGTCCTGTGACTAACATCAATCATATGCAAAGTGCATGTGTCAAACTATATAAAACCTCTACTGTGATCACAAATAGAAACATGTATAATGACATACAGAAATAAAAGACCCTGACATACTCACCCAGCAAGATACATTCGCCAAAACGTCCCTCCTCAAATTGTGTGAATATTGCCGAGTGATGCAGGATATAGGAGTCATGGGTGGACCCTGCAAACCTAGGGACCACATTCAGAATATGCTGATTTGCATCACATACAACCTGAACATTCAGGGAATGGTAGTGTTTGCGGTTGCGGTACGCTACCTCCCTGTCTCTAGGCGGGACCAGGGCAACATGTGTGCAATCAATAGCTCCCATCACGTGTGGTATCCCGGCTAATGCCTCAAAGGCCTGGTTCAGGGTCCACCATTGTTGCCTAGTGTGGGGTATGGCTATGTAATCCCCCATCCGGCTGACCATGGCACGCAGTACCTGGTGGAGACATCGTGAGAAGGTGGGCCGGCTCATGCCACCCACTGCGGCCACAGATGTCTGAAAACAGCCGGAGGCAAAGAAATGTAAGGCAGCAAGGAGCTTGACTAAACCAGGTATGGCATTGGACCGATCAGTCAGGGGCTCGAGGTCAGGTCTAAGATCCTCATAGAGACCCCTAATAGCCCTTGTGCTCAGTCGGTAAAGGGAGATGACCTGGTCCTCTCGCATGTCATAGAGCTGGGGACGGGGCCTGTAGAGGCATGGCTGCCGAGCCTGCACCTCGGCACGCCTCCTGCGCCGTGCACGAACAACACAGGCTTGGACCGCCACCACAGCTGCAGGTCTGAGTTGCTGCGGGACTATACCCATGCCCTGTGCCCCAGCCCATCGACACCATCTCCCGTGTCTGGCAACCCAAGCATCTGCCCACTGCACAGGACACATGCAGCAGCATAGACATGCGCCATAAACTCCTCCCACCAAACTAAGAAACAAATAACTATGTCACACACAATAAACTATCTAAGCACTGTACAAACTACAAGACACACCAGACCATACACACACAAGACAATACAATCCTCAATACAAACACCAGCCAAACAATCTACACATACACCTGTTCGGACTCCCTTACTGTCTCTCACCAAACACACTTCTACTCTTCTCCGCCTACAACCCTCAACGTCGACAAGCTGTTCTCCCTCACCTAGATTTCTGTTTCCGTGCCGTGACGTCCAATGCGCATGCGCATCTGCTCACAGACGAAGGTCTAGAGTCACGCGCATGCGCGACTCTACGCATGGGTGTCGGCATGTGCGTGGTGACACGCAGATGCGCATCGCCTTGCGCATGCGCAAAAAGCACCCAGACGCCCATGCGGGACTCCACGTAATGCGTATGCGTGACCATACACATACGTACCACTATTTCCCTCGGCGCATGTGTGTGTTGACGCCTGCAAACGCCCATGCGTATGACGTCACACTCACGGCGCACGAGCGCGACGCACGAGCGTGTCCCACCAAATACACGCCTGCACAAATGCGCATGTGCAGAAATCAAACGTGCAAATACCGTATAAATAGGCCTCAACACGTGGCACACGGTGAGGGATGTTAGAGGAGTTTCACAAACAGACACAGAGGTAAAGATAGAGCCAGAGGATAGGTTAGAGGTAGTCCAGAGGAAGGAGTGAGACATAAAGGTACAGTGTGCAATAGGGAGTGAGGCTGTGGTGGCAAGACGTCAGAGGAAGGCGGGATATAGAGATTGAAGCAGAGTCTGAGAGAGAGAGGCTGAGGTAGGGGTACGGCACAGGATAGAGGGAGAGGATAAATTAAAATATCACTGTAGTATCTGTGTACATGTGCTCATTTACTTGACACAGCACCTGTGTTACAGTGTACTGTATTGTGTCCTCTATTGTAGTGTTATTGTTATCTGTTGTGTGTGCTGTGTCCTGCTGTGTGTTGGTGAACGGGGGTTGTTTGAGAGGTGCCTGTGTTCAAGGTGGAGATGGAGAGGGACAGTGACAGAGAGGGCCAGTGTGAGGAGGCGGAGGATGTGGGGCAGCCAGTTGGTGATGAGTCACCCAGGGCACAGACTGCACAGCCTAGCCACGAACAGGCAGGGCCATCTGCTGAGCGACAGCCGTCACATTACAGCCAAATGGCCAAAAGAAAAAGGGTCCCTGTGCCAGCAACACAAAGGAGGAGAGCTGTAAAGTTCAGTGACAGTGAAAACCATATATTACTCTCCCATGTCCTTGACAACTACGATGTATTATTTGGCAGAATGAGCACACGCACATCTGTTGCAAACAGAATGGCAGTGTGGGAGGATCTGCGTACTGCACTGTGTGGGGCAGGGGGCCCCACACGTGATGTAGACAGCTTAAAAAAGAGGTTTTCTGACATCAAGAGAGGTGTCCGTCAGCACATGGTTGCTGTAAGACAACATGCTATGGGCACAGGTGGCGGACCCCCCCTCACACCCACACTCTCTCGCCCCTGGAACAAGAACTTGCAGCACGGCTGGGAGACATCTACCTTCGTGGACTGCCAGAGGCCCTGGATAGCGCACATCCACATGCAGGAATGTACACTAACTAATCGTTTCTTTCACATGTACAATCGCCATATTCCGTACAGGGCAGTCCTATGCAAATACACTCCCATATGTGTCCACAAAATCCACATCATGTTGCCATCCTGTTGTGATATGTGTGTGCAATATCCTTACCTCACCATTTCTGTTGACATGTCTGGGGTTCACATCCAAACATACCTCCTCAACCCATCCCACGAGATTATGGCATAATGAAGCACACACACACATGAGTCACCAGACACAAAACAACTGTGATTTCCATACACTGCATGACTGTGTTGGTCATTTCCAAGGCATGTTTGTATGACATGACAGCAATACAGTGCTGCATGTGCACCCCAGTGGGCCAAAGGTGATGCCTAGTTGCCATACGCTGCACTATGGGTCACTGCGAGTCACATGTAGCACTGAGACAATCATATCACATACAAATATGACCCATACTCACAAACCAACACACACATGCAGTGATTTGCATAAAGCAGGTGTTAGGGTGGGGGCAGTAACACGCATGTGCGGAAATATGTTACATAACAGAGGAATGGGATGCTATGGGCAAACATGTGCAATGTGACCATGAACAGGAGAAGGGGCGATCTGCCACCTGTGCATGGGCACAGCACACACATGTGTCCCTTACCCAGACACATGGTGGTGACACACACGTATGGGAGTGTGTCCGGTGTCTGGTATGCAGCACACATGAACGGATGCAAAACATCCTGTCTGTGTGTTATGTATCACACATGTATACATATGTGGTTTGCTGAAACATATGTGTGCTCTCTCTGATTCCTCCCAATGCAGGTGACTACAGTCAAATGGGTGCGGAGGAAGAGGAGGAGGAGGGGGCAGAGGAGGAGCAGGAGCAGGATGAGGCGGTGGTGGAAGAGGAGGAGGGGGAGGTCTACATTGCAGCCCCTATGAGTCTGATGGAGGCAGAGGCTGCTGTCTCTGGGGCAGCACAAGTGCTGGCGATGAGTCCCTGGAGCCACACGTGCGCGCCATGACACCATTGCGTGAAGCAGCAATAGAGACCAGCCAACCACCCATGCCAGCAGAACCAACACCTACACCTCTCCCGGAGTTGATGATGGCAGAGATGAGGGCCTATGGTGCATCATCACACCGTGATGCTGAAGGTGGGTGACAATAGACTGTCACAACCACAACACACACACCAGTAGTCCACAGTTGGTGTGTGTGTGGTGGCTGTTCAAACATTACCTCCACACGTTACATGTTCTGCTTGATTACCTTAGATGTGTGATACCCAAAGGTTGTAGGGTACCTGAAATGATAGCATTCTACCCCCAATAGAATAGTGTATGTTCAGGTTGATACACATGGATGCAGACATATGAGGAATGTGTCTGACGGCCCAGCACTCTATGACAACATAAATTGATACAGACATTGGGAAAGCTACATCCTGCCGCTCTGCAGATACCCAAATGTCTTGTACACAGCAGGATGACAACTTAGCCATAGTCTGCTGTGTTAATGAGCATATGTTAAGCTATATGACCATTCCTCAATGTCTGCATTTGCGGGTAGCGGGAAACATAGCCATGTCTTTGTAGAGCTCTGATGTCCCCCCCTGGTGCTTCCCCTGCTCTGTCCAAACAGAAAAGCGTGTAAATGTACTACACAAAGGGCAATTTGCTTATCGGCCCCACTTATATGGAACTCTCTTCCTCCCGATGTGCGATCCATGGATGATTTAAAGGAGTTCAGAAAACAACTGACATTTGTACTCTTCACTGAGTACTATGGCACAGACATCTAACAGTCTCTATTATTATAGCCTGCATGTAACGTGTTTTACTGTAACAGTTCCTTGATGTTGTGTATCCCAATTTTACCTTCACTGTTAAGTTTAGTCTGTGTATTCCCACATGTCTCTGTTCTCCCCTCTTGTGTCTTGGTAACCGCTGTGATTTAAGGAAAAGGCGGTATAGAAAACATGTAAAATACATAAATAACTATATAACTACACATTTGTTACATGGCCTACATTATCTGGACCAAGGACCCTCCTCTGTGTTACAGTGAGGGTGCACATGTATCACTCAGGAGTCACATATGTGCAGCAGAGGTGCACATGTACAGGTAAGGTGTGTCATCCCTGTGCCTACCAGACATCCCATTGCTTCATTAACATACACATGTCCCTGTCAGAGAATGTATTTTTCCCTCCACATGTGTCATCAATTGTGATGTCATATCTCGACCTTCCTGTGTTCATCTCCGTTGGTGTCCAGCTGATGTAGTTGTGGCTCGTGCATGCGCAAGCTCCCCTACACGATGGTTATGTGAGAGCTGTCATTGGCCAATCCTGTTGCCACAGCTGTAGTATATGGGTGTTTCACCACAGCCTGTAAATCGTTGTGAGGGCATACCACATCTACGTCGTGTGATGTGCCCTGTGGGTTTGTCTGCCTGCCATATACTACTGTGGACATTATGTATATTGGCCCTCTCCATCTCTGTGATTGAGTCTGCCCTATCACATCACCAATCGTGTGGCATGTACATTAAATGTTTGTGTATGGCGTTGGAGTAGTGGAGATGTATGGAATATAACACGCTGTATCCCATGCACAGGCAGTCGACGTGTTCTGGAGCGGATACGCCTTGCAGTGGAGCAAAACACAAGGCAGGTGTGTGGTGAGATCCATCAATTACATGAGGCGGTCCAAAACATGCCCGTCACCCGGATATGTGAGGCCCTTGAGGGCATGCTGGATGTTATGCGCCGACTTGCTCCTGCACCACCACCAGCACGGGTTCGAGAAGAGGGTCGTGGCCGGGGGAGGGGGGAGGGGGCCCGACGTGTCAGGCGTGGGCGACCACGTCGCCAACAATGAAACATGATATATGCAATAACATGGTATAATCCTAGTTTTTGTTGATCTTACAATGCTCAGTTAGAGCAATTATGTATCCAGTACAACATGTTTTTGAGGTGTTTGTTATGTGTGTCATGTCAATAGCTTACATATGCAGATCATATGTTGTGTGGGTGTCAGGTAACACTTTAAATTTGTAACGCACACACATTAGAATATCCATGTGTATATGGAAAGCTAATTATGAGACTTACTCTGTGACAATAAACAGCTGTAATACTATACATACAGTGTGTGTGTCCAATGAGTGTCCATGTTGTCCCATGTGTATCAGGGAGGCGGGGGGTGTTTGTGAAAACCCTAAATGAGCTGCGCCCAGGTCATCTAGTGATGGGTACAGTAGATGACCCACACACAGGTTCCCTGCTGCAAATACCTCAACAGTGTCAGCTACGATTGTCATGCTGCACAGACATGTGATGTGTCACGTGCACCTTGTTTCCCAACATCCTTGGGGATGCAGCGGCACAGTGTGCACAGACATCCATGTGGTCACAGGGGGACTATGTTCCCAATGGCGTGTTTACGTCACATACTCATCGCCGTGTGAAACCCATCATAGAACACTCATTGGTGGCATATATGTGGCTTTTTCCCTTGACCACATCACTAATCTCCTGCCTCCCAACACACCATAGGTACGTCTGTGAGAGAGGCAGATATGGGTGGTCTGCCTATGTTTGGGACTCAGATATGTGAAGACCTTTGTTCCACATAGGACCATTCCTGTGCCATGTACATCAGTGAGACAGCTGCTACGTTGCAATGGTTACTGTAGACCCCTAATTATGAACATCTACACCTTATTTGGGGGGTGCTGTTGGTTTCACACACATGTTTGCACCACAGAAACATATGTGCACCCACACATATCACATGCTGACATCCGCACACTTTGCCTAGGTCAAACACGTGAGCAATACAGGTTTTTACAAAACTATATTTTATGGTGAAAAACAGAACTGGGATGAACTTTACAGACGTGGGAAGGGGGAAAATACCATCACCCTCCCCCCCTCCCCAAACATCCTCCCCTCCCCGCAAACGCCCACACGCAAATATAAAACACACACACACATAAAACAGACACACAGGTGACACCCACCCTCCCCCAGCATGCCCACTGATGGAAGACAGGGCAGCACAGGGCACATGTGGTGACGTCACTAGCACAATCACTGACGCCAGTGACGCCATTGAGGGGGTGCTTGCCGACATGGCAGACGTACCACCTCGGCAACCACCCTCTCAATCACTCCCGCCAGCCACTGCTGAGAGTGACACATCTCATGTATGCGTTGCTCCATCCCATCCAAGGCCACAGACAGGTGGTCCACGCATATGCCACCACACACACACATTGTCAATGCTGTCTGTGTGGTGGCATCTGCATAGGGCCTGTCTGTGGCCCTGGATGGTGGAGGCAACTGCAGTGGCTGGGGGGAGGCCACAGTGCCCTGTGATGCCCTGTCTTCAACATCACTTTCCCACACCCCTTCTGGGAAATCCTCCACCCCTGATCCCTCCCGAACATCCCCCCCCTCCACATCCCCGGCAGCAACCCTCAACCCTGCCTCCCCCACAGACACCCCTTCAGAATGTCCTTCTTGGCCCTCCTGTGTCCTTTCTTCAGGTGCTGCAGGTGTTTGCGCCTCCACCACCTCCACCTCATCATCCTCGTCCACCTCCTCCTCCTCCTCCTCCTCCTCCCCCTCTGTGGTGTCCAGGACCACCACCTCTGCATCATGTGGTGTTGGTGTCCTTCTGAAGAGGTGTGCAGAGGTGGTGGCCTCATCCTCGGTGCCATCACCATCTGTGGAACATGACAGCCATCAGCACGTTTCTCTGTCAGAAATATAGCACATCTACATAGGCAGGTAACACAAAGGCATCTCTGATAATGGGACATAAGTTACAAATACGTGACATTCTCATTATTATACATCATCACCCTTTTGTGAGTTCTCACCCTGGAGGCGCTGAAGGTATGCAGCATGGTGGAGGCGCAGCTCCCTGCCCTTCTTCCGGAGATCCTCGATCTGTGGATATGCAAAGGAAAGGTGAGGGCATTAGTGACTGGTCACCTTCTGCTGGTTTGCCCACACACACACACACACACACACACATCACTGTGCACAGGGTCTTGCTGCTTCAGTGACAGTGCTGTGTGTGTGTGTCATGTACTGCATAGTTTGTCACCTGTCAGCAGGCAGTTCCATGGGCAACACGCATATGTCATGCCATGGGTTCTCCGCTGGTGACAAGGGAGCCTGTGTGTCACAGCTGACCCTCATCCCTTGTGACGGTGTGTGTCAGCATCCCACAGTGTGAATGCACTTCCCCTCCCCTGTCCAACATGTCTCTCTCAGGTGAGGTATACAGCTTACACAGGGATCAACATTGAGAAAAACGTGTGAGAGTGACACGGACATGGATTGGGCCCCCCCCCCCGGGGATTGGGGGGGCTGTTATGTCCTCATGCTGCTGTTACGCCAGGTAAACTCTGACAGGGGTTTGGCTATGCTGTCACCAGATACACACATAACATGGTCTATCACCTGGCTGCAAAGTATATGTACATGCTAGTTTGTTTTCACAGGTGTGCTGATGGACTGTGGCTGCCTTCTTATTCCCCACCTCTTTCTATAGCATCCTGTGTGAGTGTCAGATAAAAGTGGGTGACATCATTTGGGTGTGGCCCAGGGCAGTCAGCCCAACCGGCCATGCCTGGAAGGGCCTTCAGGGAAGCTTACATGGTTCGTGGGGGGTGGCCAGCAAGGCGTCTTAAGTATTCATATTTCATTACGGCCTATTGGCAAACGGGGGGAAACCTACAAAGTGACATACTCCTGTTATCTCATGGCTCACGTGTGTGTGGGGGCTTATGGAACCTCCATTTGTGTACATTGTGACATATAGGTCAGATGACACACAAACTAAACATACACTGCCACACGTGTTTCACTACAATAACTAGTGTCATGCAATGACAGACACAGTGACCTGCTTGATGTTTGGCAATCCATGACCTAGGAAGAGCCATATTGCACGGCCAACATCACAACACACATACACATTAGTTTGCTTATGATGTCATTGAAAATGGACACTGGGGTGTGTGCTCATGCATCCTGGGGTTTCATCAATATAGATACACATGGAAGGCCTACCTCCTGTTGTTCACAGAACATTCGGGGGTCACAGTACCACCTGCATTAGTTGCTTTGTCTGTGCACATGTGTGCAGTGACACCTGTGGCCAGTGTACATGGCTCCCTCAGCACATCCTGTACATACCCTATCGCACCCTTGCATGACCTTGTAGCAACATTGCACAGTTTGGTGCCAATGATGTTGTCCATGCTAGTCACAGTTACACTGCATGTGCTGTGTTACACACATCTATGTTGAGATTCTCTTTAGACATCCTGGTACTCAACCCCACTGGCAAACTGATATGCAACCAATCATTGGCGGAGTGTGGTGAGAGGAGTCCTTGTGTGGGTGGCCCTATTGACTGTGACAGGGGACACTAACATAAACATTCACCTTTGACAGGGCCAACAATATCAATGCTTGCACCACTGGCTGCATTGTGGGAGGTGTGTCATATGGGCAAGCTGCTGGCTATGTGCAACCTACGTTGCACACAGTTGATGTCAGCGTAATGTAGGGGTAGGGGTGGGTATTGTTCCTGTATGGCCTAGGTTATGTTGTTATGTTCATATTCACTGGTTCAGCTGGGCTGACAGAAGGTGTTTTGTGGAAGCAATATCGACAGGGGCCAAACCAACATAACGGCTCTTTGCACCAGTGCTCATGTGTGGGTTTATGTATGTGTTATCCAGCAACATCAGTTGCATGTGTCACTGAAACACCATCAGTGATGTCCATGTGTCTGATGTTGTTGGATTTATCTTAGGTGTTAAGGTTTTGGACCACATTCTGCATGGTGGTATGGGGACATGTCTCTGCTACAGGTTTCTGATAACACATATAATGGCTAAGGGGGATGGGGTGCTGTTACACACATTAACCTCTGCAGCTAGCATATCATCTGGAGACATCACAGACATGTGTGATGAGATATTCACTTCACAAACTATGGTATAGGTCCAACCTACCTGCCATGAACATACACATAATCTTACTGACATACCCACCATAGCTATTGCTGATCTGTCCCCCTGTGGGCTGGTTGTCCTACCACAATTCATCAGCTGCACACACATTAGCAAAAGGGTGACTAACACGACGCATTGCGCAGCTCACAGGAATCCTGGGGATAGGGAGAATGCATATAACCTGTTAGGCACACACAAGCATATCCCCATGGTGCCAGATTAGACACTGGGATGGTCTTCCTGGCCTCCAGGGGATAGGGAGCATAGAGCAAAACTGTTAGAGCACACACAAGCATATCTCCATGGTGCCAGATGAGCCACTGTAGTGGCATACCTGGCCTCCAGGGGATAGGGAGCATACAGCACAACTGTTAGAGCACACACAACCATATCTCCATGGTGCCAGATGAGCCACTGTAGTGGCATACCTGGCCTCCAGGGCATAGGGAGCATAGAGCAAAACTGTTAGTGCACACACAACCATATCTCCATGGTGCCAGATGAGCCACTGTAGTGGCATACCTGGCCTCCAGGGGATAGGGAGCATACAGCAAAACTGTTAGAGCACACACAAGCATATCTCCATGGTGCCAGATGAGCCACTGTAGTGGCATACCTGGCCTCCAGGGCATAGGGAGCATAGAGCAAAACTGTTAGTGCACACACAACCATATCTCCATGGTGCCAGATGAGCCACTGTAGTGGCATACCTGGCCTCCAGGGGATAGGGAGCATAGAGCAAAACTGTTAGAGCACACACAAGCATATCTCCATGGTGCCAGATGAGCCACTGTAGTGGCATACCTGGCCTCCAGGGCATAGGGAGCATAGAGCAAAACTGTTAGTGCACACACAACCATATCTCCATGGTGCCAGATGAGCCACTGTAGTGGCATACCTGGCCTCCAGGGGATAGGGAGCATACAGCACAACTGTTAGTGCACACACAACCATATCTCCATGGTGCCAGATGAGCCACTGTAGTGGCATACCTGGCCTCCAGGGGACAGGGAGCATACAGCACAACTGTTAGAGCACACACAAGCATATCTCCATGGTGCCAGATGAGCCCTTGCGATTGTCCACATGGAATCCAGGGGATAGGGTGTATGTGTTAACCTGCCCATGCACAGACAAGCATATTCCATGGGTTTCTTAGAGCCTACTGGGATGAGCTCTATGGACCTCTGCAGTTAGGGGAAGTGTTTGGGGCTCTGACAGCACACAGACCAATATCACAGGGCTGACAGCAAACACACTGTGATGGGCTCTCTGTCCTCCTTGTGATAGGGGGGATGCCTGAAATTGGATGGGCACGCACACGCATTTCTCCAGGGTGATTGCTAGCCCACTGTGATGGGCGCTGTGGACCCATGCAGATAGGCGTGTGTATTGAACAACATGGCCAACACTGCCCATCTCATCTGGGTGTGTGACATACCATCAATGCTACGTTTCACTTATCCTTGTGCTTGTCCCAGGGTGCTTTGTTACAGGTACTGATCCCACCATATCCATATGTTGTTGTTTCTATTTACATCTGCTGATCTAGGGTCTAGCATAATTACAGTATGTTGTGGCACAGCCATGGCAGCAGCTGACATGCCACAAGGGTAGCATGGACACCTCTATGACCATGTCCATCACCACCTGGGTGCAGGTCACCACACTCACAAATGACACAGATACATTTCGCTATGTCTTCTCATCTTGTGCACATTACTGACTCACAGTAACTCATGACAACAGCATGGATATTTGCAATTAGCACAGGCTACAGATCTCATTTTGAGGTACAGGCGCCATACACTTACCTCACGTGGGTAGTCTGCTTCACTATTGAAGCGTCTTTGCAGACGTTGCCACGCCCTTAGGACCCTGGAGCTGTCCCTGTGCCCGGTGGCCCCTGGGAAGAGCTTGTGCTGGCGTGGTGCGATCAGCCGGGACAGGTGCCTGAGCTCTCGGAGGTTGAAGGAGGGCTTCCTTACTCTGGGCGCCATTTTCAGATATTATCACCTGATTGGACGCAGCGTGCATCACGCCCATGCGTAGGGCACCTGACGCGCAAATTTACGTGCACCTGCGCCACGCATATGGCGCAGTTCAGGAACGTATGGCGTCCATGTGCGCACCGAACGCAGTACGTGCATGTGGCCTACGCAGCTGGCGCATGTTTACAATATATCACGTGCAACTGCGTCACGCAAATGCGCACAGAAAAGTTTATCGCTAGAACCTGCGCGACACACATTACATATACACTGTTGTGTGTCATTTATCTTATGGAACTGAACACCATTTGCGAATGTTGATGTGTATACACATTTGGGTCTTGAACCTATCAACACATACACAATGGTTCTTTGGCTTCTGTATGATGTGATGTGCTATAGCTTTCACATTGCAATGACTGCCAATATTAAGGCGATGTTAATTAAAGTAGGTTGCTGTGTGGGTACCCGTTAGTGTACTGGTGCCATATACGGAGTGGCCGTTTCAGGGCGGACATGGACAGACACCAGAGCAAACCTGTGCGTGTCGCAGTAATGTGCGGGGCCCACATTGGCGCGTGGGAAGGCTACGTGGGCCGCTGCTGCATAAACATACAGCAGAGCCGTAGTACAATGGTGATGACACTGACCCATGGTGCAGGGGCCATGGGTTCAACACCCCATTGTGCTCAATGGAAGAGGCCAGCTGCGGCATCAAATGTAGTGGGAAAAAGTGTTGTGGGAGGTATAGTAATTTTGGGCGGCAGAGAGCGGCGCACGGTTTATTTTTAACGGCATGAGTCGGCGCACCGTTCATTGGGGGCGGCAGGGGGCGGCGCACTGTTAGGTTTGGGGGGCAGAGGGCGGCGCGCTGATGTATGAGGGGGCAGTCCGATAGTGGGCGGCATAGGTGGCGCACTGATGTGCACAGCAAACAGTAACAGAGCCTTAGCACAATGGTTGGGATACTGACCAATGGTGCAGAGGTCAGGGGTTCAACCCCTCACAGTGCCCAGTGAGCAAGGTTGGCTGGGGCAGTAAGTATTATGGTGAGGTGTGCTGTAGGAGGCCTTATAGTTTATTTTTATTACCCACTACCAGTATACCCGCTCTAACAGCGTGTTAATATATGGAGGCCCGTAAGGCACATGTTACAGTGCACAGTCCGCAAAGGCACCCTAGCAAGTCCCCTATAGGGCACCATGTATGCTGCGCCACAGGATAATGTATAGTGCACGCAATATGGATGGCAACCATAAGGTGGCCTATAGGGCGCCCTATAATGCACCCTCAGAGGCACCCTTATGGGTACAGTATGGCAAGGGTGTGTTTGATGCCATAAACATATGTCCAGTAAAATGTACAATGCTCTGGACAACCCTATCACAGAACCCCTCTGTGGACTTGAACCCATGACCTCCTGCTATAAAGGCAGTGACGGAACCATTGGGCTACGGCACTATAGCTCTGAGTAAGCGCCTGTGTGGCTGCAGAGAGCCTGCACGTCACCCCACAGACAGTCTGCTGCTGTAGACAGGACGGGGTAGGCCACCCGTACCCATGATGCAATGCACATGCAAATCAGCTGCCCACAGATGCACACAAGATGGGGACTGCACCCCAAAAGCTACACGGCATGGTAGGGGGAACTGTCCGTGTCCACCCACACAGAGCCTCGGCCTGGTGGGGGGCCTGAGCGTGAGGACTGCCGGCGAGGGGTAGCTACACACCGTCACATTGTGCAGGTAATGTGCTCACCCTGAGGGTGGGTGGTGGTGCCCAGGACCAGGTCCACATCAACGGCCATGCCAGAGCTCAACATCAGTATTAACCTGTGTGATAAGAAGGTGTTGCAAACTCATCATGGATACCCCTTCTGTCTTAGTTGGTGGTTCTCCCCCCCCCCCCATAGGTGGGCAACATACCTACCCCCCCCCATGACAAACAGGGTCTCCCATCAACACATCCCCATCCTTTCCCCCCCCCCTTGCACTAATGGCAGTAGAGTGGGCCATCAACCCCTGTCCTGCTGGGGGACAGACACCCTACAGGGCAGTCCAAGCAGCTCCACACACATCCAAAACACACTATCAGACAGACAGTAGGCCTGGATATTCAGGGGTGCACCCCAGCACTATCTGATATTCTCCTGCAGCAGGCCATCAGCTGCTGCACCCTGCAAGGAGCTCCATCAGGACACATACCAGCTGTGCAGAGTCTGCTGGATAGTCCTGATAGGATTGCATGCACCCCAAACTGGGGTGGCAGCACACACAGGGAGATCAGTCCATGAAGAGGCCCCAACAGGACACCCATATATATCACAGGAGAGAAATGCTATACAGCACTATGGGGGTGCCTAGCCATGCTGTCATCACTGCACGCTCAGGGTGAGAGTGATCCACCAGCAGCAGATACAGAGGTCAGCCTGTCTGTGTAGGTGGTGGCTGGGCATTACAATATCCCAGCCAGTGCCCCATGCCCTGTGCAGATGCATCCTGGCCAGCACACCCTGTCTGTGCTATACCCATGGTACCTTGCTGCTCATTATGCACATTGTCAGGCCAATACTGGCAACAGTGCTGGCAGTGTGGCCTGTGGAGGGTGTTTGTAGCCAACACACACTGTATAGACAGACACCCCCCCCCCCTCACCTATGCCAGCATTGTGCTACTATTGGGGGAGTCATTCGACGTGCCCACCACACCAGTCCTGGGAAGGGTACAGGCATGGATATGGTACACAGTACTGCTGCATGTCACTCCCCAGGGTGGTAAATACTGTCAGGGGCCAGACCTGGGGCACGCACCACAGACAGCCGACAGCTTGTTCTGCTGCAGCACAAGGAGCAAACAGTGCTGTGTGTAGGACTGTCTACCTGCCAGTACCCACATCAAACGTTTGTGGTCTGTGTACCGTGTACCCAGGTATAGGGTGGCATTGCTAGGGTACGCAGGAGCTAGATCTGGGAGATGCCCCCCCAGGGGGCTTTTCCAATGTGGCCTGTGGGTGTGGGTGCGTCTGGACCTTTGCCTCTTGCTTTACGGCAGAGTGTCCCTACTCCAGTCCTGGTGTTCCAGACACTGTTCGGGCCTTCATGCTGTCCCCTATGAATATGCATGGGCTACAGTTGCATAGCATGGGGGTGGTGCAGACATCTGCAGCACAGGCATCTGTCTTAGGGGAAGCATGGAACCTGAATGGTGTTTGGCCCTCCAGGACTGCATTTGGGAGACTCTGCTGGAGATAATGTGCCTGTTTATGGTGTCTGTGTTTGGTGTGGTAAAAGATAGGCGTATTGACCATGCCTATGTTCTCAGCAATAAAGGTTTGTCCTTACTACCACGGTGTAGCTGTGGGGTGAATATGTGGACAGGGTTGGCGGTAGCTGCAGCTGGGCTCAGAACCTGTGACCCTCTGTTCATGCACACACTGTCTGTGTGCACTGCACCACCGTGTAGCCACTGATTGGCTGCAATCCCTGGGTGGTCCATGACTGTACATCCGACAGGGCCTGTCTGTTGCAGTGGACGGTGCCAGCCTGCACATGGCCTGGCCACTGTCCTCTGTGGCTAGCAGCCACTGCCCCCTCCACCATCTGAACCCTTCCGCCAACATGCTGGCATGTCCTTATCCTTGCAAAGGGATATGACCTGATTGCGTAGTGTAACCCCAGGACTGTATTTGGCTCACATGGTATAGCGGTCTAGCTGTTGTTCTTTAGCAAGGTTTTTGTGGAACGTGGGCCACCCATTACGTGATCATGACCAGGGACACACTTGGCCCTTGGCACGTGGGGTGAAGGCATGTACAGGCACATCTGTCGTACATAACCTCTACCTACTTAACCTCTACCTACGTGTCCTTGGCCCCTACAGTTGTGGCACTACAGGACTGCATTTGGGGGACGCGGCTGTTGGTGATGCACATTGTGCTGGTGTGTGTGTGGTGTAGGGTAAAATATGGGTGTTTGCAACATGCTTTTGTTCTGTGCAATAAAGGGGTGTCTCTGCTATCTGTGTTTAGTGGTGGGTTAAATATTGGGATTGTGCTGGCATGTGCCTTAGCTGGGATTTGAACGTGTGACCCTCTGGTCCTAGAGGTACTGGCTCTGTCCACTGCACCACACTGTGGCCACAGAGACAGTGCAGTCCCTGGAGATAGTAGACCTGGCAGGGTGGGGTTCCAAGACCTGCTCTGCACATTATTACTGTGAGCTCCTTCACCCTGTCTGGTGACAAACGTGCAAATATAACACGGGTATGACGTCCGAACAGAGGGGGATAGCATATTCCCATGCTGGGCAACAGTGCTATTGATGGTCAACCATAAGTAACACTCCCAGGAGGGGTCCAATACACGGAGACGTTTTTGGAGGTGTCTCCGCTCCGTGCCCCTTTCCAAACAACTGTTATTTTATTTTTTAGGAGCTCTGCTGGGTGTGTTTTTAACTTTTGCGCATTACTATACCTGTTCCCCAGCTGATTTACTATTTTAATGCTTTTGTTGTGGTCATTTCCTCTTTTTCATTGCAGTTTTTTGCTGTGCACATGTATCACACTGCTGACGTTTTGCATGTTTCCCCGGTTTTGCTGTACATTGCTGACGGAAATGGTTTTCTCTTCCCTTTATATGCCCTCTACCGCGAGTGTTTCACTCGCGCTATTTTTTACATGTAGATTCGGGCCCGATACCGTGCGGGGAGACTCTCCCCTCCCACTCTCCACCCATTGACCCCGTCCCTCCGCCCCTCCGGAGCCTTCCTCCGCCCTCCTTTAGCCGTTCCACGCCTCTATCGGACATTTGCGGGCCCGCACTTGTACGGGGCCCGTTACTGAACCGCGTACCTGTGCGGGGGTGACACGCACGTGTGCGGGGCGTTTAAACGTGTTTCTGCGCGTTTCAATGCCGCGTTACCGTGCGCTATTTTGCGCCGCGCAGATTTGCGGACTTTAGTAAACATGCCCCTTAGTCTTTGGAACTCATTGCCTGCGGCTGTGGCAAAAGCTGGTAGTGTAGCTGGGTTTAAAAAAGGTTTGGACAAATTTCTGAAGGAAAATCCAATAAACAGTATTAAAGTAGTTCAAGAGAAAACCTGCTTATCCCTGGGAATAAGTAACATGGAACTGGTTACTTTTTGGATTTGTCAAATACTTGTGACCTGGATTGGCTACTGTTGGAAATATGATACTGGGTTTGATGGATGTTTAGTCTGACCCAGTATGGCAGTTCTTATGTTCTGTTCACATGGACTGTCTGGAAATGTCATCCAGCCACCCATTAAAAGACCCTTTGTGCCATCAGGTCCTCTTATGTTCAATGTCAATTTTACACTGCAGCTAAACTGTACTGTCCCACCATCAGTACTCTCCTGCTCTCCCTTGCCCTATCGTGACTCAAGATTCTGGGTGTTGTTTGGATTCCTCTTTATTCTTCAGCGAACAGATTAAGTCCATTGTGAAAAATTCCTTCTTTGCTCTGCATCTCATCCATGCTGCCCGCTCTGCCCTTACCTCTACTCAGTTTAAGCTCTTAGTCACTGGCCTAGTTATCACTAGACTTGACTATTGCAATGCCTTATACAATGTTCTTCTCTTCCGTTCTAACCAGTGCTTGCAACTAATTCAATCTGCTGCTGCAAAATTATTTTTTGGTGCTCACCACTATGATCACTTTATCCCTTTGCTTATCTCCCTACACTGGCTCCCCATCTCAGCCCACTTACATTACAAAATTTTGACTGGTACACCAGGCTTACTTTACCTCTTGTTCTCCTCACCTGGCTTCCCTCCTTTGTCCCTACAGGCCCTTCTATTGTATCTGCTCCTCTCAAGCCTCCCTTCTTACCCTCTCCCACTTCAGCACTTTGTCTAGAGGTCTGCAGACACTGTTCATTTTCCTACCTTAGCCCCCACTTCTGGAACACCCTCCCCTTTGACCTGAGAAAAGAACCCTCTTTTCAAAATTTAAAAGAGGACTCAAGACTTGGCTTTTCTGTTGTGCTTTCTCTGAAACTCTTCCCAAATAACCTCATTTCCCTTTGGCAAGACACATTAATGTAAATCCTCTCCTTTTCCCTTTCCTACTCTCCTCTTTTTCTTCTCCTCTCACTCTCTTGGTGGATTTTTTTGTAAACCACTATGATGGTGTAATGAACTCCTTGGCAGTATAGCTTGGCAATAATTAATAAAATATAGGACCTGAAATAGTGAAATGGTATTTCCTTTTCCTTCTTCTTCTTCTTCCTCTATAAATATGGGGGGGAGGGGAGGCGATGGTTTTCAGACCTGCCAACCATGTAAATCAGCGGTTCTCAAACTGTGGGTCACGACCCCCATTGGGGGTCGCCACAGGATTTAGCGGGGGTCGCCTCACTCCGCCATTAAAAAAAAAAAAGCGCACAAGTTGCTGCCGCTGCCAAGTCCCCTTCCCTTCTATTGCAGCCGCAGCTCCCTGCCTCTTAGGGAACCGTGACTATGCCTGTAAAACTGCTGTGGAGCCTTCCTGCCTCTCGACAGGCTCCGTGCAGCATTGTCCCACCTCCAAAGAAAGTTGTTTACCACTTCCTTTGGAGGCAGGACAATTCTGCATGGAGCCCATCGAGAGACGGGAAGGCTCCGCAACGGCTTCACAGGCACAGCCGCGGTTCCCTAAGAGACAGGGAGCCACGGCTGCAGAAGAACAGGGCAGTAGTAGGCAGACAGGAGAGGGATGAGGGGGCAGGGAACCTGCAATGGGGCTGACATGAGGGAGGGAGGGGGCTGACACGGAGGGATGGATGACGGGTGGGGGGCTGACATGGACAGGGGGCTGACAAGGATGGAGGGAGGGAGGGCTGACATGGATGGAGGGAGGGAGAGGAGAGCTGACATGGAGGGAGGGAGGGGGCTGACATGGATGGAGGGAGGTAGGAGTGCTGACATGGACAGACTGGGGACTTACATGGAGAGAGGGAGGGAGGGGGGCTGACATGGACAGGGGGGCTGACTTGGAGGGAGGGAAGGGAGGGCTGACATGGAGGGATGGAGGGAGGGAGGGGGCTGACAGGGAGGGAGTGAGGGAGGGCTGACATGGACAGAGGGGGGACTGACATGGATGGATGGATGGAGGGAGGGAGGGAGGGGGGCTGACATGGACAGAGGGGGGCTGACATGGAGAGGGGGGAGGGAGGGGGCTGACATGGACAGAGGGGGGCTGACATGGAGGGAGTGAGGGGGCTGACATGGACAAAGGGAAGAAACAGGGGGACATACTGGACAGACGGGGGACAAATGCTGGACAGAGGGGAGAGACAGTGCGGGTTAGGATTATAATGGGCAGATGGGGGTCTAAGACTGGTAATGGGTTGATTAGGGAAGGCTGGGACTGGGAATGGACTGATCAAGGGGGGGTTGGGACTGGTAATGTGCTGATAGGGGGTAGGACTGGTAATGGACTGATGGGGGGGCTAGCACTGGAAATGAGCTGATCGGAGAGGTTAGGACTGGAAATGGGCTGATTAGAGGAGGCTATGACTGGTAATGGGCTGATGGGGGGTAGGACTGGTAATGGGCTGATTAGGGGAGCCTAGCACTGATAATGGTGTTGAGGAGGGACTAGCACTGGAAATAAGCTGATTAGGGGAGGCTAGCACTGGTAATGGGGTTGAGGAGGGAGTAGCACTGGAAAGAGGACTGTTACTTCTGGAGAGAGATCTGCAATTGTGAGTATATACTTCTGGGAATTTTCTGAAAGGAATTCTTTGTATTAAAGCTAATTAATCTGTGAACCCACTATTTTTTGTTAAATCAGTCAGGGCCTAGTAGCAGCAGTTTAAGTTTAAATTTAAAACACAGAAGAGAGCTTTCTGGTTACATTTCATACCCAGCAGAGAGCTTGTAGTTTAAATTTAATAGTCACTCAGGGCCTAGTATCAACAAAGTACTTTTAGTTTAAATTTAAAACACAGAAGAGAGCTTTCTGGTTAAATTTGGAACCCAGCAGAGAGCTTGTAGTTTAAATTTCATAATAAGTTAGAGCCTAGCAGCAGCAAAGAGCTATAATTTAAATCAAATCAGAATATAGCTTAGCAACAAAAGGCAAAACAGGGTCAGTACTCTTTGAGCAACAAATAAAGTCTTCTAGAGACCTTTACAAAGAGGTCTTCTACCTAGTGGACAAGAGACCTGTGAAACCTTTTCAGTAGGTGTTAACACCAGGTGGCAGGTCAAAAGGCCATTTTGAAAGACTCCTTCTATCCAAGCAAGGACTGTTAATCACCCGGGAAGTTGGTCACAGCTTACCTCAGCAGCACAGGCATAAATAGCTCAACCAGAGCTCTGTGATCCTCAGTCTTAAAGGACTAGAAAAGGAGACTGTTACTTCTGCAGAGAGATCTGCAATTTTGAGTATATACTTCTGGGAATTTTCTGAAAGGACTTCTTTGTATTAAAGCTAATTAATCTGTGAACCCACTATTTTTTTGTTAAATCAGTCAGGGCCTAGTAGTAGCAGTTTAAGTTTAAATTTAAAACACAGACGAGAGCTTTCTGGTTACATTTCATACCCAGCAGAGAGCTTATAGTTTAAATTTAACCCTTTCCAGGCCGAGCCCAAAACTCTCGGGATCCAAAATTCTGACTAAATATTCCTATCAAATGGTATATAATACAGGACCATAGCAGAAGGAAAATCACTATTAGAACATATTGAATAAGATGGGTACAATTTTCCTGAAATATGCAAAAATTAACCCGGCTGCAGAATGTGGATTAAAAATTTAAAGTATGCCTTCAAAGGGTTAATAGTCACTCAGGGCCTAGTATCAGCAAAGTACTTTTAGTTTAAATTTAAAACACAGAAGAGAGCTTTCTGGTTAAATTTGGAACCCAGCAGAGAGCTTGTAGTTTAAATTTCATAATAGGTTAGAGCCTAGCAGCAGCAAAGAGCTATAATTTAAATCAAATCAGAATATAGCTTACCTCAGCAGCACAAGACAGGGTACTGTGTAGCAGCCCTCTTTTAATAAGTGTTGAGTATTACATGTATGATTTTCTCCCAGTTGGTGAGAGGTCTTAAGTGTGCACTAGGTGCAAGGAGCTCTTTGCTCTCAGGGAACGAGTCCGTTCTCTAGAGGCTAGAGTAGCAGACATGGAAAACATAAGAAAGACAGAGAGGTACATAGACGAGACCTACAGGGATATAGTCCTGAAGTCCCACCTCCAGTCTGGCAGCATCCCTGTTGCCATGGAGGAGAGAGGTCACGTGACAGGAGAGCATCACCCTGCTGTGGCAGGAAGTGATCCTGTAACAAGGACCTGTCCTCCAGGTGATGTAAAACCCTCTCGCACTGAGGAAGTTTCTCCAGGGCCATGTGCCCATGAGGGAAGGGTTAGGACAGCCGTTATAGTTGGTGATTCGATCATTAGGCATGTAGAGAGCTGGGTGGCTGGTGGACGTGAGGATCGCCTGGTAACATGCCTGCCTGGTGCGAAGATAGTGGACCTCACACGCCACCTAGATAAGGTCTTAGATAGTGCTGGGGAGGAGTCTGTTGTCTTGGTACATGTCGGTACCAATGACATAGGAAAATGTGGTAGAGAGGTTCTGGAGGCTAAATTTAGGCTTTTAGGTAGGAAGTTGAAATCCAGAACTTCCAGGGTAGTGTTCTCTGAAATGCTTCCCGTTCCACATGCAGGACCCAAAAGGCAGGCAGAGCTCCGGAGTCTCAATGCGTGGATGAGACAATGGTGCAGAGATGAGGGTTTTGGATTTGTTAGGAACTGGGGAACATTCTGGGGAAAAGAGGGGCTCTTCCAAAGGGATGGGCTTCACCTTAACCGGGATGGAACCAGGCTGCTGCCATTAACCTTTAAAAAGGAGATAGAGCAGCTTTTCAACTAGATAATAGGGGAAAGCCGACAGTCGCCCAAGAGCGGATGGTTCGGAAGAATGTATCCTTGAAGGATACTACCAAAAGCAGAGAGGTTCCAAAAAAGAGTAAAGTAGACCAAATGTCCTCGAGTATAGATCAGATAGAGCTTAAAGATCCCAAACTACCCATGTCTACCAATAGCCAAATTTAATATGAATAAAATTAAGTCTCTAAAATGCTTGTATGCAAATGCTAGAAGTCTAAAAAATAAGATGGATGAGATAGAATATATAGCACTAAATGAGAGGTTAGATATGATTGGAATATCAGAGACATGGTGGAAGGAGGACAACCAGTGGGACACTGTGATACCTGGGTACAAACTATATCGTAATGATAGAGTTGATCAAATTGGTGGAGGGGTTGCACTCTATGTTAGAGAGGGCATTGAGTCAGAAAGGATTAAAGTTTTGGTATCGACTGGGTCAGTGTCACGTCAGGACATGCTAGGGAGATAAATTTCCTAGATGAAATAAATGACTGCTTCTTGGAGCAGCTTGTTCATGAACCGACCAGAGGGGAAGTCATATTAGACCTAGTCCTTAGTGGAACACCAGATCTAGTGCAAGAGATAAGGGTGTTGGGGCCACTTGGCAAAAGTGAGGAGGGGTAGTAAGGAAATCCACAGTACTACCTTTTAACTCTCAAAAGGGAGACTATGATAAAATGAGGAAAATAGTTAAGAAAAATCTAAAAGGAGCAGTTGCCAAGGTTAAAGACTTACATCAAGCTTGGGTGTTGTTGAAAAATACTTTCTTGGAAGCCCAGGCCAGCTGTATTCCACACTTTAAGAAAAGTGGAAGGAAGTCAAAAAAAACTGCCAGCATGTTTTAAAGGTGAGGTCAGAGAGGCTGTTGTTGCCAAAAAAGCATCTTTCAGGAAATTGAAAAAAGAGCCAAACGACGAAACCTGGAAACAGCACAAGCACTGGCAAGTCAAATGCAAGGCATTGATAAAGCAGGCAAAAGGAGAATTTGAGAAGAATCTTGCTGCGGAAGCAAAAACGCGAAATAAAGACTTTTTCAAGTACATTCGTAGCAAAACACCTGTGAGAGAGTCAGTTGGTCCATTAGATGATAGAGGGGTTAAAGGGGCACTAAGAGGCGACAAGGCGATAGCGGAGAGACTGAATGAATTCTTTGCTTCGGTCTTTACTGAGGAAGATGTAGGGATGTTACCCATGACTGAAGTGGTATTTAAAGGTGCGGAAGAATTGAAGGAAATATTGATATATCGGGAAGATGTATTACAACTATTAGATAAACTGAAGAGTAGCAAATCACCTGGGCCGGATGGTATACATCCAAGGGTGTTGAAGGAACTGAAATATGAGATTGCAGACCTGCTATTAGTAATCTGTGAACTATCATTAAAATCATCTCTAATACCTGAAGATTGGAGGATCGCCAATGTAACACCAATTTTTAAAAACGGTTCCAGGGGTGATCCGGGAAACTACAGACCGGTGAGCCTGACATCAGTACCGGGAAAAATGGTAGAAACCATCATAAAGGATAAAATTACTCAGCACGTAGATAGTCATGGCCTAATGGGAGACAGCCAACATGGCTTTAGACAAGGAAGATCTTGTCTTACTAATCTGTTATGTTTTTTTGAAGGTGTGAATAAACAGGTGGACAAAGGTGAGTCAGTTGATATAGTGTATCTGGACTTTCAGAAAGCCTTTGACAACGTCCCTCATCAGAGACTTTTGGCAATACTAAAGAGTCATGGGATAGGAGGCAGTGTACTACTGTGGATCAGGAACTGGTTAAAAGATAGAAAACAGAGGGTAGGGCTAAATGGCCAATTTTCCCAATGGAGAAAGGTGAATAGTGGTGTACCGCAGGGATCTGTGCTGGGTCCTCTGCTCTTTGACATATTCATAAACGACCTGGAAAGTGGAATAACGAGTGAGGTTATCAAATTTGCAGATGACACAAAACTATTTAAAGTTGTTAAAACCCAAGAGGATTGTGGAAAATTGCAAGAGGATCTTGATAAATTGAAAGACTGGGCATCAAAATGGCAGATGAAATTTAATGTGGACAAGTGCAAAGTTATGCACCTAGGGAAGAACAACCCAAACTATGGTTACACGATGCAAGGGTCCACATTAGGAACCACCACCCAGGAAAAAGATTTAGGCATCATTGTGGATACCATGTTAAAACCCTCAGCCCAGTGTGCAGCGGCGGTCAAGAGAGCAAATAGAATGCTAGGTATCATAAGGAAAGGAATGGAAAATAAAACAAAAGATATTATAATGCCTCTATATCGTTCCATGGTGAGACCTCACTTTGAATATTGTGTGCAATTCTGGTCGCCGTATCTTAAAAAGGATATAGCGATATTAGAAAAGGTTCAGAGAAGAGCCACTAAAATGGTAAAGGGGATGGAAGGATACTCCTATGAAGAAAGGCTAAAAAGGTTAGGGCTCTTTAACCTGGAAAAGAGACGGCTGAGGGGAGATATGATAGAAGTCTATAAATTTAAAAACGGATTGGAACGGGTAAACATAGATCGATTGTTTACGTTATCAGAATATACAAAGACTAGGGGACATGCAATGAAGCTACAGGGTAAACTATTTAAGACTAATAAAAGAAAATATTTTTTCACTCAACGTGTAATCAAACTCTGGAATTTGTTACCGGAGGATGTAGTAAAGGCTGTTAGTGTAGCTGGGTTTAAAAAAGGTTTGGACAAGTTCCTGGAGGAAATGTCCATAAACCATTATTATGAAAAGACCCAGGATATCAGTGCTTGACCGAGTGCAAGCATTGTGGAACCTGTGTCTTTTGCGGAAACTGCTGGGTACGTATGACCTAGATTGGCCACTGTTGGAAACAGGATACTGGGCTTGATGGACCTTGGTCTGACCCAGTATGGCATATCTTATGTTCTTATGTTCTTAATGAGCTGATTAGGGGAGGCTAGGACTGGTAATGAGCTGATGAGGGAGTAGGACTGGTATTGGGCTGATTAGGGGAGGCTAGCACTGGTAATGGGGTTGAGGGGGGACTAGCACTGGAAGCGAGCTGATTGGGGGGCTTCGACTGGGAATGGGCTGATTGTGGGGGAGGGGAGGATAGAGCTGCTGACCCTGGAAGAAAACTGGGGGCTAAGGCTACAAATGGGCTGATACGAGGGGATGGGAGAATGGAACTGGAAGGGAGTGGATCTGAGAGGAGCTGCCATGGTATTTGTACTAGAAGAGACTGGTCAGTGGGGAAGGAGGGGGACTGGAAGGGAATGGACACCAGTAGCAGTCATGGGAATGCAAGTTGACAATGGAAGGTACTGAGAGTGAGGACTGGAAAGGGGCTGATACTGGGGAGGGTTACTGGGACTGGAAATAGGCTGATGGAAAGAAGTGAAGAAAACGAAAGAAGAGATAAGAAATGGCAGATGGACCATAGACCACAGAAAGAGAGCTAAGAGAAGACAGTAAAGCAGAAGCCTCAGATCGGGACCAGCATGATCAGAGAATAAATTGGTCAGATAACAAAGGAAGAAAAAATAATTTTATTTCATATTAGTGATTTGACTAGAAAATCATCATAATTTTGAAATCAAATATTGTTTCTTGTTATTGTGATTAATTATTGTGGTTTAAATAAGTACATTTTATAAATAAAAACATATTGCAAAGGCCTATAATATATTAATAATTCAACAAATGATTACAGCGACAATGCGTTAACGGTAAAGGAAGAGAGACGCACTTGATTTTATCATTGGGGGTCACCACAAGTTGACAAATGGTAAAAGGGGTCACGGTATAAAAAAAGTTGAGAACCACTGATGTAAATGCTTCTCAGCAGGATATTCAGTGGCACTAACACGGTTAGCATCGGGCTGTGCCGGGTGCATTCCAGGGCAGCACCAGCTGATAACCAGGCTAACCAGGCAGCTGCTGCCTAGTTACCAACACATGGCAAAAATCTGGTATAAAGGCTGGCCTAATGTTTGCCACAGAAGCAAACCGAGCAGTGGCTGAATATTGTTGCTGCCGGTTAGCTTTCCGGCAATCCGGCCAACCCAAATATTCAATGCAAGGCCATTCTATGGCCCCAGCATTGAATATCTGGGTTTAGAGTTCAGCGGCCGTGGCTAGCCACATTAGATCGACTAGCTGCCGCCAAAAAATATGCCCTCCATACAATTCTATTGGAGTAAAAAATGAACAAAACAAGAGTATTACTAATAGCAACCAATAATTATGGTTCAAAAGTTTCTGCCGGTGGCTCTGTTAAGAGGACTTTTTGAAAACTTGAACTTCTGCCCTCCCATCAGCATGTTAGTATGGCTGTCCTGGTCAGTTTGATTGTTCCTACATGCTCTACATTTTCCACCTTTTTTTGGATGCCATCTTGCTTGAGCTCATTTCCTGTTTTTATATATATTGCATAACTACTTAGAACTCACCTGGCTCCTCTGCTAAGAGCTTGGTCCTCCATTGATCTAGCATATACCTCCATGTTATCTGTCCCCAGGTTTTAATTTTGAGGGAACAGTCTAGGATAAAGTTCCACCATTTATTTTCAAACTCCAGATCCAGAGCAGGAGGGCTATTCTGCCTCAGCTTTTCTCTTCCAGGCTATCTACAAGAAAGTGGAAGGAAAAGAATGAGCCAGGAGCAGACAAAGTGAGAAAGGGGTGACAGATGGGAAAAGACAAGCTCAGGACGTCACTCCCAGCAAGAACATAACATTGGTAATAGTCGTCATATTAATCCATCTATCAATGGCAAGAGAGAAGAGGAGCCTGGAATAATATCCATCCAAAATACAAGAAAGTCAACCAACAATTGCTGGAAGGCAATGAGCCAAATGCTCAAAATCTAGCCAACGAAGCCCTGATAGTGGAAATGGACATGGACATTGTGGCCATTACAGAAACATGTTTTAACAAGTCGCATGAATGGGATATGGCCATAACTGGCTATAATTTATTTAGAGAAGACAGAGAAGGCAAAATAGGAGGAGGAATAGCCCTTTATGTAAAAAGCAACATTAAAGCTGTTGAAATGCAGGGGACATGGGTAAAAGAAGAAGCGCTGTGGATTGTGTTGGAAAGAGGAGATAGCACTGGTGGAGTCTACAGGCCTCCAACTGAGGAAATAGACAGAAACTTGATTGGTTATATTGCAACGGTAGCTATGAAGGGAGAAGTGATCATATTTGGTGACTTTAACATACCAGATGTGAATTGGAGTATTCCTTCTACAAATCTGTAAAGAAGTAAAAAGATCGTAGATGACTTCCAAGAAGCATCACTCAGACAAATGGTGATAGAACCTACCAGAGGAAGCTTGATGATGGATTTAGTACTTACCAATGGAGATAGAGTAGGTGGGAGCCCACTTGAGCAGTGGTGATCATCACACAGTGTGGTTTCAGGTAAAAGCCAAGGCAGAGTCCAATCACGGCAAACTTAGACTTAGACTTCGACTTAAAAATGCTGACCAGTAAAATGGGAAAGTACCTGAATGAGAAGATGGCAGGAGAGGAGATAAGGGAAGTGGAATTGCAGTGGGTTAAACTTAAAGAGGCAATAAAAGGGGCAAAGGATATATATGTAAGAAAAGTAAATAAAAACAAGAGGAAAAGGAAACCCTTACAGTTCACCAAAGAAATGGCTGCACAAATAAAGGCAAAAAACACAATTTTCACAAAAGTCAGAAGATAACAAAAAGAGGAACACAGAAAAGAATACAGGATAAAGCTAAAAGAGATAAAGAGAGCAGTAAGGATAGCAAAAGCAAAGGCGGAAGAAAAGATGGCTAAAGATGTGAAACATGAAGACAAAACTTTTTTCAGGTATATTCAGGAGAAGAAGAAGATCAGAGGTGGAATTGCACGACTCAAAAGTACCGAGGACGGATTTGTATAAAGTGACATTGAAAAAGCGAAAATTCTAAACAAATACTTCTGTTCTGTATTCTCTCAAGAAAATCTTACAGAAGGACCACATAAAACTGACAAATATACAAATGGGAAGAAAGTAGATACCACACAATTCACAGAAGATGATTTTTTTGAGCAGCTTGCAAAACTGAAAGTGGACAAGGCAATGGGTCCGGATGGAATAGAGCCCAAGATACAGAAGGAGCTCAGAGAGGTTCTGGCAGGGCTTTTAAAGGATGTTTTTAATAGATTTTTAGAGACAGGAGACGTTCCACAGGGCTGGAGATATGGTACTTCTTCACAAAAGTGGTAATAGGAAAGAGGTGACAAACTATAGGCCTGTAAGCCTTACCTCTGTGTTGGGAAAAGTAATGGAGGTGCTCTTGAAAAAAATAATAGTGGACTTTCTGGAAACCAATGGATTGCATGATCTGGGGCAACATGGTTTTACCAGGGGAAGATCATGTCAAACAAATTTGATTGAGTTTTTTGACTGGGTGACCAGAGAACTACATCAAGGGATGTGAAATACCTAGATTTGATACTGTTCCTCATAGAAGGCTTATCACTAAACTGAGCAGACTGGGGATAGGTCCCAAGGTGGTAAAATGGATCAGAAATTGGTTGATTGACAGACAACAGAAGGTGGTGGCAAATGGAAGTCACTCAGAAGAAAGGAAAGTGCATAGTGGCATGCCTCAGGGATCGGTCCTGGGACCAATACTATTTAATATATTTGTGAGTTACATTGCAGAAGGACTGAATGGAAAAGTCTGCCTTTTTGCAGATGATACAAAAATTTGCAACAGAGTGGGCACTTCTGAGGGAGTGGACAACATGAGGAAAGATCTAAAAACACTGGAGCAATGGTCTAATGCTTGGCAGTTAAGATTTAATGCAGAGTCATGCATTTAGGATGCAGAAAGCCAAAGGAAGTGAATGTGATAGGGGATAGAGGTTGGGGTGCATGGACCAGGAGAAGGACCTCGGAGTGCTAGTGCGTGAGGATCTCAAAGTGGCGAAACAATGTGACAAGGCGGTAGCCAAAGCCAGAAGGATGCTGGGCTGCATACAGAGAGGAATAACCAGCAGAAAGGAGGAGGTATTAATGCCCCTGTATAAGTCATTGGTGAGGCCTCACTTGGAGCATTGTGTTCAATTTTGGAGACGGTATGTCACAAAGGATATAAAAAGACTTGAAACAGCGGAAGGCGACCACAATTATTTGGAGCCTGTGTCAGAAGATATACAGTATGAGAAGAGACTTGAAGACCTAAATATATACCCTAGAGGAGAGGAGGGACTGGGGACATATGATACAGACCTTTACATAATTAAAGGGTATCAGTGAACAAACAAACGTTTTTCAAAGAAGGGGACACTGTAAAACTAGAGGGAATATGATGAAGCTACAAGGTGGTAAACTTAAAAGCAACATCAGGAAAATACTTTTTCACTGAAAGGATGGTGGATGCTTGAAATACCCTCCCGATAGAGGTGATGGGGGCAAATACAGTGACGGAATTCAAAATGGCAGGGGACAGACACAGAGGATCCCTTTATAGCAAGAGGATAAAATCAAAGCAAACTTAACTATCTTCTATACTCAATAAATAGAGGGGGGCTGACCTGCACCAAGCAGCAAGTACAACCCTAAACACAGATATAGAGGGAGGTGACCTGCAGGGAGCTGCAGTTACAACCATTCTCGCCATCTTACTGGGCAGTCTTGATGGACCATACTGGCCTTTATCTGCCATCATATACTATGTTACTATGAAGAGTAGGCACTCTGCTCCCTAACCGAGCCCCTGCTGTTGCTCTTCCCTTCCTTCCTGTTCTGCAGAGACCAGAAGGGAAGGGCGATCCTGATGCAGATACTGAAGAACAAATAACGGACATAAACACAGGGGTGAACTAGACAAATGTGGAACTTGTAAGCAGCAGTGCTTGAACTCGGACCTTGATGACTGGCATTTCTGCTCACTAGTTTCATACTTGTGCCGGTTCAATCCCTTCGTCTGTCTGTTACCCGTAGGGCCGGCGCAAGGAGATAAGGCACCCTAGAAGAACCTCATCCCTTATGTCCCCCTCAGTGCCCATTGACACTGCCACCCCTTTCCAGGACCTGCAGTGGCAGCAATGGCCGCAAATAGCCCCGCAGCACTTATCTTTAAACTTCAGCGCTGTGGGGCTGTTTGATTCCACCCTCTCTGATGCCCGATGCTGACTTCCTGTTTGCAGACGGTTAGTGCCGCTGAATATCCCCAGGTACCGCCGCTACATGACCCGATGCTAAGCAGTTAGCATCAAAGCATTCTGGGGCAGAACAGAGGCAGCACCCATCGCTAACCAGGCAACAGCGATATTGAACTGCTGCCCAGTTAGCAATACAGGGCGAAAGTGAAGCACAGGAAACCCTGGCCTAACTTTCACCGTGTTAGCAATTCAATATCACTGCTGCCCGGTTAGCCTCGTGGCAATCCAGCAAACCCAGATATTCAATGCCGGATATGACCCCGGCACTGAATATCCAGGTTTAACTTTCAGGACCAGCAGCTAGCGGGGCATTATCAGCGCTAGCCACCCGCACTGAATATCCCCCCCCCCCATCATTTTTTCCATGTTTTTCTGGGAGACGTTCCAGGGGCTTTTCAGGGTGTAGCTTGGGCAGTGCCAACAATTGCACGTCCATTACATATTTCATATAGACTGGTGACATGCAGATCAGAATTTTTTTAATGTGCCAGTTTACACCGGCTATAAATCATGACTAAACACTGGACTTTGTTGTCTTTTGGGACTGCTTATGGCAGTGGTGACTGGAAGAACTTTGCTTGTGATTCCTTGGCCTGACTGTTGTCCATGTCCACACAGGTATATTTTGTGCTACCCTCTATTTCCCTGCACTCCTTCCTGTTCCTTTCCAAAACTATATTCCACCCATTTTCAAAGAACCCAGTACATTTCCCCTCCCTGAACTCTCCACACCACCCACCCCCCCCCCCCCCCACCCCCCCCTTGCCAGCCATGACGATCCTGTACTCTTAGAGGGGAATTTTAGAAGGGACATCCAAGTGCAATATGGGACATCTAAGCCAGAATATCTGAAAAAAGCAGTGGTTGTTCTTCTTTGGGTATTAGAAATCTGCACCACTATTTGGAGTTTGTATACTAGTGGTTTCATGAAAAAAAATGCAGGTATGTCTAGCTGCAGACATGATTTCATAAACCTGGATGTGCCCAATATGGAAGTCTGTGAAGGTGTCTACATAGAAAATCACCAGAATAGTATTGCATAACCTGGATGTCTAAGAATAGCCTAATGGTTAGAGTAATGGGTTAGGAACAGGGAAGCTAGGGATCAGCGCCCACTGCTGCTATCATTGAAATTGTGCTGTGTACTGGGGATGATGCAGTTCTTTCTTCTCTACACCCTCTGGCTATTTTTCAGCCAAAAAGAGCACTGTTCATGCCTGGAGGAAGATTAAAGTTAGATGCAATGCCAGAGGGCCGGAACATTTCTGAGATCAGGCGGGGATGTCCCGGTTCCTGGGAATGCCCCAGCCATGCCCCCATTTAGATGGGGACATCCACAGACCCAGGCTTCTAAAATGGCTCTGGAGATGTCTATGTGCTTTGGATATATCTATGCCCATTTTTGGATGTCCAAAACATGAATAGTGCTTCCAAATTGACCCCCATATTCACCCTTTCTATGGCCAAGGGTGTGTCAGTCATCCTGTGCCCAGTTGTCTGGTGTCTTCTGTCTGTATGTGCCTCAGTGTTCCCAGCTGCATGTCTATCTCTGCATGGTTCCCTGCTGCTCATCTGAGTGTATGTGTGTGTGTGCCTGTGTGGTATGTTTGTTCCAATGCAGTGTATATGCAGGTGCATGTGAAGTACTATAGATTTTGGTAGAGGAAGTCACCAAAATCTATAGAGTATTAATGGAGGGAGTTACTGGATTGGGAAGGGAGGCAGGAGCCATGGGTGGCCTGAAAATCTAGTTTGTGCAAGCCATGCTGAATGAGGCCCAAAGGGAACATAGGAGAACCACTAGGAGACATCTATATCAGAAGATCTACAGACCCAGAACCCAATTCCTAGAGCTCATAGATGAGCATTTGCCTCATAAGGCAACTATCCACCATCTTTGCCAGGAGCTAGAGCCACTCCTCCACTCCACCACTCAGAGGGGCGAACCTATGCCTGTCAGCTCAATATCACCATGATCCTCACCTTCCTAGCCATTGGCAGTTTCCAGTCTGTGTTGGTTGTCATTGCAGGTCTTAGCCAGTCAGCCATCTCATGGTGCATCTCACAGGTCTTGAGGGCCTTTCTAGCTCACACTGCAGAATATGTAACCTTCCATCAGATGGTACAGCAGAGACAACTAACCGTGACCCATTTCTATGAGGGGGCCAAATTTCCATCTGTAATGAGGGCCATGAATTGTACACATATGGCCATCAGGCCACCACAAGAGAGGGAGGCCATCTACTGCATCAATAAGGCATTTCACTCGCTGAACATGCAGGCAATCTGCAATGTACAGGGGGAAAATAACTGAACAGTTGGGAGATGTAGAAACGAAGTGGGCGAAACTGAAAGGACATATTTCTTTTTTGTAATCTTTATTTATTGAACCATCAAACATACTGCAAACAATCTGCAAACATTGCAAACAATGTAGGTATATACAAAGGTGCCTCCGGGCAGGGGCTGACTCTTGTCCACCACCCCAGAGGTCATCATTAACATGATATGGTACTAGATTTTTTCCCCATTTCCCCACCCCCCACCCCCTTACCCTCCTCTCCCCTCCCTCCCCCCTCCACCCCCCCCTTCCCACCCCCATCACAGCTCTCTCAATTTCCTTGGATAACTCTATTCGCCGTATCAGGGGATCAAGAGAGAGCACGAATAACAGGGGAGAAAGTGGGCAGCCCTGCCTTGTACCCCTCTCCAGAGGAAATTTATCCGACAGCAACCCATTGCACAAAACACTCGCAGTGGGTGCCGCATAAAGAAATTTGACCATAGCGCAAAAGGAATCCCCCAGCCCATATCGGGGCAGTAGGGTGTGCATATAGTCCCAGCTCACTCGGTCAAACGCTTTTTCTGCGTCAAAGCTGAACAACAATGACTGCCACTCCCGCTCCCGAGTCCACGCCAGGGACGCCACAATTTTTCGTATATTACGCACCGCATACCTGCCCTTCACAAAGCCCGCTTGAGACTCGTGTATCAGCTCCCCCAACAGCGGGGCTAGACAATCCGCTAGTACTTTCGCCATCACTTTCAGGTCAAAATTCAACAGTGAAATTGGTCGATAAGAAGCGGCCTGCGTATGATATTTGCCGGGTTTGGGTATTAGTACAATATGTGCGTGGTTCTCCCCCCATCAAGTCACCCCTTGATCTGCTCCTTTATGATATACCGCCACCAATGGGGGAGGTATCAAATCTCCTAATAATTTATAAAATTCGACCCCCCCAGTCCATCCAGCCCAGGTGTCTTGTAACAGCTAGCCTTTTGGATGGCTTGGTGGACCTCATCAAGCATTATGGGTCTCTCCAGTTGGGCCCGCTGTCCCTCCCCTAGTCTCGGCAGCCTCAATTCCCGTAGGTATTCCTCCAGACCAGGTCCAGAGCCCTCCTCCCTCTGGTATAGTTTCTGATAAAAGGAGAGAAAAACCCAAGCTATCTCCCTCTTCCCCTTTTGCAGTTTACCCTGATCGTCCCAAAGCGCCACCACGGTCTTGGCTCCCCTACTACCCTGAAGGCAGCGTGCCAGCAGTTTCCGTGGCTTGTCTCTAAACCGATATAACTGATGCTGGTAGTACATAAAAGAATTCTTTGCCCTCTTATGAAGTAGCTTGTTAAGGGCCCTTTGAGTTTCCTGTAATGCCTTCCTATTAGCTGCGCACTGCAGGGATACCTCCCATACTTACGTCTGTCCCTAATCGTTTGTTTTTCAAGACAGAAGATTTGCTCCGTTAACTGCCTCTTTTTCCGCGCCGAATACCCAATGTCTCCACACAGAGCAACTTTGGCCGTTTCCCAATATAATTTCGGGTCAGTCTTATGCTGCTCGCTATTCAATGCAAATTCCTGCCAACGCTACTTAAGGAAAAGATGAAAGTCTGCGTCCTTATACAGATCTAACGGGAACCACCAAATACGGGAATGCGGATCAGCCCGGGCCCATTCCAACTCCACCCAAATCAAGGCGTGGTCGGAAATCTCTGATGGGCCAATTTGAGCATCTTCCACCCGAGTAAACAGTCCCCTCGATACCAAAATATAATCAATCCTAGCACTTGAACCATGCGCTCGCGATTGGTGTGTGAAATCTCGCTCCATCGGATGGAGCAGGCGCCATGGGTCAACCGCCCCTAGTCTCAATTGAAGGCCCTGCAAAACTCTGGTCATAGACGAACACGTTCTGTCCTCTCCCCCCTTAGTTGTATCCAGCACTATGTCAAAGACCCCATTAAAATCACCCCTCAGTACCAAGGGGACATCCGGTAACATTTCAATCCGAGAAGCCAATCGTGCATATAAAGCGCGATCTAAAACATTGGGACTATAAATATTGCCTATCACCACAGGCTGTCCCTCCAGCATCCCGTGCAATAAAACATATCATCCATTTGGGTCTGAATAGTCCCTTTCCAAGACAAATCTTACACGTTTATGGATCAGAATGGCCACTCCACTGTTTTTACCTACCGCTGGAGCTCCCCAACCCTGGCCCACCCACTCTCTTTGAAGTTTCAGATATTCCTCGGCAGTCTGGTGGGTTTCTTGGAGCAGGGCAATATCGCATTTTTGTCTAGCTAGGGCTTGCAACAATTTGGATCTCTTAATTTGGTTCCCAATCCCACATACATTCCAAGATACAATCCTCAGGGCACCAAATACCTGATGAGTCTACACCGTATGGTATGGAGATATCTCCAGATAGGCCCCCCCCCAGCCTAGGGCCCCCCCTTAAGCCAGTCTTGCATGTTGTTCCCCTTGTGCCACTCCCCTTTAAGCTGTGTTACCCTCCCCCCTCTCCCCACCTTCTGTAACCCCCTGCCCCCCATCCCCAACCCTCCACCCTTCCATCTACCTCCCCTAGTTGTCTCTACCCCCCTTCCTCAATTAACTCTCTCCCTCCGCCCCCTCTTTGGTCACCAGATGTGTACGGACCCCCCCACACACAACTATGGCTCTCACGCCCACCCTCCCCCTCACCCCTATATTTCCTTTCCCACCCCAACCTCCGGTTGGGCCTGCAAAGAACTTTACCCCGCCTCTCCTTACAACTACCCTTAGCAGGAAGAAGGACAAGGTACAGGCAGAGAACATTGTAAAAACATAATAGACCTTACCCCCTCTCCACCTATCCATTCATTCCCTCCCCTCCCACACAATGCTCGTTTTAGCATGCCCACCTACCCCAACAGCAACATTCACCTCAACATCCCACCAACAAACAAATACAGCAACCATTCAACTACCCTTTGCATCTGGCATTCCAGGAAGGAACACTCCTCCCTATCCACCTCATTTGTCCACAGGTATACCCGGCACTTAGTTCATGAGGCTGTCGTACAGGTGGAGCATCTCCCGCTATTCCATACTGTCCAGAGGCTCTGCTCTAGTCTCCATTTTCCTCATCAAGTTCCACTGCTATCACAGCCTGAGCTCCCCCAATCCTCAGGGACTACCATCCTGCTCCCCGATAGTGGTTGCCTGCTTTGGCGTCAATTCCTCCACATATTTCGCTGCCTCGGATGCTGTAGCAAAGCTCTGACATGTACCCTCATGAATAATTTGGAGTTGGGAGGGATACTGTACCATAAATTGAATTTTGGCTTCCACCAGCTTCTGGCAGAGGGGAGCATAGGCCCTCCTCTATTGGCTCAAAACCGCTGAGTAGTCCTGTGCTACTCGCACTCTCACATTATCCTTGACCACAGTTCCCATTTTCCTAGCTGTCTGCAGCTCCGCTTCCTTTTGAGGGAAATGCAAAAACTTCGCCAGCACCACCCGGGGTCTGTGGTCCGTTGTTTGTCGAGGCCCCACTCTATGCACTCTTTACAAGTGCAGTTATCCATAATCCTCTCCACCTTCCCACATGTACAGTATCAGGGACTCCAGATAACTCTTTAAGTCCTTGTCTGGTATACTGCTCGGAATCCCCATAAAGCGGAGATTATTGCGGCAGGATCGGTTCTCGAGGTCATCAACTTTGGCCTCCTGCGCCTGCAACGCCACTTGCATTTGCTTCACCTCTTGCATCAAGGCCTCCACGCTCTCCTCTGCCAGCCCTATACGGGCCTCTGCCTCCTGCATCCTGCCGCCCAGCAAATCCACCGAACTCTGCAAGGCATCCAATTTACCCTGCAGGGTATCAAATTGAGCCGCCAGCGCATTAGATACTGTTGCAGAGATCCCCTCGATGAGTGCCAGTGATAATGAGCTGGGAGCATGGGGCGATTCCTCCATCTTGTGTTGCCTGGCCATCTGCTCCTTCTCCCTTCTGCCTGCTTTTACTGCCGCTGCCATGTCCCGCGCACCGCGGGATTCGCTTGGGTGAGTTTCCCACCTCTCCTCCTGAGATCCTGACGATGCCCAAAGGCTTAGGTACGACTTGTTATGTTGGTAGAGAAGAGGGAAGCCCGAAGCTCGAGCAGATCACATCCACTCGGTCTCACCACACCACGTGACCCCGCTGAAAGGACATATTTTAAGGACAGCAAACCTTTTTATTAGGAAAGCAAGTAAATGTAAAAGGAAAAGGAAGCCATTATGACTCTTGAAAGAAGTAGTTGAAAAGGTGAGGAAAAAGAGAGTGACCTTCATTTACTTATTTTTATTTATTTATTTAGTACACACTTATATACCGCTACTTCCAGCGATCAGCAGCGGTTTGATTACATCTTTGGGGGTTGTCAAATCAGGACCGAAAAGTGGGACAAATATATACATAGTTTTGGGGGTGAGGCACCGCACACAGTATTAGTGTATAGGAGATTGGACTACACATATTTACATTTTTACATTTATACATATTTATACATATAGTACATATGGTTCAGCAGAGCATGATTAATTAATTGTTTTGGTTCATCTATATCTTATGGAGAGTTATAGCTGCTTGTAATGCCTTTTGAATAAAACCAAATAAAACCATAAAACCAAAAGATCAGAGAAAGAAGACAGGCATCGATAATTTGAAAAGATAACAAAAGCTTGGAAAGTAATCAGGAAAGCAAAGATACAAATGAAAGTAAAAATAGCCAACACAGTAAAATGAGGGGACATAAACATTCTTCAGATATGTTAGTGAGAGGAGGAAGTGCAAAAGTAGTATTGTCAGCCTAAAGGGTGAAGGGGAGGAATATGTAGTAGCCGATGAACATAAAGCAGAATTGCTTAACAAATATTTCTATTTTGTGTTGACAGATAAAGGGCCTCAGAAAACAACAAGAAATAGGAACAGAAGTAAGACAGAATTTGAACAAATTTCAGAAAACTGTATTCACGAGGAGCTAGCTAAATTAAAAGTAGCCTGAGGCAATGGGGCCAGATTGGATACATCCAAGAGAATTGATTGAACTTAGGAAAATTGTAACGGCTCCACCGTCTGATCTTTTCAATGCTTCTTTAGAGTCAGGAGTAGTCCCAGAGGACTGTAGAAGGGCACATATGGTCCCTTTACACAAAAGTGGAAGTAAGAATGAGGTTGAGAACTATAGGCCCATTAGTATGATCTCTGTAGTGAGAAAATTAATGGAAACACTGCTAAAACAGAGGATAGTGAGGTTTCTGGAATACAATGGATTACAGAATCTGAAGTAGCATTGTTTTACTAGAGGCAGGTCTTGTCAGACAAATCTTATTAATTTCTTTGACTGGGTGACCCAAGAGTTGGACCAAGGAAGAGCTCTAGATGTGGTGTACCTTTGACACTGTTCCGCACAGGCGACCCATAAATAAATTGGGTGCCCTAAGGATGGACCGTAACGGGACTGATGGGTTAGAAATTGATTGAGTGGGAGGCAATAAAGAGTACAGGTAAATGGAGCCCACTCTGAGGAGAAAGATGTTACCAGTGATGTGTCACAGGGATCTGTCCTTGGTCCAATTCTTTTTAACATTTTTGTAAGTGACATTGCGGAAAGGCTATTGAGTAAGCTCTGCCTCTATGCAGATGATACCAACATCTACAATAGACACCCAGGAAGGTGTAGATAACAAAAGGAGGGATCTAGAGAAGTTTGAAGAAAGGTTGAGAATTTGGCAGCTGAGAGTTCATGCTAAAAAATGCTGGGGCATGCATTCAGGCTGCAAAAATCCAAGGGAGCGGTATATTATAGGTGTGAAGTACTTCTGTCCACAAAAGAAGAGCGGGATCTATGGATGATTATTTGTAAAGATTTTAAGGTGGCTAAGGTAGAAAAGGTGACGGCAAAAGCCAGCAGGATGCTTGGGTGTATAGGGAGAGGAATGGCCATCAGGAAGAAGGAGGTGAAAGCGCCTCTGTATAAGTCCTTGGTGCGACCTAATTTAGAATATGTATACAATTCTGGAGAGCACACCTTCGAATGGTTATGAACAGGATGGAGTCGGTGCAGAGGCTGGCTACCAAAATGGTCACTGGGCTTTGTCATAGCGTATATGGGGAAAGACTTGAAGATTTCAGTATGTATACCTTGGAAGAAAGATGGAAGAGGGGAGATATGATAGAGACATTTAAATACCTCCTTGGCATAAATGCACAGGAGAGTTTCTTCCAATTGAAAGAAAGCTCTACAACAAGGGGACATAGGATTAAGGTGAAAGAAAACAGACTCAGAAGTAATTTGCAGAAATATTTCTTTACAGAAAGAGTGGTAGATGTATGGAACAGCCTCCCAGTGGAGAGAGTAGAGACAAAGACTTTATCTAAATCCAAGAAAGCATGGGACAAACATAGAAGATCTCCAAAGAAAAAAAAGGGACTGTAGAGCTTAGTAGTTGGTATGGAAGAGTGGACTGGATAGGTATTTATCTGCTGTCCTCTAAAACCTCCTCTCCTCTTCCTTCTTTCTCAGTCCCTGTGGATAACTCTCTACTCCTTCCTGTTTCCTCAGCTCGCAACCTTGGGGTTGTCTTTACTCCTCTCTCTCTCCTTCTCCACACACATCCATCTGATAGCTAAGACCTGCCTTTTCTTTATCTATAACATCAACAAAATCCACGCATTCCTTTCTGAACACACTACTAAGACGCTTATCCACTCCTTACTCACCTCTCGTCTTGACTACTGCAACCTACTCCTTGCTGGTCTTCCTTTGAATCATCTCTCTCCCCTTCAATCTGTTCACCACTCTGTTGCATGGCTAATCTTCCGCCAGCCTCATCATGCCCATATTACCCCTCTTCTCAAGTCACTTCATTGGCTCCCTATCCATTTCTACATCCAGTTCAAACTTCTCTTGCTGACCTATAAATGCGTTCACTCTGCAGCTCCTCGCTACCTTTCTTCTCTTATCTCTCCTTACTCCCCCCCCCCCTCGGGAGGATTATGGCAAATCGCTTCTATCTCTGCCCTTCTCTTCTATTGCTAACTCCAGACTTCGCTCCTTTCACCTTGCTGCACCTTACGCCTGGAGCAAACTACCTGGCACCTTCTCTGACCCTCTTCAAATCCAGGCTGAAAACTCACCTCTTCACTGCTTCTTTTAGATCTTGACTCACTTGATCTCCTTGTTTCTTTACCTTTCCCCCTTATTTTATCCCTATCTATACCTTCTGTGTTGTCTGTCTTGACTAGATTGTAAGCTCTGATGAGCAGGGACTGTCTTTTATATGTCTGTGCAGCGCTGCGTATGACTTGTAGTGCTAAATGCTCAGTAGTAGTAGTAGTTGCTGTCATGGTCTTTATCTGCTGTCATGTTTCTATGTTTCTATGTCTTTCCCAGATTCCCAGGTTCCTGCCATTACTTATACATCCTGACCCACTCTGGCATGTATAAGAAATTTGAGAGTGGAGAAATCACTGGTGGCTGGCTGCTAGGTAAGCCCTGCACCAGTCCACTCTGCCACCTATACATGCACATGCTAGGAGTCCCATTGGTCCCTGACAGCAGCAACAACTGGTGGAGTGGAGGAGTGGCCTAGTGGTTGGGGCAAGGTACTTCAGGCCAGAAGGTTGGGGGTTCAAATCCCACTAGAGGACAGCAACCTTGGGCCGGAAGGACTGGGGTTTCTAGTCCCACAGGTGCTCCTTGTGGTCTTGGGCAAGCCACTTAACCCTCCATAGCCCATGTTCCCTGTAAAATAGTTATCTCCAAGTTATAATGCCCTGTTCAATGTAAATCACACTAATGCAGAATAGCATGGTATATAAGAGAATATAAATAAAATAAGAGTCTATAGTTGCAGTGCCTAGGTAGCACAGCAAATACCCTGGAGTTAGACCCTAATCTGTTCCAACTCTCTCTCTACCTACACAGGTGAGAGAGCTGCCCTCAGAGGAAGTGGCTCCTGACCCTCATCATCACACACCAAACAGATGCAGAAAAGCAGTACAACAATGCCCACAGGCACACCTGCTCCATCACTGAGAGGACATTTGGCCTGCTCAAGAGCCTTTTCCGTTGCCTCCACCAATCTAGGGGAGAACTGCTCTAAAGCCCAGCCAAGGCTGCTACATATAGCACAATCTGGCAGTGAGGCAGTGACAACCTCTGTTTGAAGGACTGGAAATGGCAAATCAGACAAACAATGATGTAGAAGGCCCTAGGCAGAAGGATACAGCCCATCTGCACAAGTTTAGATATAAGCTCATTCACAAGCATTTCTAGTGAAGGTGTTTTATTAAAATGCAAGTACTGTATGTACATGTGAGTGGCTCAACCCCCACCTCCACCCCAACCCCCCCAGTCATCTCCCCACCCACCTCCCATGCCCACCTCAGCTCCATCCACCCCTCCCACTCCCCAGCACCATCCCTCCCCAGCACCAGCTCTCTGCCTCTTCCCATATCAAGACGACAAGATTATTTCTTCCCATGTCCAGTCCCCTGTCCCCTGCCCTTCTGCACTTTCCTCCTGCTCCCTGCTCTCCACCCTGATTAGGCTGCTGCTCTTGGAAGAGCTACAATGGGCTACAAAATGTAGCCCATTTAAGACTAATAAAAGAAAATATTTTTTCACTCAATGAGCAATCAAACTCTGAAATTTGTTTGTGGAGGATGTAATAAAAGCTTTTACTGTAGCTGGTTTTAAAAAGGTTTGGACAAGTTCCTGGAGGAAAAGTCCATAAACCATTATTAAAGAGGACCAGGGTAATCCACTGTTTACCCTGGAATAAGCATTGTGGAATCTGTGTACCTTTCTGGGGAACCCGTCATGTACTTGTGACCTGGATTGGTCACTGCTTGAAACAGGATACTAGGCTTGATGGACCTTGGTTTGACCCAATATGGCCTGATCTGGGATACAACCCAGGACTTCAAAGAGTCTTTCAAGGGGAGAGCCACACCAAATATAGAGGGGCCTACCATCAGTGGGGAAGGGGGTGGCCAGAAAAAATGACAGCTTCAGAATTAGTAGGATTGTGTTTCAGTGCATTTGTGAACAGCCAGGGAGCAACCATGTCCAATTTGGCAGAGGTAGAAGGAGACTGAGATAGGAAAATATTTGTATATCATCGGCATACTTAAAAAATGTGAAGTCAAGCAACTAAAAAAAAGCCAAGGCTGCAATATAGATATGAAAAAGCAACAGGCGTAGGACGGAACCCTGTAGTCAGGGCCTTCCTGTCCACTAGGTGAACTAGGTGGTTGTCTAGAGTGGCAGACCCTGGTGAGCGGCATGCCAATCCTTCCTTTGAAGCAATGGCAGCTCAGCTGCCGCTTCAGCACCATGTCAGGCATCAAAACACACACATGCATACAGTCATGGCCCCTCCAACAGGAAGTTATGTCGGAGGGAGCAGGAGCGGCAAACTGTGAGCATGCATGGGCACTTTAAAGTCCACTGTGGTGCTGAAGTGGAAGCTGAACTGCTGCCGCTGCTTCAAAGAAAAACTCAACATGCCTCCCTCGTCCCCCCTGGTGGGTAGATGGATGCCGCAGGGGCAGAAACCTTGGACTGGCCCTGCCTGCAGAACACCTGAAATGAGGCAAGGAAGCTGAGGTAGTCTGGGACCAATATACGGATGGATTAAGTATGAGTGGAACCAAGTGAGAGTAGTTCCAGAAATGGAAAAGTCAGAAAGACGGCGAAGTAACACAGGGTAGCTAACCACATACGCACTGCTGACAAGTCCAGAGAAATCAGAAAGATGTCACTTTACTTGCCAATTTAATTTGAATGTAATCAACCAAGTCAAGAAGAATTTTTTCCATAGAATTATGCAACCTAAATCCTCTCTGCCTGGAGTGCAGTACCCCAGAAGTCTCAAGAAGTTATAGAAGCTGGGCTGACACAATTTTCCCACCACTTTCCCCAGGAATGGAAGATTAGAGATGGGGCTGTAATTAGATACTGAGGAGGGATTGGCTTTATCAGCCTTAATCTGAGGGAATACAATGGCCTGCTTCCAACAGTCAGGAAAGAGCCTATGAGCAAGACTACTTGTAATCATAGAATGAAGATATAGGAAATAATGATCAAGTAATTATTTCAATAAGCAAACTGTAATGGGGTCCATAGGGGCAGAGGAAGGCTTCATAGCAGTAACAACCTTGGAGTGTTCAAACCAAGAAGGGAGGCAACACTGGGACAAAGAGTCCACAGGAATGAGGGGTTGATGTGGCAGGAAAAATGGTAAAGCTGACAGAGATGAAAGGAAGGATGCAAGGTCCTGGAATTTCTTTATAAAATTTACAGTAGAAGAAGCAGCAGACCTGGGAGAGTTGGAAGTAAGGTGAGAAAACAGTGTAAACAATGGACATGCCCTGCAGAAGAGTAGCAAAATAATTTCACTTGGCTGCCTGAACAGTGAGCTTATAGTGACTTGCGGCTTCATGGTAGGAGGTCTTCATCATCCCCACCCTCATGTTCAACAACAGTTTCCCCACTTGCTTGTCCTTCTACAGACTGCATCATCAGTCCTGGACTGTGACAACCACACATATCTAGGATGACCAGCTTTCATTGCATGTGCCTAAGTGCATATGTGGAAATTAGATGTATGCACAGGCCACCTCTCACTCTCTGCCACAGCAGCACCCACACCTAATATGCTCTGTGTATCATGTGCCTTGCGAGGGACATGCAGAGTGCGTGGCATTGGAGGGCACAGCTTTCGGCAGCTTCCCAAGGTGGGTTTTCATATAACCTTACCACAAGCTTATCACAAATTTTGCTTATCACAAATTTTAGGATCTGGGCCCAGTAGAAGGGGGGAATCCTTCACATTTGCTCCCTCCCATGAGGTTACCCATTGCTCTAGTGAGCTGAATGATGTCTCAGACATCTCTTTTTTTTTTTTTTTTTTAATTATTTATTTATGAAAATTTTCAAATATACAGTATAGATACAGTATAAGGAAATACAAAGAAAATACCTAAGAAAGAAAAAAAAACATTCCACGAAGCAAACTCAAGATACAATAGTCCACATCTCGGGGAGTAAACATACTTTCAAAAATACAAATAACAAACTAAAAAGAAAACAAAGCTAGGGAAAGCAAACAATCCCTGGCCTACATTAATCTGGTGTGAACCCACCCCTAAACCCTAGCTATCCATATAAAGAGAAAAAAAAAAAACGGAACTTTAATGAGGCTTTTCCCTTCCACAAAGCCATTTCTCTAAATCTGGAGATGACAGAAAAACAAATTTCTCGTACCCTAAAGTGACACAGCACTTACAAGGGTACCTTAGAAAAAAGGTTGCCCCAAGAGCCAAGGTTCTATTTTTAAGCATCAGAAAAGCTTTCCTGCGTAGCTGCGTGGAACGTGAAACGTCCGGAAAAATTGAGACATTGTCTCCACAAAATTTCATTGATTTCTTCTTGAAATAAGCTTTAAAAATAACACTCTTATCCTCCTCAGAGGCAAGAGCGACCAACAGAGTCGCCCGGGACGAAATATCGTCCTGGGTATCCTCTAAAAAAGCAGTCAAGTTAAATTTTTCCGATGCCACAGGAGCTTCCACTCCCTCACCCACAACGGCTGGAGCAACCTTAGATGAGAGATAGTAACATTTATTAATAGAAATAGTATCCGCCTGTGGCAGAAGGAGGGTGTCCTTAAGATATTTACGAAATAAAATAATAGGGGACAACAGAGCACAAACAGGAAAATTAAGTATCCGTAAGTTTTTAACACGTGTCACATTTTCAAGATTCTCAAGTTTCTGATGTAACATAGAGGAATCTTTTGCATTAACAGACTGAAATTCAACGAAAGATTTTGTTTGACTATCTATAAGAGAAACCCTAGAATTCAACAATTCAACCTGTGAATCTAAACTTTGAAATTTGGCAACAGTGTCCTTGGTAAACTGGCAAAGCAAAGGAACAGTTTCAGTTAGAGTATGTTCCGTATGAGCTACAATTTGCCATACATCCATTAAAGAGATTTCAGGATCTTTGGAATCTTTAATAGGAGCAGCAGGCTCCTGCCAGGATACCACTCTAGGGAGCACACTGTTCCGTTGGAAATTCTGAAGGGACTGAGACTCATTAGATAGTTGTAAAAAACTAGGCGGAAGGGGTGGAGTACGTTCCACAGAGCTCAAACTCGCTCCCTCTAGCAAAGGCAGAGAAGGCACAGTACCTGAATCTTTTAGCCGCGGTGTGGATACGGCATGCTTATCAATGGCACCGACTTGGCTGGTATCCACAGAAAGCTTCTTCTTTCTTTTCCCGCCCGGCATTTTCGGCAAGCAATCACGCTCCAATCGGGCTCCTAAGGGGCTCACAAGGGGCGTTTCCTGCCCCTTTAGACACGCCCCTTGAGACAGAGCGCCGACGGCAGAGCGCCGTAGCAAAGCAAAGAAACTTTTATACCGGGCAGGATGGTGACGTCAGCTGGGGCAGCCACACACAGCAGAGGGATTCACAGCCGACACACTCTACCTCCGCGGGACCAGACAGCGCGATGAAAGAACGCTCCCAAACTGAAGCCCAGGCACAGTTCTCTTTATACCGGGCAGGATGGTGATGTCAGCTGGGGCAGCCACACACAGCAGAGGGATTCACAGCCGGCACACTCTACCTCCGCGGGACCAGACAGCGCGATGAAAGAACGCTCCCAAACTGAAGCCCAGGCACAGTTCTCTTTATACCGGGCAGGATGGTGACGTCAGCTGGGGCAGCCACACACAGCAGAGGGATTCACAGCCGGCACACTCTACCTCCGCGGGACCAGACAGCGCGATGAAAGAAAGCTCCCCACAGACATCTCTTAAGAACATAAAAAATGCCATACTGGGTCAAACCAAGGTCCATCAAGCCCAGTATGGCATTTCTTATGTTCTTAGGTTCTTACATTCTTAAGAACTGTCTGAAACATCATCCAGCCGACTAGAGCAATGGGTAGCCTCATGGGAGGGAGGGAGGGAGTATGCAATGAGTTTCTGTCTAGTAAGGGATGAATTGTACAAACTTGCTTCAATAGAAAGAATTTCTGACCACAGATGTGATTTGGGCATTCAGGCTGTGGTCAGAAATTCTTTCTATTGAAGCATGTTTGTACTATTCTTCCCTTACTGGACAGAAACTCATTGCATACTCTTCTTCTAGCCTCAATGATACCCCATGTGGACTACGGCAACTGCTTATATCATGGTCTTCGACAGACACAGCTTGAGCGCCTCCAGAACAATAAAACTAAATTGTTCTTTGGTGCAAGAAAGTTTGATCATTTGCTTTGGAAAAAGCATTGGCTCCCTGTTAGGTACTGGATTCTTTTCAAAATTTTGATAATCACTCAACAGGCCTACTATATGAGTCTTTCCTCTTTCCTGGCCACTTTCTAAATCTCTTATGTTCCCCAGAATGTGATGAGTTCCTCTCAGCATCACTTATTAATTACCCCTTCTCATTGAGAGATCCATCTTGATCGTGTTAAGAACTCCTGTTTTAGTGTGCTTGCTCACACTTTGTAGAATGCTTTACCTCTGGAGGTCAGACTTGAGTCCTCTTCTAAAAAAAAATTAGAACTGCTTTAAAAAAATATTTCTTTCTTCAAGCTTTCACTGGGCAGCCGGAGCCTGCTGCAGCCCCATCTATTCAATGACTCTGAACAGTGCCTAGCCCTTACTGGACCTCTACTACCCCACTGCCCTTGTGTGCCTGAACTGTTTAGTTATTATTGTATTAGTTCCTTTTGTTACTTCCCTCCTGTTTTGTCTGATGTCCTTCCGCTTTAACTAAATTTCTATTATCTTAAACCACTTAGATGTACACGATGAGCAGTATAGCAAATAAAAAAACAAGAAGCATGATCTCAGCACAGAGCCCATGAATATAGGGAATACTGCTCTCCAACCCCCATAGCTGCAGGTATGGAGAGTGCGCGATGTGTTCCATCAAGCCCCCTTCCAACTCATTTACTACACCTTTATTGGTTGTAGGGTGCTTTCTAGAGAATAGCCTGACCACTGGGGTAACTACTTCAGCACACACAGTGCCAAATAGAGGAGATGTTGTCAGGTCAGCAGCCAAAACATCGCAGCATTACTGCTGCTGGGAGGTGGGACCACATGACAGCATGGCATTGCATGCACCACTGAAATGACATGGTACACAGGGCAAGTGCAAGGACTGGAGGCATCCTAGATGGGCCCCTCCATCCTGATGCCACTTCTGGCCTTCCGCCCCTATTGCTGCCGCTGCCACCCCTCTCCAGAACCTACAACGATAGCAATAGCTCAGAAACCGCAAGGCAGCACTTACTTTAACTCACAGTTTCTGCGCTCAACCATCAACCTCTTCTGTGCCCCTCCAGTGCACACTTCAAGTGCGTCAGAGGGGGCAGAAAAGGCCAATGGTAGTGAGCAGAAATCACGAGGCAGCACCAGAGAGTTAAAGTAAGCACTGCCTCATGGTTTTTGAGCTGTTGGCACCACTGAAGGCTGTTGAGAAGGGCTGTAGTGGCGGCAATAGGTGGCCTCGAAGGATCAGTGCTCTAGACAACTGCCAAGTCCACCTAATAGAAGCACTGGCCCTGATGGTACATACACTCCCTCATAGATGAAGGCAGTGGGGATAGGATAACTGGTGACTGCATGCCACAAAATCAGGCTTGAGGGCAGATGAGTTCTCAACAATAGGTAGGAAAGCATACAGGGACATGTAGAAATGATGTGCAAGATTTGCTGGAGATACCTACTGTGCTCTTGTGCAACTCTTGTGGAGTCTAGCTTGCCCACTCCCCTCACTGACTCTTCATTTATGATTTCCAGCACTGACACTCAAAGTCACTGAGGACCTGAGGATGGCCATCTGGAAGTCTCTATGGCTGCTTTCTTGGTTTTCCTCTTCACCTCTCTCCATTTACCTCCACCTCCCTCAATTAACCATCCATTGCATCAGGTACAAACTTAGATTGTAAGCCCTCTGGGGACAGGGAAATGCTTTCTGTACCTGATTATAACTTGCCTTGAACTGCTACTGGAAAGGCATGAGCTAAAGACTATTAAATAAATAAATAAATGTCCTTTTCAGGCCCTCTGCATCTCTATTCCTGTGATATACGGCATTCACATATTGGCATAAGCCCTGCCAGTTATTTTGCTTCTGTTAGGAACTCATGTGGCTGCTTGCATGGCTTTATCATCTTCCATGACATGAGTTCTACCTTTCCTTGGCAGAAATTTTCCTTGCGGGTGAGCTCCTTCTGCTTTGGAGCCATGACAGCAATTTACATCCAGGTGGCTGAATGTGATGGAGGGCTGCAATAGCAGGAGTCCATATACTTTGTAGCAGAAATGTCTTAGGCTAGATGTACACATGTTAGCATGATAATGACCTCTCCTTATTCCCCTCTTTTACCCCTTACACAATTTGTATATAGCTCCCAATGTAAACCACTTTGATGGAAGGAAAAGGTGGTATATAAATCTGGATAAATAAATAAATGCTGGAACACCTGTACTGTAGGAGGCAAGGGGTTTGCAGATGTTCCCACCTCGACTTAAGAAATGATGCCCCCCCCAGAGGTACCTAGGAGCCACATGGTCATCGGTGTAATGGGTGGAGTGTTTCCAGAGGGATGATTCACACATCCCAATTGGGGCACACTGGGGTGAGTGGCCATTGAATGTGGTCCAATGTCTGGGAAAAGATAGGAATAGCAATGCAATACCTCTTACATATATCAACTGCATATTCTATAATGGTATAAACACTAATGTAGACGGGCTCCTATAATAATTAAATAGTTGATCAGATGGCCCTGGCCTGGCCCCATGGTACAAGTAGTGAGCAACAGATGGTGGATAGCTGCATTACCATATAGTAGTAGAGGTTTGGAAATCATCAGACCCTGGAGATCAGTTATACCAAAATAGAAGTATATTTATTTGTTGAGACTACCTGGCCACCTGCAGTGGTCTGAAATATTACATCTTTCCCCTTATTACAGTATACTCCCAACATCTCTACTATATAGGCTGAGGCCTATTCTCCCTTCCCCCTCTTGATCAGCTGGAGCAGCTATAACGTGTAGCATGGTATGTATCTCTGTTCATAGGCACTGCCAGGGCCGGATTTAGCTATACGCCATGTACGCCATGGCGTAGGGCCCACAGCTGCAAAGGGCCCACAAAAATTGAAGTAGTTAGGCTTTTTTTTTTAATAAAATAAAAAAAAACCTGCTGGCTGCCGCCGCGGGGCCCCCCTCTGCTGCCGCGGCAGCATGGACTGACCCGCGGGGGCCCCCTCTGTAAGCTCGGTCCCTCCCTCCGTGCCTCCGTGTCTCCCTCCGTGCAGGCTGTTAGAGACGCGAAGGCAGACTGTCTCCTTCTGCCTTCCCGTCTCTGTTAAGCCCGCAGGGCTGATGGGAAATTTCCCATCAGCCCCTGCGGGCTTAACAGAGACGCGAAGGAGACAGTCTGCCTTCGCGTCTCTAACAGCCTGCACAGAGGGAGACACGGAGGCACGGAGGGAGGGACCGAGCTTACAGAGGGGGCCCCCGCGGGTCAGTCCATGCTGCCGCGGCAGCAGAGGGGGGCACCGCGGCGGCAGCCAGCAGGTTTTTTTTTTAAAAATAAATTTTACTTTAGGCCGGGGGAGGGGGAGGGGGAGGGGGTAGGACTGGTAATTGGGGGGGCTGGGACTGGGACTGGAAATGGGTTGGGGGGATTAAGGCTGGAGGTGGGCTGATGAGGAGGACTGGTAATGGGCTGTGGGCTGTTGGGGGGGGTTAGAACTGGTAATGGGCTTTGGGGGGGTTAAGACTGGTAATGGGCTGTGGGCTGATGGGGGCTGTCTGGTAATGGGCTATGGGGGGGGCTAGGACTGGAAATGGGCTGGGGGGGTTAAGACTGGAGGTGGGCTGATGGGGTTAGGACTGGTAATGGGCTGTTGGGGGGGGGTTAGAACTGGAAATGGGGTTAGGGGGGTTTAGACTGGTAATGGGCTGTGGGCTGATGGGGGCTGTCTGGTAATGGGCTATGGGGGGGGCTAGGACTGGAAATGGGCTGGGGGGGGTTAAGACTGGAGGTGGGCTGATGGGGTTAGGACTGGTAATGGGCTGTTGGGGGGGGGTTAGAACTGGTAATGGGTTTTGGGGGGTTTAGACTGGTAATGGGCTGTGGGCTGATGGGGGCTGTCTGGTAATGGGCTATGGGGGGGCTAGGACTGGAAATGGGCTGGGGGGTTAAGACTGGAGGTGGGCTGATGGGGTTAGGACTGATAATGGGCTGTTGGGGGGGTTTAGAACTGGTAATGGGCTTTGGGGGGGGTTAAGACTGGTAATGGGCTGTGGGCTGATGGGGGCTGTCTGGTAATGGGCTATGGGGGGGGTTAGGACTGGAAATGGGCTGGGGGGGGTTAAGACTGGAGGTGGGCTGATGGGGTTAGGACTGGTAATGGGCTGTGGGCTGATGGGGGGGGTTAGGACTGGCAATGGGCTATGGGGGGCTGACTGGAAATGGGTTGATGGGGTTAGGACTGGAAATGGGCTGATGGGGGGTTAGGACTGGTAATGGGTTATAGGGGGGGCTTAAACTGAAAATGGGGTGATGGGGGGTTAGGACTGGTATTGGGTTGGGGGGTTGCTAGGACTGGAAATGGGCTGATGGGTGGCTAGGACTGGAAATGGGCTGATGCAGGGACTAGAAGGGAATGGATGCTGGGTGAGGCTGGAACTAGAAGGGAGCTGATGTTGGGGGAGGATTAGAATGGGATGGGGCTGGAAGAGTAAAATGGAGAAGGGAAAAATATTTTGTGTGGGAGGGATAAAAAAATCTACAATTGGCCGGGTATTGGGAGAGTAAGTGGGGATTGAGGATGGAGGGGTAAAATTTGACTGGATGAAATAGGAATGAGGAAAGAGCAAAAGGAGAAAGATTAGTATGTTAAAGCAGATGTAGAGAGAGAATGGAAAAAAACTAGAAGAGAGAAGAAAGGACAAATGGACAGCAGACGATGGAGAGTTAGCAGAAGACATGAAGAAACCAGAAGAAAGTGGCTGGAGCAATTGCAGCTGAAAAAATGCACAAAAGGTAGAAAAATATCTCTTTATTTTGAATTTATTAATTGGAATATGTCAGCTCTGGTAAATGTGCATCATTAACGTCTGCGCTTTGTTTAGTACAAGAGCAAATTAATGTATAGTTTTATTTCTACAGTGTTGTACATTCCAAGTTTGGCTTTTGGGATTCCCAGTTTAATTATTGTCTTCCTGTTTCTAAAATGTGATTACTTGTTTGGTGATGGTCTATGTTCTGCATGTGTAACTGAGCTGAGGTGTTCTGTTTATATAATTCCTATTTGACATTGCCACTTGTTCTCTTTCCCCAGTAGGTCATGTATTGTTGTTCTCTGAAATGTATTGGTTTAATATTTGCAGTGTTGCCTTTTGATTGGTAGAGTATGGTGCTTTGTGAGTCCTGGTAGTGCTGTTAGGATACGGCGGGTTTGCTATGGGTTCTAAATGGGCAGTGTTTGTAGTAGTTCCTAATGTGTCTGGCAGTTGGCACTGGATTATAGTAATGTAGAAATCTTTTAGTCTTTCTTTATCCATACACTCATTAAGAGGCACGTTTACTAAAAGTTAGTATATGGTAACATTATGCAAATATTTATGCAAATGAGGCCCCTTATGCAAATGAGGCCCACACCCCCCTTGGGCCGCCCCTGCTGGGGGCCCACAATTTTTGTTGGCATAGGGCCTCACTCAAGGTAAATCCGGCCCTGGGCACTGCAGATGGCTCAGCACAAGTTCCAGAGAATCTGTGACCATGCCAAAGTCCTTCCATACTTCCCTTTGCAAGAACTTCAGGTGCAGCAGGACTTCAGTGAACTCACATTCCCTGGGGACTTCATGGGAAGCCATCTGGTAAAGCATGGAGACAGATTGGACAGGCTGGATGATCAGAACCTCCAACAAATTCCCAGCCTTTCCACCTGCCTCCCCTTTCACCTCTAAAACCTACCTCTCCCCTCCCCCTCCATCCCAAAAATCTCCACCTCCCCTCCCCACCCTCCCCACCACCCCCAATACCTCCTCCTCCCCCTCTACATGGGGATCTTTAAAAGCAAGCCCTACTCTCTCCTGCCCAGCATCCAGTCATAGCCCTATTGGATGTTTTGGAAAGGCCTCTGGCCAGCCGCTGCCTCTTTGCCTGGTACTTGAAGAGGGGACAGAGGCTCCTCTTCTCCTTCCTTCTCCTCATCAGAGGAATCTACCACCCTGGAGTCATCTCCCTCCTCTGTCATGCCGGCCTCAGAGGTGGTTCCCTCCTCTGCCAAAGAGCTGCTACTGCTGCTGCTCTCCTCCCCTGTGCTAATGTTGTCCTCCTCCTTCTCCTCCTCAGAAGCATTGTGGTCAGATGCAGCTATGGCTGGTTGTGGGAAAAGTGCTGCTATTGCTATCACTGCTGCTGCTCCTGTAAAATATATAGGCCTTGCTTAATGCTATGATGTATGCTAATGGACTACATCCAGCTACACATGACCGATTATCCCTCAATGGGCTTCCTAGGCAATCTTGCATGTTTCTTTATAAACCCAGACTGGAAAACTGTGGTCTGCTCATCACTACTCTGAGAACAGGGATGCCAAAGTTATGATGTTCCACACAATTTGTAGAGGGGAAGAAGTAGCACTTGGGTAACTCTGGTGATGCATGTGTGAGGCCGTTAGGGAATACCACCTATATATAGCTCTGTCATAAGTAGTGCAACTACTTTAATAACTGTGTAGTATTGTGCTTTCCAGCAGTGAATGATACATGCACTTTCTGCCACTAGTTGACTCATGTGTTGTACTAATGCCCAATATTTGGTTGGAGCATACCATCATGACTCAACACAACATGTGCCCTGGATAAGGAGACCTGCTGCTCCATGCACCCTGAGTCATCTGGTACATCTGTGTCTTGGGAGGTACTGCATGATGTCCATTGTTAGGACTGGCACCTGCAGAGGAGATTACACTATGGGGGCCTAGACATGGGGCTGGTTGCAGACAGTGACATGTGTGATTCTCTTATATTTCTCATTCTTCTGCCACTACCATCCACTTTGTCCTGGATATTCCTCCCAAACCTTCTTTCTATTTCCCTGTGATCCATTCCGGGGGTTCCAGTTCCGTGCTTCTGGACCTCCCTTGCTGCTATTACATGGGTAATGGCCACCTTGCTTAAAACTCTCTAGGGCTCTCATGCACCTTGGACAACAGCTGTTCATGGCTCTCTGCTAGATTCAGCTAATCTAACTATCCTCTTGTCTGGAGTGCTAGGCTGTCTGGCCCTCCAGCTTGGTGCTCCATGCTGTTGATACATGGTGCTTGCGCATATCTCATGGCCTGGTGAGGTACATATGGCCTTCCATGCAGTCTACCCTGTCTATGTCATATATGCCTAATGTGCTCACTTACCCTCTTGCTGATGCAGCTCCTCTGGTATTCACTGCAGCAGCTGGGGTCAGGTCTCCTGCACGGCCCAAAACCGTGTCTCGATGGCCTCAAGATCTCGCACCATATTAAAGCATCTATAGAAGATGAGTGTGGTGCACGCAATTAGATATCCACTCAGTTTACCTATTCAGCACCCAACCATCCTCACAACTGATATCCCTGCTAGATACAGGGGTAAAAGGTTTTTGTCTAATGGATTGGCAGGGGACAATACGCAATACATAAATGGTCATGTGCATTGCAGGCGTGCATGTGCATGCAAGATACACCCACAGGTTCCATAATACTCAGGAATGCACATACAGTCAGCCATTGACCCTCAGGAAATTTCCACATCTACCCGAGCATTGCCAGTGGGTTGCATGTCAGCCTGCATTTTGGAACAAGGTTATGTATCTTTTGCCACTGGGCTGCCTTTTGGTGTTTTCATATGTTGATTCTGCCATTTCACAATATGTGTCTGTATAAATCACTGCTTTTAAAAATACATGGATTTCAAGGGGTGGAGATACATAGATTCTACAATGGTTGCACATGTGCACACCTCCTCTTATAAAATTTCTAAAATGTGCTTTCACATGTTGTTATTTGTTTTGTTGTTACATGAATAGATGGTAGTTAAATATGTGTTAAAGTGTTAGTCATTGTGAGGCTTTGATTTGAAAGAACAGGATATTAATGTAAATAAATAAATTAAACATGTATCTCAGCAGTGCCTAGACAGTACAAATAACTCAGTCCCCTTTAAGGTTTGGAAAGATACTGCCCTAGTGGTGGCATTAGACACTACAGAAAGGTTGTTGTCATGCGCTCATGCTCATTACCTGACCAAAAGCCAACATTGCCAGAACTTTGGCTAGGAGCTGTGTTACCATCCCTTGGTGACTTTTACCTGCATTCTTCCTGCAAGTCTTCAGGGATGAGAACAGCTATCCTGGTGAGTCCTCCTGACAACTGTGGTAAATTTGACACATCTTGTCCTTCTGTGTAACAAATGTAGTATTTGTTCACATTGCAGTGGGTTCAATGGATACTGCTAGAGGAAAGGTGAATTTTGTCTCTAGATTAACGCTTAACTTTGTACAGTAGTTCATAAGCTTTGTTTTTTTATGTTTTACAGAAAGACCTTTCTCTGTTTTTTGATGTTTTACAGAGCATCTGGGGTAGGCTTAACTATTAAGCAAACTAGACATTTGCTTAAGATGACAGCTTCTTGAGAGGGGGGGATGGCAAGAAGAAGTTCTATTGAAGGCAAAATAATAGGTCCCAACAGCCACACAAATGTAAAGAACGTTTATCCACAGGGAAGGTAGGCAAGTTTCATATAGCCCACCTTTAGAAATTGTCCTAATAAAGTAAACATATATGAAACAAACTATAATGTCCATTTTGTGCAGGATTGTTCTGGGAAAGGTAATGTTGGTGTAATAATGAATGTTGAGTTTAATAATTAAAATCTTGGGAGAAGAGGGGCTTTTATTTTTGTGCCATCAAGTTAGTGTTGACTCATAGCGACCCAGCTACCTCTGGGTATTCTTGGCAATGTATCACCAGAAGTAAAGCCTTTTCTTCTGAGGCAATGGAGGGTAAAGTGACTTGCCCAAAGTCACAAGGAGTACCAGTGGGAATTGAACCCTTGATCTTCTGGGCACTAGGCTACTCCTCCACTCCAAGGGGCTAGGGACTTATTTATTTAGCTTATGCCTTTCCCGCAGTAATGAAAGGTGAGCTACATTCAGATATAGTAGGTATTTCCATTTTCTCCAGAGGGCTTACAATCTAATGGGCCAATGCAGGAACATCGCATCAGAACCCAGTGGTAAAACTCTATTGCAGGGTTTCCTAACACAAGTTAAACGCTGATCTTTTGTGCAGCAATGCTGTAAGAAAATAGCATGTAAATCAGTTGCATGCAAAAAATCAGCACTAAACAAAGGGAGCTACCAGACACATGTGCACAGCGGCCTACATTAAGTCTGGTACTTGTGTGCATGGACTGGATTGCTAAAAGTTATCTGAGGAGAAGTCTGACACTTCACCTCAGATGATATGACTCTAATCATGGCCTGACCCTCGATCCCCCCAATCCCCTCCCACCCAGGAAAATAGCCTAGTAGCCCCACCCTCCACTCCACTGAACCAAAAAATAGCCTGTTGGGGTAGTGGCTCATAGCTCCACTACTCTGGAGCCAGAAAATGGCCTGATAGCCTACTGGGTCCTAGTTCCCACCCTTCCCCTCTGAACCTTTTGGATGAGGCCTACTCCCTACCTGGTACCCTAAAAGTTGTAGCGCGGAAGCAATGCCCACATTCTTCTGCCCCTGTACCACCCAGGGGTTGCTCTATAATGAGGCCGAGTGAAGCGGTGGCCTCAAACGACAACTTTTTGGGGGCAGCAAAAATTGCCCCCAAAAAGCTCGCCTCACTCGGCCTTCAAAAAAAAAAACGAGGAGAGGAGCTGCTACGGCTGCCGCCGCAGCAGCAGCGGAAGGAAGTGCCTGTTTCCCATCAGCACCGGCGGGCTTAACAGAACTGTGAAAAAGGGAAACTCTCCCTTTGCGGCTCTGTAAAGCCGTGCTGAGGGAGAGAGGAGGGCACTGCCGGGGAGGCCACGGGGCACTTCCTGCTGCCGCAGCGGCAGCGGCTTCAGCAGCCAGATTCTTTTTTTTATTTCCCTGGGGGGGCAGGACTGGAAATGGGGGGGGGTTAGGACTTGTAATGGGCTGATGGGGGCTAGGACTGGAAGTGGGCTGATGGGGAGGTTAGGACTGATAATGGGCTATGGGGGGGCTAGGACTGGAAATGGGCTGATGGGGGTTTAGGACTGGATGTGGGCTGATGGGGGGGTTAGGACTGGTAATGGGCTATGGGGGGGCTAGGAGTGGAATGTGGGCTGATGGGGGGTTAGGACTGGAAGTGGGCTGATGGGGGGTGTTTAGGACTGGTAATGAGCTATGGGGGGGCTAGGACTGGAAATGGGCTGATGGGGGGGTTAGGACTGGATGTGGGCTGATGGGGAGTTTAGGACTGGTAATGGGTTGATGGCGCGGGGGCTGGGACTGGAAATGGGCTGATGGCGGGGGGTTTAGGACTGGAAGTGGGCTGATGGGAGGGTTAGGACTGGTAATGGGCTATGGGGGGGCTAGGACTGGAAATGGGCTGATGCAGGGGTTAGGACTGGAAGTGGGCTGATGGGGAGTTTAGGACTGAAAATGGGTTGATGGCGGTGGGGGCTAGGACTGGAAATGGGCTGATGGGGGGGTTAGGACTGGATATGGGTTGACGGGGGTTTAGAACTGGTAATGGGCTATGGGGGGGTTAGGACTGGAAATGGGCTTATGGGGGTGTTTAAGAATGGTAATGGGCTATGGGGGCTAGGACTGCAAATGGGCTGATGGGGGGTTAGGACTGGTAATGGGCTATAGGGGGGTCTAGGGCTAGAAATGGGCTGATGGGGGGTTAGGACTGGAGGTGGGTTGATGGGGTGGTTAGGACTGGTAATGGGTTATGGGGTGGTTAGGACTCGAAGTGGGCTGATGGAGGGTTAGGAGTGGAGGTGGGCTGATGGTGGGGTTTAAGACTGGTAATGAGCTATGGGGGCTAGGACTGGAAATGGGCTGATGGGGGGTAGGACTGGAGGTGGGCTGATGGAGGGTGTTTAGGACTGGGCTATGGGGGCTAGGACTGGAAAGGGGCTGATGGGAGGGTTAGGACTGGATGTGGGCTGATGGGGGGGTTTAGGACTGGTAGGCTGATGGCGAGGGGGTTAGGACTGGAAGTGGGCTGATGGGGGGGTTAGGACTGGATGTGGACTGATGGGGGGTTAGGATTGCTAATGGGCTTTGGGGGGGGCTAGGACTGGAAATGGGCTGATGGTGGGGGGGTTAGGATTGGAAGTGGGTTGATGGGGGGGGTAGGACTGGTAATGGGCTATGGGGGGCTAGGACTGGAAATGGGCTGATGGGGGGTTTTAGGACTTGTAATGGGCTATGGGGGGATAAAACTGGAAGTGGGCTGATGGGGGGTTAGGACTGGATGTGGGTTGACGGGGGGTTTAGAACTGGTAATGGGCTATGGGGGCTAGGACTGGAAATGGGCTGATGGGGGGTTAGGATTGGTGGGCTATGGGGGGGCTAGGACTGGAAATGGGCTGATGGGGGGTTAGGACTGGTAATGGACTATGGGGGGGCTAGGGCTAGAAATGGGCTGATGGGGGGTAAGGACAGGAGGTGGGTTGATGGGGTGTTTGGGACTGGTAATGGGTTATGTGGTGGTTAGGACTGGAAGTGGGCTGATAGGGGGTTTAAGACTGGTAATGAGCTATGGGGGGCTAGGACTGGAAATGGGCTGATGGGGGGGTTAGGACTGGAAGTGGACTGATGAGGGGTGTTTAGGACTGGGATATGGGGGCTAGGACTGGAAATGGGCTGATGGGAGAGTTAGGACTGGATGTGGGCTGATGGGGGGGTTTAGGACTAGTAATGGGCTGATATCGGGGGGCTAGGACGGGAAATGGGCTGATGGCGGTGGGGTTAGGACTGGAAGTGGGCTGATGGCTGGTAAGGACTGTTAAAGGTATATGGGGGGGCTAGGGCTGGAAATGGGCTGATGCAGGGGTTAGGACTGGAAGTGGGCTGATGGGGGGTTTAGGACATAATGGGCTGATGGCGGTGGGGGCTAGGACTGGAAATGGGCTGATGGGGGTGTTTAGGAATGGTAATGGGCTATGGGGGCTAGGACTGCAAATGGGCTGATGGGGGTTAGGACTGGTAATGGGCTATAGGGGGGTCTAGGGCTAGAAATGGGCTGATGGGGGGTTAGGACTGGAGGTGGGTTGATGGGGTGTTTAGGACTGGTAATGGGTTATGGGGTGGTTAGGACTGGAAGTGGGCTGATGGAGGGTTAGGAGTGGAGGTGGGCTGATGGTGGGGTTTAAGACTGGTAATGAGCTATGGGGGGCTAGGACTGGAAATGGGCTGATGGGGGGTAGGACTGGAGGTGTGCTGATGGAGGGTGTTTAGGACTGGGCTATGGGGGCTAGGACTGGAAATGGGCTGATGGTTGGGTTAGGACTGGATGTGGGCTGATGGGTGGGTTTAGGACTGGTAATGGGCTGATGGCAGGGGGGCTAGGACTGGAAATGGGCTGATGGCGAGGGGGTTAGGACTGGAAGTGGGCTGATGGGGGGGTTAGGACTGGATGTGGACTGATGGGGGTTTAGGATTGCTAATGGGCTATGGGGGGGCTAGGACTGGAAATGGGCTGATGGTGGGGGGGTTAGGATTGGAAGTGGGTTGATGGGGGGGTTAGGACTGGTAATGGGCTATGGGGTCTAGGACTGGAAATGGGCTGATGGGGGGTTTTAGGACTTGTAATGGGCTATGGGGGGATAAGACTGGAAGTGGGTTGATGGGGGGGTTAGGACTGGATGTGGGTTGACGGGGGGTTTAGAACTGGTAATGGGCTATGGGGGCTAGGACTGGAAATGGGCTGATGGGGGGTTAGGATTGGTGGGCGATGGGGGGGCTCGGACTGGAAATGGGCTGATGGGGGGTTCGGACTTGAAATGGACTATTGGGGGGCGAGGGCTAAAAATGGGCTGATGGGGGGTTAGGACTAGAGGTGGGTTGATGGGGGTGTTTGGGACTGGTAATGGGTTATGTGGTGGTTAGGACTGGAAGTGGGCTGATAGGGGGTTAGGAGTGGAGGTGGGCTGATGAGGGGGTTTAAGACTGGTAATGAGCTATGGGGGGCTAGGACTGGAAATGGGCTGATGGGGGGGTTAGGACTGGAGGTGGTCTGATGAGGGGTGCTGAGCACGGGGATAAGGGGGCTAGGACTGGAAATGGGCTGATGGGAGAGTTAGGACTGGATGTGGGCTGATGGGGGGGTTTAGGACTAGTAATGGGCTGATGTTGGGGGGGCTAGGATGGGAAATGGGCTGATGGCGGGGGGGTTAGGACTGGAAGTGGGCTGATGGGGGGTTATGAATGGTAATGGGCTATGGGTGGACTAGGACTGGAAATGGGCTGATGGGGGGTTAGGACTGGAAGTGGGCTGATGGGGGGGTTTAGGACTGATAATGGTCTGATGGCATGGGGTCTAGGACTGGAAATGGGCTGATGGCAGGTGGGATAGGATTGGAAATGGGCTAATGGGGGGTTAGGACTGGTAATGGGCTATGGGGGGGCTAGGACTGGAAATGGGCTGATGGGGGGTTTAGGACTGGTAATGGGCTATGGGGGGGCTAGAACTGGAAATGGGCTGATGGGGGGGTTAGGACTGGATATGGGTTGACGGGGGTTTAGAACTGCTAATGGGCTATGAGGGCTAGGACTGGAAATGGGCTGATGGGGGGTTAAGACTGGTAATGGGCTTTGGGGGGGCTAGGGCTAGAAATGGGCTGATGGGGCGTTAGAACTGGAGGTGGGTTGATGGGGGTGGTTAGGACTGGTAATGGGTTATGGGGTGGTTAGGACTGGAAGTGGGCTGATGGGGGGGTTAGGAGTGGGGGTGGGCTGATGGGGGGTTTAAGACTGGTAATGAGCTATGGGGGGCTAGGACTATAAATGGGCTGATAGGGGGTTAGAACTGGAAATGGGCTGATCGGGAGGGGGGGCTAGGACTGGTAATGGGCTATCGGGGGTGGCTAGGACTGGAAATGGGCTGATGGGGGGGGTTAGAACTAGAAATGGGCTGATGGGGGGTTAAGAACAGAAATAAGCTGATCGGGAGGGGGGTTAGAACTGGAAATGGGAGGAGAGTGCTGCTGGCCCTGGAAGAAAACTAGGGGCTAGGGCTGATGTGGGAGGATTTATTTATTTATTATACTGCACTCTTTAGAATCAGTGTGGTTTATGTGTATACTAACAAGTACTTTTTATTCCCTTGTCCCTAAAGGGCTCACATTCTCAGTGTACCTGAGGCAATGGAGGGTTAAGTGGCTTGCCCAAGGCCACAAGGAGTGGCCATGGGATTAGAGACCCCAGTCCCTCAGGCCTGAAATTGCCTGTCCCCATGTGGGAATTGAACCCCCAGCCTTCTGGCCTGAAGTAACTTGTCCCAACCACTGAACCATGCCTCCCTGGTAGAATAGGACCAGAAGGGAGTGGATAATGGGAGGGTCTGCTAGGGGAAGGAGGGGGCACAAAGAGAGCTGACACGGGGGAAGGAGGGGGCTGGAAAGGAGCTGACACCTGAGATGTACTGAAGGGGGACTGGAAGGGAGCTGACACTTGGGGATGGGAGTAGTAGGTGGTTGGGTAATTGAGGGGGAGGCTGGAAGGGAGCTGACATGCAATGGCACTGGAAGGGGGATGGACAGAGGGTAGGGCGACTGGAAGGGAGCTGACTGGGGGGTGGCACTGAGAGTGGACGTGAGCTGATATCTGGGATGGTATTTGGACTAGAAGGGGCTGGGAGTGGACGTGAGCTGATATCTGGGATGGTATTTGGACTAGAAGGGGCTGGACAGTGGGGAAGGAGGGGGACTGATATGGTATGGTATGGTGTGGTAGGTTTGCTCTTTGTTGTAGGGTTTTGTATTAGTTCACAATATGCCTGGTACTGGAGAATAGTGGTTGTTTTTGTTGTTGTTGTTAGTGAGATGATCAGAATCAGATTTTTTTTGTAACTATTGAGTTCTGTGGGTGAATATCCTGGTTCTGCTCTTCACCTACTGTGGATGCAAAATATATGTTGAAAATGAAAAAGCCAGAACCATAACACAGTTTATAACAACAAAATAAAAATGAGTTACAATTTAGTTTTATAAACTGTGCTGTTAGTTCCTGCTGTCTTTTATTTTCTTGGTGTGCAAACAGGATCGTACCTAGCCCTGTGCAAGCAGTGCAGCCGCATAGGGCAGAAAGGCTTGGGGGTGTATTTCAGCTGTCTGCTGCCGCCCTGCCGCCGCTGGCAGTACAATAGCAGGCAGCTAAAATGCGCTCCCCAAGCCTTTTCGCAGCACTTTAAGCAGGTCTGGTCCCTCCCTCCTCCGACGCGATGTCAGAGAAGGGAGGGACAGATCTGCTTAAAGTGCCTGTGCCTTTCAGATCGGGCGCATGCCCACTCCTCCTCTCCATACCTCCGTCCAGCGCTGCCTGCTCTTTCCCTGCTGCTGGTGCCTCCGTGAAAAAAACAGAGGGCAGCAGCAGCAGGGAAAGAGCAGGCAGCGCTGGACGGAGGTATGAGGGGAGGGGGGGCATGTGCCCGAGCTGCAAGTCACACAGGGTGTGATTGCAGCTCGATATGGCCCTGTGTGCAAACATCTTGCATTTCCTCCATATAATCTAATCGGCTTTTTTGGTTTGGTTCAGGCTCTGATTGGATTTCTGAAAAAGCCCCGCCCTCTCTAAAATGGGGGGGGGGCGCCTTTTCATACTTCGCCTCAGGCAGCAGATTGCCTTGAGCCGCCCCTGGTACCACCATCTTGAAAATAGTGGCACCTTGCCTCATGCGCTGCATCCTTGGATTTTTGCCTTATATGGCAATCTTACCCCACCTCATGCATCCCAGGATACCGTGCATGGGGCAAGGTACCAAGATGTTTCAAGGAATTTTTGCCTTATATGGCAGAATGACCCCTCTGGGGTGCATCCTGAGAAGTACAACGTGAGTCAGGTGTCCCAGGATGCATCCCATGGGGATCAGTCTGCCATATAAGGCAATTTTTGCCTTAAATGGAAGTCTGTCCCCTAACTGGTGCATCCTAGGATGTACTGCATGGGGCTAGGTGCTGCCATTTTTCAAGATGGTGGCACAGGGATGGGAGCATGTAGGCATCGTTCCCATCACCAACATTTAAAGTACCGGGTAGAGCAATAGACCTTACCAAGAGGGTTTGGGGGGTGGGGGTAGGGGCCACTAGGCCACCAGATGATTTTGGTGGTTGGAAGGGATTGAGGGGGCCACTGGACCACCAGGTAATTCTGTTGGATCGGTGCCGCGTTCGGGAGAGAAGGTCACAATTGAGGGGGTGTGATCAGGGGGGCTACAATAAGGGGATCTTTTGCCTTCAGCTGTATCTTTACATATGCTTGAAGCAGGACTAAAGAGAAGTAAGAGACAGCCTTAAAAGAGAAGTAGAAAAACTGCATTAAGTTTCAGCACAGTTTTTTACATCGGGCACAATTTAAAATAAATTATTTTGCATGCAATTAGCATACCCATTGCTCTATGCTTTAGCACAGTGGTTTTGCTGGCAATTTTCCCATGTTAGCTTACTTTCTGCATTAAAGATTAAAACTTGCACAGAAAAATCGCCAGCAAAATGCTGCTCTAAAGCATAACGCAGCGTTTCTACATTGGCCCCTAAGATTTTACTTGAGACCATGAAGGGTTAAGCGACTTGCCAAAGCCACAAGGAGCATCAATGAAATTTGAACCCTGGCTTTCCTAGTTCCCAGCCTGCTGGTCAAATCAGTTATCTGGGAGAGGGGGGGATAGGCAGGAATAAAGCTCAAGGTTTGTCTACGACGCCTAATACTCTTGCACAGACCCTGAGAGCAGGGCCAGCCCTAGAGTTGGTCCAAAGTATTAGAGCTCTAGGCGAACCTCAAGCTTTACACCCCCTCTGGCTATCAAGGTCTATTATTTAGCTTTGAATAGTCTGCTTTTGCTGCCCTCCAGAGGTTGCAGCCCTAGGCTACTGCCAAGTTTGCCTAGTGGTTGGACCAGCCCTGCCTGAGAGAGACTTTTCCCTGTGGTATGGATTCTCATAGTCCAAAGAATGGAATGGGGTGCCTATTTTGAGACTGATGTGGTGGAGCAATGGTTGATAGACAGTCTTCAAGAATATGAGGGCCCAGAGATTAGATGCTAGATGGAGTGAATAAATAGCACATACACAGGAAGGATCTGAGAAAAATGGGGCTTCAACTGAATCCACTGATGGCAAGGACATCTGGACCCAGCCTTCTGCTTATATTGAATATCTTTTTGAGACCTTTGTGAATATCTTTATAAATGTTTCATAGCACAGGGAATAAAAGTGTTTAAAAGATATTTAATTAGGTGTATTAACAACCTTTATGATGAGATTCGCCCTATGTGGTGTTGCTACTTAATGACAGTTTCTATTTGGAAAATCCTACTATTGACCAAATGGCAGCCTAAGTCTCTTGTGGAGTAGCCTAGTGCTTAGAGTAGTGGCCTGGTAAGCCATGGTTCAATCTTACTTTTCCCACTGGCAATCCTTGAGATTTTGTGTAACTCACATTACCCTCTGTTACCTCAGATATAAACTAGCGGGGCTGAAGCAGAAACCCCGCGCTGTGCTCTAACAGAGCATTTTGTTACAGATTTCCCCTCGCTAGTCTTGCTCCCTAGTTCAGAAAGCAAGCTAGTGCGGGAAAATCACCAGCAAAATCACTATGCTAAAGTATAATGCAATAGGCATGCTAATCACATGCAAAATAATTCATATTTAATTGCTCCTAGTGTAAAAAAATGAGCTGAAATTTAGTGCAGTTTTTAACTCTCTTTTTTTGAATGCTGATTTTTTCACCAGCTTCAGGTAGATGTAAAATGCAGCAAGAAGCCAAAGTATTATCTGACGTGAAGTTTGACACTGCACCTCATATGAACTCAGGGTTGGGGGAGCCAGTGCCTCCTCCCCCATACACTGACTAGAACAAAAATCATTGGTGATCCCATGAACCCTGATCCCCCCCCCCCCCCCGCCAGCCTCTACAAAATTCATTAGTGGCCCCCTACTTCCCCCCTATCTCCACAACTCCAAAAAATTATTGGTGGCATCCTAGGACGCCCAACATGGGGTCAGTCTTGAGTGTGAGTGTTGGGTTCCAAATGGTAATTTGTATGCACACCTACCAAAGCGGACAAATTACTACTGGGCAGATTGGATAAACCACTTTGATCTTTATCTGCTATCATTTATTATATCATTTTAGGTGCAAATCTATGACTATTTGCATGTGAATAGGGTAATAAAAAATTCTGAACTGGATATCAGAGTGAATGATCCATTGATCCATTAGAACAGCTGACTGTAAATGACAAGGAATGACCCCACCCAATTCATAGTCTGACCCATTTCATATGTAGAAATCAGAATGGTTTAGATGGAGTTCAGATTTAATATGAATGAATTCAGCCAACCGTAATTTGAGTATGTGTGCAAAGTACATTAGGAGGCCATGCAAAGTGTATCTTCACTTGTGCCAAGTTCCTAATCATGACCTGCCTCTCACCTTTTCTCCTCTTACTTATTCACCCACTTACTGTCTTAGCAGCATTTTATTTTAAGCTTTTTCAATATTATTTATTGGTTGGTTTTGTTGTTTTGATATTTCTTTAATGCGTTTGGATACGTAATGATCTATCTTATGTATCTTATTTTATTTATTGTTATGGTCTTTTTTTAGATTGGATTACGATGGTGTAGTATTTCTACAGTGTGCTCTGCTTAGAATTATTATCATATTTTGATGATGCAGTGTTTTTATGCTGTAGACCACCTAGAACCTTTTGGGGTATAAGTGGATAATAAGAACCAAAATAATTTAAAAAAATTCTCCCAGCATTTCAATGTAACTTGAAAAAGCTCAAAGACGATATTTTGGGTGATATGTTTCAGAAGTGTTCAATCGGCATTCCCAGAGATTCCTCATGGTCACATGTTTCAGATAGCATGGCTTTTAAAAGGGATCTGGAGCTTTTGCAAAAGTCGGCGACCCTTTCAGGAGCTGCCATCATCAGGCAATAAGTAGACATTATCCAATAGTGTCACCTCCAGAATGAAGCATCCTAAATTGTAGGGTATTTTTACAGTATAGTAACTGAATATGCCAAAAAGGGAATTTTGACAGGTATTTTGAACAGATGTGGCCTGTAGTCACAGAGCAGCCTCATGTAAGCAACCTAAGCATACTATTTTCACAAAGTAGCTTTTATTGCAGAGGCCTGGTTCAAAACAGAAATAGAAGTCTGAATTAAAAAAGGCTACTGAGTGAAGTATTACATCACATGCTCATTGTGTGCCACAAAGGTAAATTTAGGTAGAGCTTTGTGTGTTTTCAGAGCAAGTGTGCAAAGCTAAGCTTCTGAATAGGTATTATGTCCTATCAAGGACACATTGTTTAGCAGATCTTATACCTAACAATGCCTCATTGTGCAGGCAACAAAGATCAGGGCATAAATTACCAGTTTTCCTAACTCCTCTCCATTTTCTGTGTTCTTCAGTGCTGTACAGACTGGGATATTCCTGCAGCAGCCCTACCTGCATGTTCACCTGTTACGCATGCATAGCAACTATGGATGGTTTGTTAAATGGACAGCTCCATTACCAAGTGGAAGAAAGGAATGATCTTAGTTATCCAGTCCAAGGATTTTACTCTGTTACCTGGTTCTGCAAAGATGGATTGAAATGGATACAACCATAGAATATTCAAGATCTGAACCTGCTGGCAGCCATCTGAGGCGTTATAACTATAACTTGCTGGGAAGGATGGTGTGAGACCTCTTGGAATATCATCCATCTGATTGTTTCAACTGGTTAACACTTGCTTTTGGAAAAGGGTTTCTGCTTGGTAGCTTTGAGGCTATGAAAGGCTTCAACTGAGAAGAAGGTCTTGTTTTACTGACGGTGTTGTACATTTAGGAGGATGTACTAGATAGAATGCGAGGAAAGGTACTAGAATTTCATGTACATTAATCAGAACATGCTGAATCATTGTGAACTATTATGGACAAGCAGAATCTGTCCCTGACCTGCTAGCCAGGGGAACATCGTGCCCTTCCTACTGTGAAGTGCCCTCCTCCCTCTGTTGGATGATTCAAGAGCCAACAGGATACTACAGGACAGCAAGTGAGTTTCTCATTTCCAGGTTTCCAGCTAATCCTAGGGAACTGAAAATCCTGTATCTGAAGTGCCCCGATCCATGTTTAATACAAATATGCATATTCTAATTTCAGAAACAAGCATGTCATAGATTTTACTTTACGGTCATTCCAGGATCCACATGAGGCCTCCAACTGACCATCTACAACCTGAAATGAAGGAACGGGGGAGGGAAGATGTCTGTTTTTTTATCCTTTTGATGGTATTAGGAAAGAATAGTTTCCCAAAGTTTGCATCTCTATCTACCCAACAGCACACAAATAAATATGCACTCGGGTATATGCACACAATAGAAGTGATACAGCCAGGGCCGCAAACAATGTTGGAAAAAAAGGAAACCTTTAAACAATTTCCACCTAATCAATTGATCCATGCAAATGACTTTTCTAATCTGGGGTTACAGAGACATTGTTTTAGTTAATATGTGAGAGCAGGTTGAAGGGGGCGCCTTCCCTCTTGTTGGGCTATCTAGGCGATGGCTAGTTTAAGCAGGCCCCCCCTAAGCCTGATGGAGTATTGTGCTGGCACTGCAGGTAGTGGCTCCGTAGACTGCTACTCAGACACCTGGCACTAAGGTCCACGCTACTGTTTGACTATAACCTAATCAGGTTTTTAAACTCCCCCCCCCCCCCCCCCCCCCTTTAAAAAAAAGTAAAGGGATTGAGGAAGGAACTAGTGCAGTCTGTACTTACACCTGAGACTGCCTTCGCTGCCAGATGCCCCACCAGTGGGATTGCTGGTCTGGCTGAAAGCTACTGCAGGAGACTGTAAACAGGCCTTTGATTTCTTTGCCCTTGCTAATGAGCAGAGATGATTAAGATACAAAGGGGTCTTTGCCACTCTCCAAGGAGCTTTCCTAGTACCCTCTCTCACAAGCTCTGTTTTGTTCCTTCCCATAACCCCCAAACTGGATTTACATTAGCAAACAACTGTGGTAAAGGTAGGAGACTAGGCAGGATTAAGCACTTCAATGAGCTGTCAGCAGGTCCTGCTGTTTATCCTTACCTGCTGTGCAGTTGGGATACCAACATCCTTTAGTACTCTAAATTAGGGTTTAGGGAGTGAGGTAATTTTATAACTGAGCATACATATAAAGGGTACATGAACACTTTCCCTGGTCCAAGTACTTATACATTTTCTAAACAAAAGGATGCCCATTCTTCCACTTCGAGAACTGCCCTAAGGAATTTATGCACTCAAATTTACAGCTGCTCTTTCCCAAGCACAAATTTGTGCACATTCATACATATTTTCAAAGAATGCACATAAATGCAAACCGCTCCTCAGCCCTGTTGCAACGTGTGTGCAAGTTCTATGCCTGCAACTTTAGGCTCATATCGGACACCCAGTTCTTAAATGCCTTCTTAACATACAAAGAATAAGCCTTTTAAAGTGATAGCATTTTCTTTCCTTCTAAGACTTCTTTTCCTTTAATCTACAAAAATAAGGGTACAAATTGTTTGCTTGCTATGATTGACTTCAGAGTGATTTTCTTACCAAGGCCTCTATACAGGAAATAATTGAAGGGAGGAAGTTTTGTGAGTAGTTCACAGTACATAAAAAGGCTATCAGAATTTTGGAGAAGGTTTTGACTCAGTCTTAATTTGCTTTATTTAAGAGGTTGTGTTAGAAGGGCTGGGTCTCATTTAGACAAGTGTAAAGTTGATTTATCCATGTAAATAGCCATATACGTATACTGGGTGATTTTAGAAAAGCCACTGTTTGCATATATAGATATATAGATAGATATATATGCAGCATGCACAGATTTGAACGAGCGTGTTCTGTGTGTAGTTTGGGCAGACCTTAAAATAGATGTGCAATTCCCATTTTGCAATGGAAATACATGTATATTTTAAAAACTTTCCATCGGCATGTACACCTGTTCTGATTCACGCATAACAGTCCGCTAACTGTTCATTTGAACTGGGATTTGGAGATATGATTGAGAGGGAAGTGTGCTTACCTCCCTGGTGTTCAAAAACAGGCTTTGGAGCTCATGTCTTTAATTGGTTCGCCTTGAAGGTACAGTTTTGTAAAATCTTCTTCATAACCTAATGTAAATTCCTGCATTTCTGTGTGCAGGTTGCAAAATCCACTGCCCGCATGTGTAAGTACCGGCATTTACAAGTACAGAGCCCCAGATGTTTGTTTTGTTTTGTTTTTAAATGGCTGTTCCCTATATTCCAATGCCACCATAATGTACATATTTTTGCTGCGACCTTATATGTATTTTACAAAAGCCTCCACATTCAGCAACCCTTTTATAAAACAGCAAATTGTGAATGTCCTTTTCCAACCTACAGGGCCTATACAAAATTGGGCTGTACATCTCATAAATAACCTCCCTCTTTATAAATATACTAACAGAAAATATCATATATTCCATGGTATAAAATTTGTTCTGTTCTTCGTCTTTACTTCATGTTTAGCTAAGTATCTCTGAAGTTAGTTCTAAAAATTGTTCAAGATTTATAGCATGTAGAGGCCTGTTTACTTCATGGTTTTACTGCACATGTGTAGGAAGCAATTTTATAAAGTATTTTCTGTGTGCAAACTATGTTTTACATACAGAAAATGGCTTCTTTAAAATTGCACAGCAAATGCACAACTTACAAGAAGACATCACAATCTACGGACACTGTGCATAGGCACCTCCCAGAGGCAGAGTTGTGATATGTATATACATATTCTATAAAACACATGTGTCCACACATAGAATACACGCATGTATTTACATCATCCTGGGAACAGGCATAAATCTGTGAGCTACTGTACGCTGCTTCGGAGAACACATGGGTCAATATTCAGCCGCAGCAATCAGCATTCTTAAAGCACCTGGCTGCCATGGCTCAAACCAAAACTGGATATTCAGCACTGGAACCTATCTGGCATCTGGTGCTGAATATTCGGTTTTGTTACTGACCATATCTGCTATCCGGTTAGTGGTGAGAATCAGCCACTAACCGCATAGCAAATCTGCAGACACTGATCCGGTGTGCCGCTGAATATCACTTTCAGCAGGATTTATCCGGTTAGCAGGTCCTATTAACTATATAAACTCCTTTCAGTATTGGCCCAATATGTTATAAAAGCAAATACTTGCCTATGTTGTCTTTCTAAAATGGGGACTTTTTTTAACATTTCAAATGGGTGCCCTCTTAAGAAATTACCCTCATAGCATACATAGTAACATAGTGTACGGCAGCAGATAAAGACCAGTATGGTCCATCTAGTCTGCCCAGTAAGGTGGCTAGAGTGGTTGTACCCACCGCTACATGCAGGTCACTCCCCCCCCCCCCCTCTATTTATTGAAGTATAAAAGATATTTAAATTTTCTTTGATTTTATCCTCTTGCTATAAAGGGATCCACTATGTTTGTCCTATGCCATTTTGAATTCCATCACTGTATTTGCCCCCAACACCTCCATTTGAGGGCATCCCAACCATCCATCACCCTTTCAGTGAAAAAGTATTTCCTGATGTTGCTTTTAAGTTTATCACCTTGCAGCTTCATCATATGCCTTCTAGTTTTACAACTTCCTCTTCTTTGAAAAAGGTTTGCTTGTTCATTAATACCTTTTAACTAAGTAAAGGTCTGTATTATATGTCCCCTGTCCCTCCTCTCCTAAAGGGTATTCATATTTAGGTCTTCAAATCTCTTCTCATATGTCTTCTGGCGCAGGCTCCAAATCATTTTGGTCGCCTTTCTCTGAACCATTTCAAGTCTTTTTATATCCTTTGCGAGATATGGTCTCCAAAACGGAACACAATACTCCAAGTGAGGCCTTACCAATGACTCGTACTGGGGAATTAATACCTTCTCCTTTCTGCTGGTTATTCCTCTCTAGAGGCAGCCCAGCATCCTTCTGGCTTTGGCTACTGCCTTGTCGCATTGTTTTGCCGCCTTGAGATCCTCACGCACTAGAATTCCGAGATCCGTGCACACCAACCTCTCGCCCCCAATCGCATATAATTCCTTTGGATTTCTGCATCCCAAGTGCATGACTCTGAACTTCTTTGCATTTAATCTTAACTGACAAGCATTAGACCATTCTTCCAGTTTTGGTAGACCTTTCCTCATATTGTCCACTCCCTCAGAAGTGTCCACTTTGTTGAAAATTTTTGTGTCATCTGCAAAAAGGCAGAGTTTTCTTTTCAGTTCTTCTGCGATATCACTCACAAATACATTGAACAGTACTGTTCCCAGGACTGATCCCTGAGGCACGCCACTATGCCCCTTCCTTTCTTCTGAGTGTTTTCGGTTATCTCAGTTTGGAAAATGGACTCCTATAGTTTCAGGGACGGCCCAAGGGTTTCTGCTGGAATAGGCAGAAACCCTGGCCTTGCCACCCCCCCTAGCTGCCACCCCCCCCCCCCCCCCAGCTGCTGCTGCCGCCCCGCCCCACCCCCCACCCCCAGCTGCCGCTGTTTCCGTCTCAGGAGGGGGAGGTGGGCAGCGTTAGTATTTCCAAAAGTGGTGACTTTTTGCCACCACATTCTTGCCCACGGCAGTTCATGTGTGCTGAAAGATATAGCCTGCCGTGGGCAAGAAAGCGATGGCAAAAAGCAGCCACTTTTGGAAATGCTTCCGCTGCCTGCCTCTTCCCCCAAACAGAATCAGCGGCAGCTGGGGGGGCAGTGCGGTCGGTCATTTGTGCCGCTGCCACTGCCCACCCAAGCCGGCTGCCTAGCTCACCTAGTAGATGGGCTGGCCCTGCATAGTTTTAGTAATCTAGAGAAAAATGGGCTCATTGTAGCTTGTAGCTTGTTATCTCTTACATAGCAGGAAAAACAATGAGGTTCTACATTAGCTGTAGAGGACCATGCAGGTCTCAGCTGCATATGTCATCAACATCTCTTTGTTCTGGTTGATGGTCCCTTTAAATATCTCCACATTAATATATGAATGCAGATGTTTTGCCTCGTCATTACAAGAGGCCTCGGATGTTCCATGTGAGTCTGAAGCTGAGAGATTCAAGAACCTAAAAAAATAAGCTAAGATAGAGCAGAGTGTAAAGTGAGTTGATATTAAAATATGAATCCTTTTTTTCAAGTTGATGCTGTTAATTGTATTTTAATACAAGTGGTGACACACCAATGCTTGGGACTGACTACGGGACACATAGAGCTGCCTTGCCACCCGTCAATCATGTTTCACTTTTTTATTTACCAACATTCAAAGCATGAGGGTGACATATTCTCTGCTTGTGAATTCCAAGGACTCCTTATGATTCAAAATGTTTGATAGCAGGTTTAAACCTCCAGCATTAGTTGAAATAAAAATAAAACATTGGCATAAACAACAGTAGCATATAACTTCTTTTAAAGGACTTCAATTTTTATTTAAAATAATACCCAGGTACTTTAGAAAATATCCAAAATGGCTTTAAAATATTTGAAGTTACCAATAAGAGCAGAATAAAGAGTTTGCTAGCTTGACTGTGAGCCATCTGGAGCACGATTTTCAAAGCATTTACACAGGTTTGTAAAGTGGCAGCCAAAAAGTGCCCTTCCCCGAAGCTGACGAAAGTATGTGTGAGGGCACCTTTTGGAAAGTGCTGGGAGGTAATCGCATAGACTGTATTGTCACATAGACCTTCTTTGTTTTCTGTCAAATATCTACATGCACACAGAAACAGCAGCAAAAGTCCCTGAGTGCTTTGTACCTGTGGCAAGTTCCAAACAGAATGTACAGTATGCAGGAAAATTATTTTTGAACTTTGATGCAAAATCTATATCTAAACATCTGAGGGCTTTGCCCCAATACAGACAGTCTGAAAATTGTCCCCCAGTGAACACCTGCAACTCACAATGGTCTTTCCTGCTCGGCTGCTTCATGACTACTTTGTGTGCAATAAGGCCAAAATCTTTTGTCACGATGTCATGAGGGCAATAATGAAACGTTTTAACATTTTTATGTCAACCTGCTTAAAAGCATGGTTTGATTTTGCCCTCTTCTCTCAAACTTACTGCAAGTAAAAGTGGGGCCTCTATAAAGCCAACACCTGCACATTCCCCCCCCCCCCCCAGGAAGAACTGAGTAGTTTAGGTTGAGTAAAGAAAGCAAAGATGGTGATTGCACCCGCATCCTTTCCAACACACACTTCGCATGGGTTTCAATGCAGATGCAGAGTGCTTGAACACTGTACGCTCCAGTGTACGTGCTGGCCCTCATTTTGAAAGGGCAGATTCATGGGGGATTCCCTTTGGAAATGATCATGCCCAGGGGCGGCTCAAGGCAATCTGCTGCCTGAGGCGAAGTATGAAATAGCGCCCCCCCCCCCCCCCCACAACCGTAGAGGGGGCGGGGCTTTTTCAGAAATCCAATCAGAGACTGAAACGAACCAAACCAAAAAGCCGATTAGATTATATGGAGGAAATGCAAGATGTTTGCACACAGGACTGTAATGAGCTGCAATCGCACCCTGTGCAACTTGCAACTCGGGCACACACACACACACACCCCTTCCCCCATACCATCATCCAGCTCTGGCTGCTCTTTCCCTGCTGCTGCCGCCCTCTTTTTTATTCATAGCGGCGCCAGCAGCAGGAAAGAGTAGGCAGTGCTGGATGGGGGTATGGGAAGGAGGAGGGGGGCATGCGCCTGATCTGAAAGGCACCAGCACTTTAAGCAGCTCTGTCCCTCCCTACTCTGACATTGCGTCGGAGGAGGGAGGGACCAGACCCGCTTAAAGTGCTGTGAAAAAGCTTGGGGGAGCGCATTTTGACTGCCTGCTATTGTCCTGCCAGCGGCAGTAGGGCAACAGCAGACAGCCGAAATACGCCCCCCAAGCCTTACCGCCCTGTGCGGCTGCACTGCTTGCACAGGGCTAGGTACGGTCCCGTTTGCACATCAAGGAACTAAAAGACAGCAAGAACCAACAGCACAGTTTACAAAACTAAATTATAACTCATTTTTATTTTGTTGTTATAAACTGCGTTATGGTTCTTGCTTTTTCTTTTTCAACATATATTTTGCATCCACAGTAGGTGCAGAGTACAACTAGGACATTCACCCACAGAACTCAATATTTTAATAAAAAATCTGATTCTGATCATCTCACTAACAACAACAACAACAATAACCACTATTCTCCAGTACCAGGTATATTATGAACTAATACAAACCCATACAACAAAGAGCAAACCTACCATATCATATCAGCACAAACTTCCAAAACTCACATAAGGAGCCCATGCCAAAAAAGTGTCACTATAAATACTACAGTGGGCCCTGGAACATCCATACACCTATTTGAAAAGCTGAACAAGTCAAATTACTACAGTACAGTATAGATCTTTATGTACAAATTCCATGTTAACAGAACACCTGACCTCAGTCAGACACTCACAACGTCAACCCTCACCAAGTACAGAATAAGTAACCACAATCTAAAATAAAATAAAAATATATAGACAAAATTTAAATTGAAACCCCAAGAAGCCAGAGTCCACATGCAGTGCAACATCAGATAAATAAGAGATACGGTTCCCCAATACTGTGTAAAATATAAAAATAGTACAAAGTCCAATCACTAAAATTAAATACAATTATTTTTTCTACCTTTGTTGTCTGACCATTTTATTCTCTGATCATGCTGGTCCCGATCTGAGGCTTCTGCTTTCCTGTCGTCTCTTAGCTCTCTTTCTGTGGTCTATGGTCCATCTGCCATTTCTTATCTCTTCTTTTGTTTTCTTCACTTCCTTCCATCAGCCCATTTCCAGTTCCAGTAACCCTCCCCAGTATCAGCCCCCTTTCCAGTCATCCCCTCCCAGTACCTTCCAATGTCAACCGCCTTGCATTCCCACAACTGCCACTGGTGTCCATTCCCTTCCAGTCCCCCTCCTTCCCCACTGTCTAGCCCCTTCTATTCCAAATATCATCCCAGATATCAGCTCACATCCAATCTCAGTGCTATCCCCCCAGTCAGCTCCCTTCCAGTCACCCTACCCTCTGTCCATCCCCCTTCCAGTACAATTTGCATGTCAGCTCCCTTCCAGCTTCCTCCCCATTACCCAACCACCTACCACTCCCACCCCCACCCCCAAGTATCAGCTCCCTTCCAGTCCCCCTTCAGTACATCCCAGGTGTCAGCTCCTTTCCAGCCCCCTCCTTCCCCCATGTCAGCTCCCTTCCTGCCCCCTCCATCCCCTGGCAGACCCTCTCATTACCAGTCCTAGCTCATTTCCAGTGCTAGTCCCCCATCTGCCTATTACCAGTCCTAACCCCCCACCCAATAAGTCCATTTCCAGTCCTAGCCCCCCAATCAGCCCATTTCCTGTCCTAGCCCACCCTCCTGATCAGCCCATTTCCAGTTCTAACCTCCCCCATCAGCCCATTTCCAGTCCTAGCCACCCCCCGATAGCCCATTACCAGCCCTAGACCCCCCTCTCGATCAGCCTTTTCCAGTCCTACCCCCATAGCCCATTACCAGTCCTAACCCCCCATCAGCCCTTTTCCAATCCTACCCCCCCATAGCCCATTACCAGTCCTAACCCCCTCCATCAGCCCACTTCCAGTCCTAACCCTCCATCAGCCCATTTCCAGTCCTAACCCCCCAGTCCATTACCAGTCCTAACCCCCCCCTATCAGCCCACTTCCAGTCCTAGCCCCACTCCCGATCAGCCCATTTCCAGTTCTAACCTCCCCATCAGCCCATTTCCAGTCCTAGCCCCCCTCTCGATCAGCCCTTTTCCAGTCCTAGTCCTCCATAGCCCTACCAGTCCTAACCCCCCAACAGCCCACTTCCAGTCCTAACCCCCCCCATCAGCCCTTTTCCAGTCCTCGCCCCCCCATAGCCCATTACCAGTCCTAACCCCCCATCAGCCCACTTCAAGTCTAACCCCCCATCAGTCCATTTCCAGTCCTAGCCCCCCATAGTCCATTACCAGTCCTAACCCCCCCATCAGCCGACTTCCAGTCCTAAAACCCCCCACCAGCCCATTTCCAGTCCTAGCCCATCCCAGCCCATTACCAGTCCTAACCCCCCCATTAGCCCACTTCCACTCCAAAAAAACCCCCAACCCCCCCTTTCCACTCCAAGCCCCCCCCCCCCCCCCCGGGAAATTGAAATTGAAATTTAAAAACCTGGCTGCTGAAGCTGCTGCCGCTGTGGCAGCAGCAGCAGCAGCAAAAGGAAGTGCCCCGCAGCCGCCCCGGCAGAGCCCTCCTCTCTGCCTTCAGCGCCGCCGGCTTTACAGAGCCGTGAAGGGAAAGTTTCCCTTTCTCGCGGCTCTGTTAAGCCCACCGGCGCTTATGGGAAACAGGCATTTCCTGTTTCCCATCAGGGCCGGCGGGCTTAGCAGCGCCGCGAGAAAGGGAAACTCTCCCTTAACGGCTCTGTAAAGCCAGTGCTGAAGGGAGAGAAGAGGGTTCTGCCTGGGTGGCCATGGGGCACTTCCTTCTACCACTGCCGCCGCGGCTCTTCTTATCGGCATTTTTTGGGGGGGGGTTTTGAAGGCCGAGTGAGGCGGGCTTTTTGGGGGCAATTTTTGCTGCCCCCAAAACGTTGCCGCCTGAGGCCACCGCCTCACTCAGCCTAATGATAGAACTGCCCCTGATCATGCCCACAAGACTGCAGGCTCCATTGGGAAACTCATTACTGCCCTTTGTGGTGATACTATACCTGAATGTAACTTGCCTTGATCTTCTCCTGGAAAGGCATGAGCTCAGTACTAATAATAAATAATAAATACTGTAAATAATACTGTATGCAAATCTAATGTAGGTTCCTCTAGGGGTGCAGTTTGGAAAGAGCAGGGGAGGAGCTGCAGTGTATGCACATAGTTTCTGAAATTCGTGGGTATACAGACAGAGGATACACACACGTTTACAGCTTCTTCATTGCAGGTGTAACTTTGTGCAAGAGAATTTGTGCTCTACTGGAACCGGTTCTGGGTGCCTATTTGATAAAGGCGGATAAGCACCTATGGTTCCATTATAAAATAAATTAAAGACTGTATGATATTGGTATATTTTATTGACTCTTGCTTGAGGGTGTACAATGTATTGGTGTTATAAAACAGCAGCCATTTTTGACATCCACATACGCTTCCTGTCATAAAATCAAGCCCTAGGAATGTAGTTTAGTTTTGTTTAGCTTATTGACCTAATATACTGCTTTACAATTTCATATCAAAGTGATCTACAATAAAATAAAATATCAGTAAGGAACATAGTCTTAAAATGGGCCTGCACCTTAATGTAAAGAAGACAAAGATCAGGACAACTGGCAAAATCAATAAGTTCATCGTTGAAGGAGAAGAAATTGAAATCGTGGACAACTTTAACCTACTTGGATCAACCATCAATAAAGAAGCAACAAGCAGTCAAGAAATCTGATGATGCATTGCTCTTGGCAGAATGGCTATGAAAGACCTAGACAAGATTCTCAAGAGCAGAGATGTCTCTCTCCATACAAAGATTCAACTCGTTCAAGCCATCCAATAACATCATATGGATGCGAAAGCTGGACAGTGAAAAAGATAGACAGGAAGAAAATTGATGCCTTTGAATTATGGTGCTGATGGCAAATACTGCGTATACCATGGACTGCCTGAAGAACAAACCAGTCAGTACTAGAGGAGATCAAACCTAAGCTTTCTTTAGAAGCTCAGATGACAAGACTTCAACTTTCATACTTTGGACACATCATGCAAAGAGAGAGATCATTAGAGAAAGACATCATGCTTGGCAAGATAGAAGGTCAACGCAAAAGAGGAAGGACAGCAATGAGATGGATTGATACAATATCAGCAGCTACGGGTACCAGTCTGTCAATAATGAGCCGCCTGACTGAAGACCGAACACAATTTAGGATAGCTATCCAGAGGGTCACCATGAGTCAACACCAACTCGACGGCACTTAACAACAACACAATACTTCTGAAAAGCCCTTGGGGCATGTTTACTAAATGTGCTAACCAGTAGCACAAGGGTTTTCAACCCAGTCCTCGGGGAACCCTAGGCCAGTCAGGTTTTCAGGTTTCCCAGAATGAATATGCATGAAAAGGATTTGCATGTTCTGCCTTCATTGTATGCAAATCTATCTTATGTATATTCATTGTGGGAATCCTGAAAACCTGACTGGCCTAGGATTCCCCGAGGACTGGGTTGAAAACCTATGCCACGAGGTTTGATGTACACTAAGGTTGCCATTCTAATACTCTGGAGCCCCATGTTAAACATTCTGCACTAACTGGTCAGCATGCAATTGGGTGGGGACTGGGCATGTTAGGGGTGTACCATGAGCATTGATGATGCATCACATTAGTGTGAGTGTTTTGGGCACATACTAACTGCGCCTGTTGCCATTAGCATGGCTGCATGTAACATCACCTCAGTGAGTGATTTATGTGCTGCCGCATGCTAGCTACCATAGTGCTGCATGTTACCATCATACTATCAGCAGGAGAACAGAAGCACACACCCCCAAATAGTAGCACAGGCCTCCGTGCTAATTTGGTGGCACAATCGCATGCTACCAGCACACACCTTAGTAAACATGCCCCTTGGTTTAATGTAGTTTGCTGATTTTCTAGACCACCTTTCATCATACAGGGCAGTTTACATAATAGTAATAATGCTTTATGCAAAGAAATTGCCTTTTTTTAAATTTCCCTCCTGATATGTGTATAACCTTATGTCCAGACTGAGCCAAGGCATTCGTATGACTGGAGCTGGGGAGGGGGATGCATTTACGTGCAGACTTTAGAGTATACGCTTATGTGCCTGTGAATGAACCCTGCAAATTTGTGCATGGTAAGAAGCAGGTATAAATGTCATCACATTAATTTCTGGGAGTAGCTTGCAAAGCAGAAGTACTCATAGTAACATAGTAACACAGTATATGATGGCAGATAAAGACCAGTATGGTCCATCTAGTCTGCCCAGCAAGGCGGTAAGAGTAGGTACTCACAGATCTTTGTTTAGAAAATGTGCCATTCCCTGCCCAGGGAGAAAAATGTAGGTACGTTTTATGCATGTGTTTAACTACAAAATGCCCCCTACAAGTGACTGCAAAGTGTAGCAGTTTTTTATGCATGTAAGTAAGAACTTATAAAAAGACCACAGTGTATAGGCATTCCTGGGAGACGTCCTCAGCGCTAGGATGTTCAAGCCATGAAGGGGGCGAGGCAGAGGCGTGTCCAGGGCATTCCCAGGAACTTAAATGTCCTAGCCCAATTTCAGAAATGCCACGGGACATGACTGACTTCAGAATACTGCTGTTAACTTGGACTGCATGCTCTGCACAAAATTTGGCAAACCCACATAGGTGCATAGGTTGCCGTTCGAAAACAAGCACAACCTATACACTTAAGCGCCTTGTTATAAAATGACCCTTCCAGTGGGCAAAAATTATGTGCTTCTGAATTTCTTTGATGATGAAGGTGTAGATATTCAGCTGTGGCAGACAGCACATTTAAGCAGCTGGGTCATCACCGCTTTAATTAAGACCCAGATATTCAACGTTAGAGTCACATCCAACCACCAGCATTGAATGTTCAGGTTGGCTGGATAGTGCTGCAGCCAACTGGGCAGTGGAAATATCCAGCCGCTGCCCGGTTAGCTAACGTGGCTGAAGTTAGAACAGCCTTTATTCTGCCGAACTTTAGCCGCTTTAAGAAAACTGGGTAGTGGCTGAATATCACTATTGACCAGTTATCTTCAGCACTGCCCCCAGAACGTCCAGGTGTTAAGCGGTTAGCATCAAGGCACCTAGCGGCATTAGAGAAGGATATTCACTGGCACAAACTGGCTCTGTCCACACCAGAGCCTCGACAACCGCAACTGCTGATGCCAACCAAGCCCACCAAAAGCCGGTGAGTCCACGCAGTCTCAGCTGCACCGCATGCAACCTGCCTCCCTCAAACTCCTCATAACTCGCTCCCTCCCTTTGACCTGCGACAAATAGGTTGCAGGATTCGGCCAAGTTAGTAACCCACTCCGTATTTGTCTTGGGACGGGGAGCTGGGCTTTAATACATAAGAAACGTTTTCAGATGGTAGCTTTCACAGTCCATGGATCTGGCTGCCTATTTTTACCCTGGTACTGTATATACCATCTCTGCATTAGGACTTCATCTGCAAGAAAATCATGTATCGATCAGTATGACCAAATGGTCCAGATATTTCCCATCAAATAAAGTTCTCAACATGACTGAGCTCAGACCTTCTATAAAGTTTGAATCAGGCGTACAGAAAGTTTTTAAACTTCAGTTTATGTAGAATGGTGGCATCTCTTATAGCTGGAATCACAAACCTCCATTCATTCCATTCCAGAAGTGGTGATTCATTAGGATTTCATTTACGGAGTCAGGCATGTCATGCACTCAAATTTCAAATGATTCTTGTATTTTGAGAATTTAAAGTAGCAATGATCTTCCCATTTTTAATGAAAAAAAATAATTTTCAAACTCAATCCTTTTCACGCTTTTATTTTTGAAGCTTTAACGAAATGTAGGCACCTCTGACTTGACCCTAGCAGACCACATGATAATTAAACATTATAGGTTTCCTGGTTCTCATGATCTTATTTGGATTGATAACTACAATGAGCAGAATTAGTGCTTTGGTTCTAAAGTATCCAGTATATTTCCTGAAAAAGGAGAATTGAATCATTATTCATTAGGCATTTCTTCATTCTCTGCAGTAGTGTGATTCACACATGAGGATACTTATCTCTCAAGAAAAACTGAGAGGGGAAAGGTTTTTTCCTGTTTTCCAATAAATCATTTCTCCCGTTTCTTAAAAAAAAAATGGCCAAAAAAACATTTCTCTGATTTTAAATATATAACTTTCTTGGGGATTCCTAGCTAAAATCCATGAGCCCTATTTTAGTTCATTTCTGTACATTTGCAAAACAAAGCTATGTATTATTTTAATGGATAATTTTTATATTGTTTTTGCAGTGGGCATCCAGGTATAAGTTACTCATCTTCCTTATCATCGTCCCAGTCCTCTACCTGTATCTCTGACCCTATTCCCTTCCTTCCTTCCTTCCTTTCTCTTTTTCCTATCACCTTTTCAGTTGTCTCCATATTCACCCCTCCTCTCTTCTATATCTCATCATTCATCTTCCTAGCTTCCTCTCTACCTTCCACTCTCCCCCATCACTGTCCGCCCTCCGCTCTGCTCTTTCCTCCTATGCCCCATCTTTTCAGATCCCTCGCTACTTTCAGGTTCTTCTCCTTTGTCCCCAAGCAGCCATTTCAGATGTTCTCCTTGCCTATTTTTCCAAGTTCTTCTCACACCTCCATTTTAGGTTCCTCTGCTGCCACACCCACCTTTTAAGACCCTCATCTTTTATCCTCCTCCAGGTTTCTCTTTTCTCCCCCTTTCAGGATCTTTCCACTCTAGTTCTGGATTATTTCTGTTTTCTTGGGCCACAATACTGAGAGTCTTTCCCTTCCCCTCTCCCTATCTCTTGATTCTCAATAACAGAAAGTACAACGATTAACATGAAATATATGTGAAGATTATATTGGAAAGTCCTTGAGCTAACTGTTGCACAAAGGTGCATTTTGCTGAACGAGTAGGTAGGTGAACTTATTGAGTAGGTAGGTGTGAGCAAGTGGGTAATTGCATAGGTAGTGAATAACTGGATAGGAATAATGTGAATGGCAAGTAGAGTGTGTACATGAGTGACGAGGCGGGAAGGTATGGGTGTGAATAGCACAGAAGTGATAAGTGAGTTGCACAGTAGGGGGCATGAGTGAAGAGGAAGCGTACATGTTAGCGTGAGAGAGTTAGTCCATCTCATCCTCTCCCCTTCCTTCCCTTCCCAGTGTTCCTCCTACCCCTCCCCTCTCCTTTCTTTCTCTTCCTTCCCTCTTCTCTTACGTTCCCTTTCTGTCTCCTCTGTCCTTACTCAGCAATTTCATCAGCTCTGACGTTGTCACCATTTTGCAAAAGCGCAGCAACAGCGCAAAGCTGACAGCGTTGGAGCTGATGAAGTTTCTGAGCAAAGTTGGCATCATTTGAAAAGGGGGAGTATCCCCAATTGGGGTTTTAAAGCACATATATTTATTAAGAACTCTGTTGATGATAAGTCTGAAATTTATTAAAGTTTATTTGATCTAGTATAATTTAATGGGAGGGATTTTCTGCCCAATGATGTAAGACAAAAGAAAAGCCTTTTTTGGTTTTGTTAAAAGTCTCTGAGGTCTTTTTCCTCCCCTTATGTGAGTTAAGAAGGACTTGTGGGTTTTGATTTTTGTAAGTTGTGACAAATATTGTGGGGGATACAGGATTTCCTGTTTTTGTGGTGTATATTTACACATCTTCCACTGGGACTACGGTCATTAGCAGCAAGAATCAGGATAGCCAGGTTTTAAATCACACTTCTCCCACAGATATGCCTTGTGACACTGGTACCAAATTAAATTGTAAGCCCTCTGGGAAAGGACCTGAATTCTATTTCAACATAGATTTGGAAGAACAAGTAAAACTAACTCCAAGTACTGAATGTGCTATCATTTAAAGAAAAAAGGTTTCAAAACTGCAGGGATGTCCATTTATTAGGAAACACAATGTTTTTGTTTCAAAACAAGCTACATAAAAAAATGATGAAATTTGTGCTTTGTTTCATTTCACTTTCAGTATGCACAAGTTGCAAAAATGTACACTAAAAACAAAGGGCTCGATTTTCATTTGGGCAGTGCTATGTGTCGGCACATAGTCCACCCGTCGTCCATCTAACCCGTCATATGTAACCCCGGCATTGAAAATCCAGTTCACGCCGCACAACCCAGAAGCCACAGGAGCTAGCCGGGTAGCAGTTTGCCTATCTTTAAGATGCAGAGGGCTAAGTGGATAGCATCGAAAATCACTGCTACCCGGTTAGCCTTTTCCTCTGCCCCAGCTCTGCCCCAGAACGCCCCCAACATGCCCCGATGCTAACCGCTTAGCATCTGGGCACATTAGGGACTTAACTAGGATTTTCAAAAGGCAGAATCTGTGTAGGTGCCTTTCAGAAATCCCAGACAAGGCATTTACATGGGTAACTAGGACAGTTACCCATGTAAATGCCTTTGAAAATGCCACCCAAAATCAACAAAATGAAAAAAAGCTAAACAAAACAAAATTAAAACAATGCCTGAAACACGTAGTCAATATTTATTTATTTATTTATTTATTTACATTCTCTTATATACCGCACTATTCGGCATCAGCGCGGTTCACATCGAACAAAAATCTCAGTACAATCAACATGCATGAGTTTACAGATAACAAGGGAAGGAACTTGGATCAAACGGGGAAACTATATACAGACTATTTACAGATGTGGTATAACTAAATAGTAACATGTTACTAGTAACAGGTGCTAGGAATATATTCACTTGTTATATGGAATCAGCCAAGCATGCTATTGAGGTATCATGGGATTGGGTAATTGGGTGAGGTCACAGAGGTCAATAGGTGTGGATGACTCTATAAGGAACTTGTTGAAGAGAAAGAATTTGAGGGCTTTCTTGAATTGTAATAAGCTGTTGATAGCCCGGATGCCAGGGGTAGTGCATTCCAGCACCTAGGGGCACAAAGGATAAAAGCTCTGTTGGCCGTAGAGGATGTACAGCTTGTAAGGGCCTTAGGGAGCTTTAGGGAGTTGATGGTTGAGGATCTTCTCGCTCTGTTTGGTACAGTAGAGTGAATAAGGTCAGATAAGGATGTAGCAGAGAGGTTATTAAGAGCTTTGAAAGTGAGCAATAGGGTTTTGAAGATAATTCTGGCCTGAATGGGTAGCCAATGTAATTGAATCAGCAGAGGGGTAACGTGGTCAGTTCTGGAGGCTCCCTGAAGTACCCTGGCTGCGGCATTCATTGCCAGCTGTAGCGGGTTTAAGGTGGATTGAGGAAGACCTTGAAGAATGACGTTAGCAAAATCAAAGTGGGGGATAATCAGTGCTTGGTATATTGTCCTGAAATCTTTTGGTTCCAGCATGGAGCGTAGATGTCTCAACGAGCAGATCTTGTAGTATATGGTTCTGACGGTGTTTCCTATGTGGGATTTCATATCTAGGCGTTGATCCAGAATGATTCCAAGGTAACGTATTGAGGGTTTGGATTGCAATTCAGCTTCCTTAGTCTTGAGATGTTGAGGTGGGTTGAAGTTGGGATTCCTTGTGATAAAGAGGACCTCCGTTTTCTTATGTTGTATACGGAGGTTTTGAGAGAGAAGCCAGTCAGAAACCGCATTGAAACAGTTTATTAGAGGGGAGAGATCCAAATGTTCAGTGGAGATTGGGGTGTAAAGAAGAACATCATCGGCGTAGAGCATGTAGTCAACCTTAAATGACCGTATGATCTCACAGAGTGGTTGCATGTAGATGTTAAATAGGAGGGCAGAAAGTGAGGAGCCTTGAGGGACTCCCTGATTTAGGTGGAAGGGTTCAGAAGTTCTGCCTCCTGAGCGGACATGCTGCCATCTTCCAGATAGATAGGACCTGCACCATTCAAGCGCTGTTCCAGTGATGCCCTTCTCAGTTAGTCTCGCTAAAAGGAGTTCGTGATCTACTGAATCAAACGCTGCGGCGATGTCCAGAAATATGAGGGCAAAACCTTGGCGGATGTTATCTATGCCAGAGATCAACTTACTGAAGAGTATGGTGAGGAGAGTTTCGACTCCATGGAGTTCTCTGAAGCCATGTTGGCATGGGTCTAGTGGTGCAACACAGTCAATATGGTCCTGTAGCTGTCGTTGGACCACTTTTTCTATGATCTTAGCAAGTAGAGGTATGCTGGAGATGGGTCTATAGGATTCTACCTTTAGGGGGTCGAGCTTGCAGTTTTTCAACAGGGGTCTAATTGAGGTATGCTTAAGGGCTGTGGGGAATAATCCAGTTGAAAAGGAGAGGTTCATTATGTTGGCGATAACTGGGCTAAAGTGACTGCGAAGCTCCTTGATCCAGAAGGCAGGGCATGGATCGGACTGGGATGTGGTAATGTTGAGGGCTGTAATGGTGTCTTCAATTCCTTTCTTGGAGGGGATTGAGAATGCAGAAAGAGTGCCAGGGATGACCTGCACAGGTGTAGCGGTTGGTACAGAGGATTTGTTGATAAGGCACATCTTGGATTATAGGTGCGTTGCGAAGTCTTGAGGGTGTATCTCCACTTGAGGTCCTGAGGCTGGCTCCTTGGATAGGGACTTAACTAGGTCAAAGAGGTCATGTGGTTTATTGAGGGATCTCATCAAGGTATCAGAGTGGTACCGTTTCATTGATTCAGAGATTGCCTTGCGGTGAGCAGCTAGGTGGCTGTTGAATGTTGTCAGGTCTACAGAGGCATGGGAGCGACGCCAGCGTTTTTCAAGTTTCCGTAATAGGATGAGGGAGTCTCTGAGGTCCTTTGTGTACCAAGGAGCATTTTTCTCTTTTTCTTAACTGCTTTATTGATGAAGGACGCACAGCGATAGCACTGAGACTGTTGTTCCAGTGAGAGATTAGGTCATCGAGGTTTGTGGTAGTGGTATTGATGAGCTGTTGCGTTTCAGCAAGGATGATCTCTCTGTTAAATGGCTTAAAAGATCTAGAGTTAGGTCTCATCATGTCAGCTGGTGTCTTGATGTTCCTGGTGAGGATTTTGCTTGATGGAATCTGGAGGATGATCAGTTTGTGATCAGACCAGGGAACAGGGGTTATGGATGTAATAGGATCAAGAGGCTGGTTGAGAGATGACTGTGGGGCAAATACCAGATCTAGAATGTTGCCTTTAGTATGAGTAGGAACTTTCACCAGTTGCTTGAATCCTAGGTTCTCAAGGGCGTCTAGGAAGGAAGTTGCTTGGTTATCCTGTAGTGTTGGTAGGTTGAAGTCCCCTAAGATCCATATTGGGGTGTGTGGGCTATGTGTATTGGAGGCGAGCTCAAGGATGGAGGCTAGTTCATCAAATGACATCGAAGGTGCTCTGTAGAGTAGGCTGATAGAGCAGCGTCTGTTGGAGATGGTAATGGTTTCCATGTGGCTTGTACTTGTGGAGTGTATTGTCTTGAACTTAAGGTCGGATCTGGTAAGAATGAGGACACCACCTCCTCTTTTATCTTGCCTGTGGCTGGTGTGTATTGTAAAATTTGGGGGAAGGAGCTGGTTGATTATGACATTGTCTTCCTCAGATAACCAGGTCTCTGTAACCATGAGTATGTCAAGTTTGTGAGTGCAGATTAAGTCGGTGACAACAGGCCATTTCTTCCGAATGGATCTTGCATTGATGAGAGCACATTTTAGATTGTTGGGGTAAGGTTTTTCAGATTGTTTGACTCTGGCAGAGTGTTGGGGAATTATGTGGAGGAGATGGGAGTGACGAGGGCATGTGTCCCAGTGTAGGTTGTTACGAGATGAACCAGACCATCTTCTTCCATGGCTCTGCAATATTGGGATTTGGTTGGCGGGCGTTAAGGCTAGATAGCCAGAGAACCAGCTAGTGAGGATGATATAGCATCCAAATATGGTGGAGATGGGGAGGCCCATCTTAGTAGGGCGAGAGATTTGTGTTAGAGGGATAAGGAAGGGCAATATGAGTTGTCAAAATGATGCTCAATAGGGTGACCTAGAACAGCTATTGGGTAGAACTCTTAAGGTGGTTGTTCTGCCTGCTTCTACAGGACAAGCTCTGATTTCAGAGGAAAGGTACGGGATAATAAGATTAGATGGTATAAGATATCAGGGCAGTTAATACTTCATATCATTGACTTAGCTGGATTATAGGTTAGCCCAGACTATGATCAACAAATGAGATTGCCTATGTGGAGCATAGAACGTAGCTCAATACGCTATATGGGATCAGAGTAAGCACTAGCAAGGCATGAGGGGAGCAGGACATGAGGCATGACATGAGGCATGAGAGATAGCAAGTCAAAGCAATGAAGAGCAACAGTTAAAATTAAATAGAGATGTTTCACAGTGAGGTACAATGTATCCCGGTGTATCAACAGAGTATCACAATGTACAACAGTATATCATAGACACGCTAGGTATCATTTCAGCTTACAGTTTAGTATGGTAGATAGTTAGTTGTCTGCTGTTTCTTTCCTGATGTGGAAGGCTGGCTAACAGTACTGGTGTCTTCCTATGTGGTGTAGCCGTTGGTATTGGTGAGCTTGCTGTGGTTGATGTTACGTAGTTAAGGTTTGGTAGCTGGTCTCCAGGCGAGTGGTCTCAAGCGGCAGGCTCCAGTTGTCTCCGTCAGGTTGGGTGGTTTATATCTGTATTGATTTGTTTGGAGCGTCGAGAAGCTTTGTGGGTGACTCCGTGTGGGCCACAGCCTAAGGGCCACGCCAAAGGGCCCTCTGGCGAGGCCCTCCGGCGCGGGCCCGACCAGGCGCGGGCCCGCCTGTCGGCGGCTCTTTTTTAAATGCCGGCTTGCTGCTCCTCCCCCTCCCACAGCCCGGATTGGGCCGGAGTTACAGCTTGGGAGGGCAGGCTGGCCGGGCGGCGATTCTGGTCCCGATCAGGGACAAAGATGGAGCCTTGGCATTCCCGCCGTCGGCGGCTCTTTTTAAATGCCGGCTTGCTGCTCCTCCCCCTCCCACAGCCCGGATTGGGCCGGAGTTACAGCTTGGGAGGGCAGGCTGGCCGGGGCGGCGATTCTGGTCCCGATCAGGGACAAAGATGGAGCCTTGGCATTCCCGCCGTCGGCGGCTCTTTTTAAATGCCGGCTTGCTGCTCCTCCCCCTCCCACAGCCCGGATTGGGCCGGAGTTACAGCTTGGGAGGGCAGGCTGGCCGGGCGGCGATTCTGGTCCCGATCAGGGACAAAGATGGAGCCTTGGCGTTCCCGCCGTCGGCGGCTCTTTTTAAATGCCGGCTTGCTGCTCCTCCCCCTCCCACAGCCCGGATTGGGCCGGAGTTACAGCTTGGGAGGGCAGGCTGGCCGGGCGGCGATTCTGGTCCCGATCAGGGACAAAGATGGAGCCTTGGCGTTCCCGCCGTCGGCGGCTCTTTTTAATATGATCCATTCCATATTGCTCAAGCCCAGAGACAGGAGTTTCTCCACAATGAATACTGCCATGCCATTCTTAGTACAGTCCTTTAAAAAGAGTGGTGTATGAGAGCAGCCTAATACCCATTAGGACTGCAGGAGTAGCCTAGTGATCAAGAGACCAGGGTTCAATTCCCACTGACTAGCCTTGGGCAAGTCCCTTTACCCTCCATTGCCTTGGAAGAAAGACCTAGTACAGTAATCTACTTCCAGTCACAGTTTGCCAAGAAAAGCCAAGGGCTGCTGAGTTGCCAGGAGTCGGCACTGACTCAGTGGCACACATTGCATTGCAATACTCTCTCCAAAACAGCAACACACTCTTTCAAGAGGACAAAGATGGAAATCAAAATAAAGTGACTTTTCCTCCAAGAACTTCACAAAACCCTTTTTAAATATAGCTGTGCTAACTGCCTTAATTACATCTTCTGCCAACAAATTCTACAGCTTAATTGTACACGGAGGAAAAAGTCCTTTCATTTCTTTTATTAGTTTCATGAAATCTCCCCTTGCCTTAGTGCTATTTGAAAAATTACCCATTCTAGCAGGGCTAGTGCAAGGATTAGAGACACCCTAGGCAAGTTCTCAATTCCGCCGCCACTCCCACTGTAATTGCTGCCGCTGCCGTCCCTCTCTGGGGGCCCTCAGCAGTGGTAGTGGCATTGAAACTACGACACAGGGCTTACCTGAACTCTCCAGTGCTGCCTCACGGTTCCTGCCTTCTATGACCTGCTGCTTCCGCTCCCCTCCAATGCAGAATTCCAGTTTGGAGAGGGGCAACAGCAGTGGCAGTGGGGTACCCCAGGATATCAGCACTCTGGACAATTAACTAGTTCGCCTAACAGTAGCACTGTCCCTTCAGGCAGTTCACCCCACTCATGATTTTATAGACATCTATCTAGGGGGGGGGGTTTGAGGGGATATGCAGTGGACCACATTAAGGCATATTTTGCAGTACAAAGGACGTCCTAGTACAATCTGGGATGTCCAAGCCAGAACGTCTGAAAAAAAAAAAAGCAGGCACATCCAGGTTCAGGAACAATTTCACAAAAGTGGACGTGCCCGATTTGGACATCTATATAGATGTCCCCAAAACAGTATTTCAGAATGGCTATGTCTGAAAGCCTAATGGTTAGTGTAGTGAGTTAGAACCAGAATTGAAATCCCAGTGCTACTCTCTGTGATCTTACGCTAGTCACTTCACTCTGCATCCTCTGGATGTTTCACAGTCAAAACAAGCACTTTCCTGCCTATTCGTGCCTGGAGCAGGTCTAAATGTAGATGGGGGTTGCAGACATTCCCGACATTTCTGAGATTGAGCAGGGATGTCTAAGTCCATAGCAGCTCCCCAGACATGCCTCTGCCATGCCCCCTGCCTACTTGGATGTCCCCACACCAGAGACGTCTTTAAAAGTCTTTTGTTAAATGGCTCCAAGGACATCTCTGTGATTTGGACATCCACGTGCACATCTGTGCACGTACAAATAATGACTAAGGCTTTCAAAATGACCCCCATTGCCTACTAAAATTCACCCATAGTTTTCATGTATTAATGAAAGAATACTACATATGAGTACCGGCACCTTTTTACCTAGTTAAAACGAACTGCATCATATCTCCATTAAGGCTTCTCTTCTTCAAACTGATGAGCCCTGACCTGTTTAACCTTTCTTCATAGGGGTGCTGTTTCATCCCCTTTATAATTTTGTTGCCCTTCTCTGTACCTTTTCTAGTTCCATATGGTAATCAAGGAGCAGGTACATCATGGATCTCTACAGAGGAATTATAGGACCCGATATCCAACAGCACTTCTCTGGGTAACAGCACCGGCCACTGACTGAGATATGCATCTGATGTATATGGATAATGCCGACGGCACTACCTGCTTAGTCCTCATGCGGCCCCCTGAGTCAAGGCAGAACCAGCCATTATCTGTATGGCAACAACATTTAGTGCCGCTATATGGATAACTATCCAGATAAAACTGTCCTAAGGCTATCCGTACAGTGGTGCTGAATATTAATGCTATATACACAGTGCCATCACTGACCTCACTATCCACATATTCAGCACTGATCACTATCCAGATACTGACACTAAATATCTGGATTATGTAATGCCATATCAGCCGGCTATTAAAAAAACACTGACTAGAGATGACAAGACTTCGACTTTCATACTTTGGACACATCATGCAAAGAGAGAGATCATTAGAGAAAGACATCATGCTTGGCAAGGTAGAAGGTCAACGCAAAACAGGAAGGCCAGCAATGAGATGGATCGATACAATAACAGCAGCTACGGGTACCAGTCTGTCAACAATGAGCCGCCTGACTGAAGACCGAACACAATTTAGGACAACTATCCAGAGGGCCGCCATGAGTCGACACCGACTCGACGGCACTTAACAACAACAACCATGGCTGAATATTGACCGAATAATGTTCATCATGTGGTTCTTCATCCCTTTCTGAACAATTCCTAGTGTTCTTTTTACTTTTTTGACTGTCGTTGTACACTGAGCTGAGGATTTCAATGCATGAACCACAATGGGGCTGATTTTATAAATGGGTGCCTACCTTTAGGCACCCAGAAGGTGTCTATCTTGAGACGATCTTATAAAGAAAAGCAGGCACTTACTTTTCTTTATAAAATTGAGGTATAAGTGGTACAGAAATCTAGGCACTGAGGCCTGCTCTAGGGTAGGTATAGAAGCCTGTGCCTAGTTTTCAAGAATGCGCGTAAGTTATAGTACTTTATCACTTATGTTTGTGCATTTAGGCTCTGCTTATGCTCTGCCCAAGCACCACCTCTATGCATTCCAACACCAAAAGCACCTGCGATAGGTTGTACGCACATACTTACAGATTAGCAATGATGTGGTAGTGTAGTGTGTGGTGGGAAGGGGTTTTCACTAAAACACCGAACAGACAGCAGTTCAGGGAAACCAAAATTAGCTTTTATTCTAACTGAGCTTGTTATACTTTCACAAACACAGGACAGACAGCAGTTTAGGGGAAACAAAAGCAGCTTTTACTTCTGTCCCAGCTTCCTCCAGCCCAGTTAAAGTTCCTACCTCAGAAATCCTTTGCACGGCTTGCCTAGGAAGGATTTCTGGCTCCACGGGCCTCTCTTTCTCCTGCAGCCTCTTAACTTCTCTCTGTGAGCCTGGGCTGCAAATTCTCTTAAAGGGGACTGTTGATAATCCCTTTGGAGAGGGATGGGTAGCATTTATATACCCCATCTCACACCCTCCCCCTCCTCAACCATGCCCCACTGAGCACCTGCCTCCCCCAGGACCCCCCACCCAAGAAAAGAAGTCCGTGTTCAGGTGAGTCCGACCAGCCCTATGGTGAACCAGGAACTGATGGGGTTGGAGGCTCAAAAACCACAGCATAATGCCGCCATTTGATTCCTTATGTCCATCCAGCCACTTAGGGGGTTGGTGGTCCATTATCAGCATAAACAGACAGCTAAGCAGGTAGTATTTGAAGGTTTCAAGCACCCACTTGATTGCCATGGCTTCCTTCTTAATCACCACACAATGCTTCTCCCAAGGAAGCAGTTTCCTGCTGATGAATGCTATGGAATGTTCTTTACTCCTGACCTCCTGGGTCAGAATGGCTCCAAGGCACACCTCCGAGGCATCAGTTTACATAATAAACGGTAGAGAGAAATCAGGTTTAATCAGAATGGATTTAGAGTACACAGTTTTCTTGAGATGCTGGAAGGCTAGGTCCAGGTCCGGTGACCACTGAATCCATTCGGGAGCTCTCTTCTAGAGGAGATTGGTTAACGGCTCCGACACCTCTGCAAAATTAGGGATGAACCAGTGGTAAAAGCCAATCAATCCAAGGGAGGCACAAATCTCTTTTTCAATTTCAGGTGGGGGCCTGGGCAATGGCATCCACCTTCAATAATTGGGGTTGTATCTGCCCATTCCCAATTAAATATTAAATATTCTGGCAATATGTGAACAGGCATTTAAACTAGGGAAAGGGGGTGATGGATGGAGAAGGACAAGTTCAGTACGTCACTTCCAGCAAAAGCAAAACACTGAAAACAGCCACAATTTTGAACAACACACCAATGGCAAGCGGGAAATGACATGTAGACCAAAATCCATGCAAAAGGAAGGCAAGCCATTCAACAAATGCTGGAAAACAATGAGTACAAATGCTCGAAGCCTAGCCAACAAAGTTCCTGATCTGGAAGCCCTAATGATGGAAATGGACTTGGACATTGTGGCCATTACAGAAATATGATTTAACGAGTCGCATGAATGGGATATAGCCATAGTTGGCTAGAATTTATTTAGAAGAGATAGAGAGGGTAGAAAAGGAGGAGAAGTAGCTCTGTATGTTAAAAGCAATATTAAAGCTGCTGAAAGGTAGGGGACATGGGGAAAAGAAGAAGCGCTCTGGATTGTGGTGGAAAGAGGAGATAGCACTGTCATCCATACTGGTATGGTCTACAGGCTTCCAACTCAAACCGATTTGATTGTTGATATTGCAAAGATAGCCATGAAGGGGGAAGTGATCATATTGGGTGACTTTAATCTACCCAATGTGTATTGGAGTGTTCCTTCTGCAAATCTGGAAAGTAGTAAAAAAATTGTGGATGCCTTCCAAGATGCGTTACTTAGACAAATGGTGATGGAACTGACCAGGGAAATGCTGGATTTAGTGCTCACCAATGGAGATAGCATGTCGAATGTCTGGGTGGGTGCCCATGTAAGCAGCAGCAATCATTACATGGTGTGGTTTGAGATAAAAGCCAAAGTAGAATCCAATCACAGCAAGCTCAAAGTTCTAGACTTCAAAAGCGCTGGCTTCAGTAAAATAGACGAGTACCTGACTGGAAAAGATCTGTGTTTATACCAATACTAAAGAAAGGTGATCCAACTGACTGTGGAAATTATCGCACAATCGCTCTGATCCCACATGCCAGCAAGATTCTACTGAAGATTATTCAAAAGAGACTACAGCCATACCTAGAACAAGAACTACCTGAAGTGCAAGCAGGGTTCAGGAAAGGGCGAGGAACGAGAGACATCATTGCGGATGTGAGATGGATCCTTGAAAAGACTAAAGAATACCAAAAGGATATCTATTTGTGCTTTATCGACTATAGCAAGGCTTTTGACTGTGTAAACCATGAGAAACTCTGGACCACATTAAGAAGAATGGGTATACCAGAACACCTGATCGTTCTCTTGCGCAATCTGTACATTGATCAAGAAGCAACAGTTCGAACGGAACAAGGAGAAACAGAATGGTTTAAAATAAGCAAGGGTGTAAGACAAGGCTGCATACTTTCCCCCTGCCTGTTTAATTTATATGCAGAACAAATCATCAGAGAAGCAGGACTGTATGAAGACAACAGAGGTGTGAAGATTGGTGGAAGACTCATCAACAACCTTCGCTATGCTGATGATACCACATTACTGGCTGAAAGTGAAGATGATCTGAAACATTTGCTTCTCACAATCAAAGAACATAGTCCCAAAATGGGCCTGCACCTTAATGTAAAGAAGACAAAGATCATGACAACTGGCAAAATCAACAGGTTCATCGTTGAAGGAGAAGAAATTGAAATCGTGAACAACTTTAACCTACTTGGATCAACTATCAATAAAGAAGCAACAAGCAGTCAAGAAATCATACGACGCATTGCTCTTGGCAGAATGGCTATGAAAGACCTAGATAAGATTCTCAAGAGCAGAGATGTCTCTCTCCATACAAAGATTCGACTTGTTCAAGCCATGGTATTTTCAATAACATCATATGGATGTGAAAGCTGGACAGTGAAAAAGACAGACAGGAAGAAAATTGATGCCTTTGAATTATGGTGCTGGCGGCGAATACTGTGTATACCATGGACTGCCCGAAGAACAAACCAGTCGGTACTAGAGGAGATCAAACCTAAGCTTTCTTTAGAAGCTCAGATGACAAGACTTCGACTTTCATACTTCGGACACATCATGCGAAGAGAGAGATCATTAGAGAAAGACATCAAGCTTGGCAAGATAGAAGGTCAACGCAAAAGAGGAAGGCCAGCAATGAGATGGATTGCTACAATAACAGCAGCTACGGGTACCAGCCTGTCAACAATGAGCCGCCTGACTGAAGACCGAACACAATTTAGGATAGCTATCCAGAGGGTCGCCATGAGTCGACTCCGACTCGACGGCACTTAACAACAACAACCTGAAGGAGAAGTTGCCAGGATGGGAGGGGATAAGGGAAGTGGAATTGTAATGGGCTAAACTAAAGGAGGCAATAAAAGGTGCAACAGATACATATGCAAGGAAAGTCAATAAAAACAAGAGGAAAAGGAAACCTATTTGGTTCTCCAAAGACGTGGCTGCACAAATAAAGGCAAAAAACACAGCTTTCACAAAATTCAGAAGCTCGCAAACAGAGGAATACAGAAAAGAATACAAGATCAAACTAAAAGAGACAAAAAGAGAAATAAGGATAGCAAAATAAAAGGCAGAAGAAAAGATGGCTAAAGATGTGAAGTGTAGCGACAAACCTTTTTACAGGTATATTCGGGAGAGGAGGAAAATCAGAGGTGGAATTGCAGGACTCAAAAGTGCTGGGAACGAATTCGTGGAAAGTGACATTGAAAAAGCGAAAATGCTAAACAAATACTTCTGCTCTGTTTTCACTAGCGAAAATCCTGGAGAAGGACCAGCTGTGATTGACAAATTTACAAATGGGAATGGAGTAGATATCACACCATTCACAAAAGATGGATGTGTTAGAATAGCTTGCAAAACTGAAAGTGGGCAAGTCTATGGAACCAGATGGGATATATCATAGGATATTGAACGAGCTCAGAGAGGTTCTTAAAGGGCCTTTAAAAGATCCTTGGAGACGGGAGAGGTTCCACAGGACTGGAGAAGGGCTGATGTGGTACCTCTTCACAAAAGTGGCAATAGGGAAGAAGTGTCAAACTACAGGCCAGTAAGCCTTACCTTGGTGGCGGGAAAAGTAATGGAGGCACTACTGAAACAGCAAATAGTGGACTTCCTCAAAACCAACAGGTTGCGTGATCCAAGGCAACATGGTTTCACCAAAGGACGATCTTGCCAAACAAATCTGATTGAGTTATTTGACTGGGTGACCAGAGAACTGGATCAAGGGCATGCGATGGATGTGATCTACCTGGGGTTCAGCAAAGCCTTTAATACTGTTCCTCATAGGAGGTTTATCAATAAACTCAACAGTTTGGGGATGGATCCCAAGGTGCATCAGAAATTGGTTGACTCACAGACGACAGAAAGTGATAATAAACAGAACCCACTCGGATGAAAGGAAGGTGATTAGCAGTGTGCCCCAGGGTTCGGCCCTGGGACCGGTATTGTTCAATATATTCGTGAGTGATCTTGCCGAAGGGCTGAATGGAAAAGTCTGTCTTTTTGCAGATGACACCAAAATTTGCAACAGAGAGGACTCCCCTGAGAGAGTGGAGAACATGAGGAAAGATCTACAAAAGCTGGATGAATGGTCTAATGCTTTGCAGTGAAGATTTAATGTGAAGAAGTGCACTGTCATGCACTTGGGAAGCAGAAATCCAAGAGAATAGTACATGTTAAGGGAGGAGTGGCCTAGTGGTTAGGACAAGGTACTTCAGGCCGGAGGGCCGTGGGTTCAAGTCCCACCCGGGGACAGCAATCTCAAGCCAGAGGGACTGCGATTTCTAGTCCTATAGGCACTCCTTGTGGTCTTTGGCAAGCCACTTAACCCTCCATTGCCCATGTTCCCTGTAAGTATTAGCGTATGTGTGTCATATCCCCTCGTGTTAAATGTATCTCCCAATTGACTGCTTTGACCCGGTGAAAAGCAGGATATAAATACAGCTAAATAAATAAATGTTAAGGGGCGAGAGGTTGGTGTGCACGGACCAGGAGAAGGATTTTGGATTAATTGTTTCTGATGATCTCAGGGTGGCGAAACAGTGTGATAGGGCAGTGACAAAAGCCAGAAGGATGCTAGGTTGCATACAGAAAGGAATCACCAGCAGAAAGGAAGAGGTACTAATGCCACTGTACAAGTTGCTGGTGAAGCCTCACTTGGAATATTGTGTTCAGTTTTGGAGACCGTATCTTGCAAAGGATATAAAAAGGCTGGAAGTGGTTCAGAGGAAGGCGACCAAAATGATTTGGAGCCTGCATCTGAAGGCTTATGAGAAGAGATTTGAAGATCTAAATATGTACACTCTGGAGGAGAGGAGGGACAGGGGAGATATGATTCAAATCTTTAAATACTTAAAGAGTATTAATGGACAAACAAACCTCTTCCAAAGACAGTCCCTCAGCGCTTTCTTCTCCTCCTGCCTTCTCTCCCTATCCCCATCCCCCTCCTCCCCATCTTCCCCTCTTCCGTCCCCCCCTTCTCCCCAGCCTTCTCCCATACCTGTCATACCTTTTGTTCTGTTACGACTGCTGAACTTACAAAAGTTATTACCTCCTCTCAAAAAACTATCTGCCTGCTTGACCTCCTTCCATCCGTCTGGCTTTTGGATCCTTCCCTTACACTGTTGCCGTATATTCTCCACATGATCAATTTGAGTCTTTCTTCTGGTCTCTTTCCCTCTGCTTGGAAATACGCTCTCATTCGGCCCATCTTGAAGAAACCATCCCTTGACCCCACCACTCTGGCTAACTGGCACCCTGTCTCCAACCTCCCCTTCCTCTCAAAAATCTTGGAAAAGCTTGCCTTCTTGCAACTCTCTTCTCATCTTGACACCATCCTTTCTCTTCACCCCCATCAATCCGGATTTAGAGTTGGCCATAGTACCAAAACCATTCTCCTTGCACTTCTGAACTAGGTTCACTAACCACATGAGTGAGGTGACCTCTCTCTTGCCATCTCATTAGACCTGTCCTCTGCTTTTGATCTGGTTGACCACCGCACACTCCTCACTCATCTCCACAATCTCGGGATTCAAGGAACAATTCACCGTTGGTTTCGCTCCTCCTTTTGTCCTGCACATTTTCTGTTCAGGGCAGTCTCGCCACTTCCCCAGTGACTCCCCTTCATTGCGGTGTTCCCCAGGGCTCAGTGCTCGCCTTTCTTCTCTTTAACGTATTTCTAACACCACTTGCCCTTATTATTCAACAATCTGGGATTTATGGGTAATACTATGACAACGATATCCTCCTCCTATACCATACTAGTTCCCTTTCCCCCGATCTTGCTGCTTTCAATGCCTGCCTCTCTCATGTCACCTCCTGGCTGAATAGCAACTTCCTCCACCTGAACCCCTCCAAGTCCACGGCCCTTTGGTTCTCCTTTGGTGCCCCCTCACCCACCCTGTCCACCATCCTGATCACTCTCGTCTCTTCCCTCCGTTACCTTGGGGTCATGCTGGAATCCTCACTCACCTTTCACCAACATACCTCCCTAACCGTCTACCGTTCCTTTCTTTACCTACGCCAGATCTGTGCCATTCATCTTTTTCTCTCCCCATCTTCCCTCGTCACTCTTGTACTGTCACTTATCATCTCTAGACTTGACTACTGTAATATCATTCTGGCAGGCCTCCCCTAATATCAACTCTGTCATTTGCAGCTTGTCCAGAATACAGCGACTCATCTTCTCACTCACTCCTCCCCGTCTGAACACGTCACTCCCCTACTCATGCGCCTCCATTGGCTCCCCATCAAATACAGGTTCGTTTGTATGATACTCACGATAGCTCACAAAGTTCTACATACCGGCACCCCTCAGTACCAAACAGATCTTATTTGTCTCCAGCCCTTCCCTCGCCCTCTCCAGTCTGCCCATGGCAATTGGCTTTTCCTTCCCTCCCCAGCACAGGCCCACCTCAAACTCACCTGCCATTTCGCATTCTTTTTCCTAGGCCCTGCCCTCTGGAATTTGCTCTCACATGCCCTCCGTACCAAAATGTCCTTCCTTCACTTCAAGAATATGCTCAAAACCCATCTCTTCCATCTCAAGTTTGACCTCCCTCTCCCCGACCCCTAGGTTCCCCCCTTCCCTTCCCACCGACTCCCCTACTTCTCTCCCCCCTCCCTCATAAGACTGGTGCTTCTGTCTCTCCTCTTCTATCTGTTCCTCCAACTGTCACTTTCCTGTCTAAACAATGGCGTTCTCTTCTCTCTTTATTCTCACCTGCAGCCTATATTGATTGTACACTGCCCTGACGCTTTTGCCTGGGCGGTACATCAAGCGCTAAAATAAAGATAAAGATAAAGATGACGATGTTGCCAAAGTATGCAGCTGCATATTCCTTGTGCGGTCTCAACAGGCAGTCGACTAGGCATTGAAACATGGCTGGAGCCCTATGTAATCCAAAGGGTAGCACTGTAAACTGGAACAGACTTTGTGGTGTCAAAAAATCAGTCTTCTCCTTGGCATCTGGAGACAAGGGCACCTGCCAGTATCCCTTGTTCAAATACAAAGCTGATATAAATCATGCTCCACCGAGTCGCTTGATTAGCTCATCTACTCTGGATATGGAATACACTTCTATTTTAGAAGCTACATTGACCCTCTGGAAGTCATAAGAACATAAGAACATAAGATATGCCATACTGGGTCAGACCAAGGTCCATCAAGCCCAGTATTCTGTTTCCAACAGTGGCCAATCTAGGTCATACGTACCTAGCAGTTTCCCCAAGGGACACAGGTTCCACAATGCTTGTATTGGTTCAAGCATTGATATCCTGGGTCCCTTCTTAATAATGGTTTATGGACCTTTCCTCCAGGAACTTGTCCAAACCTTTTTTAAACCCAGCTACACTAACAGCCTTTACTACATCCTCCGGTAACAAATTCCAGAGTTTGATTACACGTTGAGTGAAAAAATATTTTCGTTTATTAGTCTTAAATAGTTTACCCTGTAGCTTTATTGCATGTCCCCTAGTCTTTCTATATTCTGATAAGGTAAACAATCGATCTACGTTTACCCGTTCCACTCCGTTCATTAATTTATAGACTTCTATCATATCTCCCCTCAGCCGTCTCTTTTCCAGGTTAAAGAGCCCCAACCTTTTTAGCCTTTCTTCATAGGAGTAGCCTTCCATCCCCTTTACCATTTTGGTGGCTCTTCTCTGAACCTTTTCTAAAATTGCTATATCCTTTTTAAGATATGGCGACCAGAATTGCACACAATATTCAAGGTGCGGTCTCACCATGGAACGATATAGAGGCATTATAATATCTTTTGTTTTATTTTCCATTCCTTTCCTTATCATACCTAGCATTCTATTTGCTCTCTTGGCCGCCGCTGCACACTGGGCCAAGGGTTTTAACATGGTATCCACAAGGACGCCTAAATCTTTTTCTTGGGTGGTGGTTCCTAATGTGGAACCTTGCATCGTGTAACCATAGTTTGGGTTGTTCTTCCCTAGGTGCATAACCTTGCACTTCTCCACATTAAATTTCATCTGCCATTTTGATGCCCAGTCTTCCAATTTATCAAGATCCTCTTGCAATTTTCCACAATCCTCCTGGGTTTTAACAACTTTAAATAGTTTTGTGTCATCAGCAAATTTGATAACCTCACTCGTTATTCCACTTTCCAGGTCATTTATGAATATGTCAAAAAGCAGCGGACCCAGCACAGATCCCTGGGGTACACCACTATTCACCTTTCTCCATTGGGAAAATTGGCCATTTAGCCCTACCCTCTGCTTTCTATCTTTTAACCAGTTCCTGATCCACAGTAGTACACTGCCTCCTATCCCATGACTCTTTAGTTTTGCCAAAAGTCTCTCATGAGGGACCTTGTCAAAGGCTTTCTGAAAGTCCAGATACACAATATCAACCGACTCACCTTTGTCCACCTGTTTATTCACTCCTTCAAAAAAACATAACAGATTAGTAAGACAAGATCTTCCTTGTCTAAAGCCATGTTGGCTGTCTCCCATTAGGTCATGACTATCTATATGCTGAGTAATTTTATTCTTTATGATGGTTTCTGCCATTTTTCCCGGTACTGATGTCAGGCTCACCGGTCTGTAGTTTCCCGGATCACCCCTCGAACCCTTTTTAAAAATTGGTGTTACATTGGCGATCCTCCAATCCTCAGGTATTAGAGATGATTTTAATGATAGTTCACAGATTACTGATAGCAGGTCTGCAATCTCAAATTTCAGTTCTTTCAACACCCTTGGATGTATACCATCCGGCCCAGGTGATTTGCTACTCTTCAGTTTATCTAATAGTAGTAAGACATCTTCCCGATGTATCGATATTTCCTTCAATTCTTCCACACCTTTAAATACCACTTCAGTCGTGGGTAACATCCCTACATCTTCCTCAGTAAAGACCGAAGCAAAGAATTCATTCAGTCTCTCCGCTATCGCCTTGTCGCCTCTTAGTGCTCCTTTAACCCCTTTATCATCTAATGGACCAACTGACTCTCTCACGGGTTTTTTGCTACGAATGTACTTGAAAAGGTCTTTATTTCGCGTTTTTGCTTCCGCAGCAAGATTCTTCTCAAATTCTCTCTTTGCCTGCCTTATCAATGCCTTGCATTTGACTTGCCAGTGCTTGTGCTGTTTCCAGGTTTCATCATTTGGCTCTTTTTTCCATTTCTTGAAAGATGCTTTTTTGGCAACAACAGCCTCTCTGACCTCAGCTTTAAACCATGCTGGCAATTTTTTGGACTTCCTTCCACTTTTCTTAAAGCGTGGAATACAGCTGGTCTGGGCTTCCAAGATAGTATTTTTCAACAACACCCAAGCTTGATGTACGTCTTTAACCTTTGCAACTGCTCCTTTTAGTTTTTTCTTAACTGTTTTCCTCATTCTATCATAGTCTCCCTTTCGAAAGTTAAAGGGTAGTACTGTGGATTTCCTTACTATCCCTCCTCCACTAATTAAATCAAAGGCGATCATGCTATGATCACTATTGCCAAGTGGCCCCAACACCCTTATCTCTTGCACTACATCTGGTGTTCCACTAAGGACTAGGTCTAATATTGCTTCCCCTCTGGTCAGTTCATGAACCAGCTGCTCCAAGAAGCAGTCATTTATTTCATCTAGGAACTTTATCTCCCTAGCATGTCCTGTTGTGACACTGACCCAGTCGATGCCGGGGTAATTGAAATCACCCATTATTATTACTGCACTGTAACTTTTGCTAGCTTCCTTGATTTCTTTGAGCATTTCATCATCCATTTGTTCATTCTGGCCAGGCGGACGATAGTACACCCCCACTGCCATCGCCTTCCCCTTTTTACATGGAATTTCAATCCATAGAGATTCTACAGCAAATTTTGTTTCTTGCAAAACTTTAATCCTTTCTGACTCAATGCCCTCTCTAACATAGAGCGCAACCCCTCCACCAATTTGATCAGCTCTATCATTTCGATATAGTTTGTACCCAGGTATCACAGTGTCCCACTGGTTGTCCTCCTTCCACCATGTCTCTGATATTCCAATCATATCTAACCTCTCGTTTAGTGCTATATATTCTAACTCTCCCATCTTGTTTTGTAGACTTCTAGCATTTGCATACAAGCATTTTAGAGACTGTATTTTATTCATATTAATTTGGCTATTGGTAGACATGGGTAATTTGGGATCTTTAAGTTCTGTCTGCTCCATACTCGAGGGCATTTGGGCTACTTTACTCTTTTTTGGAACCTCTCTGCTTTTTGTAGTATCCTTCAAGGATACATTCTTCCGAACCATGCGCTCTTGGGCGACTGTCGGCTTTCCCCTATTATCTAGTTTAAAAGCTGCTCTATCTCCTTTTTAAAGGTTAATGCCAGCAGCCTGGTTCCATCCCGGTTAAGGTGAAGCCCATCCCTTCGGAAGAGCCCCTCCTTTCCCCAGAATGTTCCCCAGTTCCTAACAAATCCGAACCCCTCATCTCTGCACCATTGTCTCATCCACGCATTGAGACTCCGGAGCTCTGCCTGCCTATTGGGTCCTGCGCGTGGAACGGGAAGCATTTCGGAGAACGCTACCCTGGAAGTTCTGGATTTCAACTTCCTGCCTAAAAGCCTAAATTTAGCTTCCAGAACCTCCCTACCACATTTTCCTATGCAGCAGTCAATGCAGCATCTGATGCTTCCGTCAGTTTTAGGAACTGAGACGAGGGGGGACGGCCAGTCATTCAAAGACTCTTCTATCACTCCCAGGTTAAGCATCTCTTCCAGTTCCTTGGCAATGTACCTCTGGAATCTGATAGGGTCGTTGATGGATAACCACCACAGGGTCAGTAATGATATCATGAAAAATGAGGTGGGTTCATCCCAGGCGGGTGGAGAACACCTTTAGGTTCCGGTGGATCAAACCTTCTAGATCTTTTCTCTGGGCAGCAGAGAGCTGATCTCCAATTGGGACTTGAGTTGGATCTGATGGGGCTGAAATTTCCAATCCAAAATCATCTCCCTGTACCATCATAGCTGTCACTGGAGTCCACTTTTTCAATAGGTTAATATGGTAAATTTTGTCTTTCTTCCTTTATCTGGCTGAACAATCTTGTAGTTAACAGGGCCCATTTTCTCTTCCACCTCGGATGAGGACAGCAAGATTAAAACTCTGTCTCCCAGCTGGAAGGTGTGGTGCATGGCTGTCTGATTGTGGCCCTTGGCCTGCTTGGCTTGGGCTTTTTCCAAAATGAGTTTGGCCACCTCTCCGGCTTTCCTCAGCCAGTCTTGCATTTGTATAATGTACGCCACCAAATTACACCCAATATGGGGTTCTTCTTCCCAGGTTTCCCTTACCATGTCTAATATGAGTCCTGGCTGTCTTCCGAAGAGCAACTCAAAAGGCAAAAGCCCCGTGGAACTCTGAGGTACCTTGCAAATAGCAAACATCAAATAGGGTAGCAGAATGTTCCAATTCTTCCTGTCATCCTGCACAAACTTTTTTATTATCTCTTTCAGAGTTTTTATTGAATCACTTAATGAGGCCATCCATCTGTGGGTGATATACTAATGTTCGCTGCATCTTGACCTTCACCAAGACACATATTTGCTTCATCACCTTAGATACAAAGGGTATTCCTTGATCTGTGATGATTTCCTTGGGTATTCCCACCCGTGAGAATACTGCCCAGAGGGCATTCGTGATCGTAGTAGTCTTCATATCCCTTAGAGCAATGGCCTCCGGGTATCAGGTAGCATAGTCTAGTATGACTAAAACATACTTGTTGCCTCGGGTGTTTCACTCCAAGAGTCCTACCAGGTCCATGGTCATTCTTTCAAATGGGGTTTCAATGATAGGCATAGGCACTAGAGAGGCAGGTCGGACTCTGGCGGGGTTATTAAGTTCTACCAATTCAAAAAAACTCCCAAAACTTTTCACACCAAAATCTGGAACCCAAAACAAGAGTTACAGTGAATTCTATAACAGGTGAACCCTATAGGGGAAAAAAAGAAAACATGTAGACTAATTTCTCTCTAAATGTCTCTTACTGTGTGATATCTCCAATGAACTGTTAATCACTGTAGCCACACACACTCAAAGGGAAAAGGGAATGGCCTCTGAAACGGGACAAGGGGCTGTACTTGAGGATATGTATCTTCACACTGCAAAGCACCCTTATCTTACACCCTCATTATCATAAGACATTGCCAAAATTCCTCAATGCTTTATTGCTTATCCAATGTGTTGCGCAGAGCTGGTGCAGTACGGGCAGGTCAGCAGCGGCAGAGGGAAGCAGAGAAACAAAGTCTGGCAGCAGGTGATGAAGAGATAAAAGCCACGGCAATCTCCTTCCCTTTAAGCAAAGCTGTGCTCCTTTCAGAGGTCGCAGCAGTAGGAGGCACTTAATATGATTTAAGATCCAGTGCACAGAGACACTGGAAGGGAAGTCCTATTAAGTTCTTCCTGTCACTGTGATTGGGGGAAGTAGCACAACTTTCGTTAAAGCAAAGGAGATTAGTGCAGTTTTTATGGCCTAAGACGAGAGAGCAGAGGAGGTATGGAGGGGGGGAGCAGCCAATTCCATGGGCCAAAAACAGAACTGTTGGATGTGATCCCTTTGATTTGCAGGACAGGCTGCTCTCACAGACTGAAGAAGTGAAGCCAGCAGCGATGTAGCATGGGAGCAGCCTGTCCCTCGGTCTAAAGGGATCATACGTATCCAGCATTTCAGTTTTTGGCCCGCAGAACAGGCTGCTCCCACAGGCTGCAGAAGTGAAAGAGGCTATGATCACTGCTAACATTGGTTGTATCTGCAGGAGCAGCCTGTCCCACGAGCCGAAGGGATCATGGCCTGCAGTTTTGTGCCCGCGGGACAGGTTGCTCCTGCAGGCCACGGAAGCGAATATGGCAGCAATCACAGCCAGCAGCCATATTGTAGGTGCGCAGGAGCAACCTGTCCCATGGGCCGAAGAAAAGAAGCATGCGGCAGGAGAAGAAGCTGAGGCCAGAGACGCACGAAGGTAGGATATAATTTAGAGGGAGCCGCCAATGTGTAGGCTGCAGGGGGGCATCATACTGGGTCAAAACCGGTTCCTAAGATTTTTGAATCCCACGTCTGCTACAGACGCTGTGCGGTGCTCCACTATTTACCTTTCTCCACTGAGAAAACTGACCATTTATTCCCATTCTCTGTTTCCTATCTTTTAACCAGTCCACAATCCACAGTAGGAATCTGCCTCCTATCCCAGGATTTTTTAATTTCCTCAGGAGTTTTTCATGAGGGACTTTCTGAAACACTTTCCCTGTTCTATATGCCTTTCCAGTTCCATCATTGCCTGTCCCTTTCCCTAGCCCACCTCCTCAATTCCATCGCACCAACTCATGTCTTCATCTTAGATTCATTCAGGGTTGCAAACCGTCAGTATATGGTGTAGCAGTGAAAATAAAAAGTTCACAATGCCTGGTCTGTCAAACTAATTTCATCCCAGTAATAAACATGAGCAGATAGGCCTATGCCTCCAGTGTTGTGGGCTAAGGCTCTTCAAGGCTGCAATAGACAGGAGGCAGGGATTATATTGTCATGCTTAAAGAGGTGAATTGCAGCATATTAAGTTCATCTGTGCACAAAATGATACAGTAAGGAAAGGCCATCATTGACTGAAAAATCAGAATTATAAAATTAAGAGATCAATCCAAAAATGTAAATAAAACAATTCAGAAAAGTGAAAATTGAAGGGAAGATGTTTTTATATTTAGTTCAAACCTTTTTCAGGAGTAGCACCTCAAGGCAAGCTAAATTCAAGCACAGTAAATATCTTCCTATCTCTTGCAGTGCTTACAATCTAAAGGGTCCTTTTACAAAGGTGAGGTGTGATTTTACACTTTATGCATTTTGAGTAAATGGTAATATGTGGTAAGTGTGGTTACCACAATGAAACATACCCTAATGCGCGAAGAAACATCCATAATTAACGCAGGTGCACTTACCCCCACGCTATCTACACACCCACTCTCTACCCCTAACCCGCTCATCTCCCGCCCCATCACACGACTTAGCATGCTGTAATCATTAGCATGGGTCTGCGCTGTTACGGCATGCTAATTCTGGAGGTAACCACTTAGTGCACTTTAGTAAATGGACTCCTAAGTCTGTGCCTGAGGCAATAGAGAGTTAAGTGATTTGCCCCAGAGCTCAAGGAAGCAACAATGGGATTTAAATGCAGCTTCCCTGATTCTAACTATCGGGCTACACTTCCACACTGATTTCTGCTCAAATAACATGAAATCTCAAAGAATTCTAGTCATATCACTTGATCTTAGTATCGCACCAGAGCTTTATATGTTTGCAAAGTCAATCTGTGAAAATACTTGACCACAAACAAGAAACCACAATGGAAACTGAAGCAATCCTCGCCTTTTATTAAGCAATAAAGATCGTTTTATTTACTTATTTATTTTCTAATTGTCCTCTTACTTTGGGGACAGTGAAATATGTGGCAGTAAAAAGTTAAGCTAACATAGTAGATGATGGCACATCAAAACCACAGTGACTCATCCAATCTGCCCAGCAAGGTATTTAGGGTTTTGCAGGCTACCCATGTGTCAGTAAAAATTTAGAAAGCTGCCAGTGAAAACACAGGAATTTTTAAAATTCAGCTCACAACTTTCCAGTAGTAGTTCAAGGCAAGTTATATTCAGGTACAATAGGTATTTCTCTGTCACCAGAGAGTTTGCAGTCTAAGTTTGTATCTAACGGAGGGTTAAATAAATCTTTCTTTATCTTTATTTGCAAGTTTTGATATACTGCCCTTGCCGAAGCGTCAAAATCACAAGGCGCAGCAGTGGAATTTTGAACCCTGCCTTCCCTGGTTCTTAGTCCACTGTGCTAACAACTGGGCTTTTTCTTCACTCTATTTATATCAGTTGGCAGTCAGGTTACATAACATAGCATAGGAAGCGAGAAGTCTCTACAAAAGGAGAAAAAGCAAAAACGGCCAAAATGGATGACGGAAGAAACTCTGAAAATTGCCCAAAAACGCAGAGAAGCTAAAGCCAGAGGAGAAAGAAAGACAATAACAGAACTCAACAGAGATTTCCAACATGCAGCAAGACAGGACAAGGAAAAGTACTACAACGACACATGCAAGGAAATAGAAGCAGAAACTATTAGAGGAAGAACAAGATTGGCTTTCCTAAAGCTACGAGAGTTAAAGAAAAAATTCCAGCCTCGAATTGGAATGTTACAAGATGCTCAAGGTTCTATGTTGAATGATGCCGAGAAGATCAAGAAAAGGTGGAAGGAATATACAGAGTTTTTATATGATAAAGATCAAGTGGACCAATAGCCGTTTCAACCTGTACCTTATGATCGGGAACCATTGGTGATGAAAGAAGTTGAAGCAGCATTGAAAGCCTTATCAAAGAACAAAGCACCAGGCATTGATAGCATTCCCATAGAAGTATTGCAGCAATCTGATGCAGCTGTTACCGTACTTACAAGGCTCTGTCAAGAAATATGGAAGACAACATCATGGCCAGCTGACTGGAAAAGATCTGTGTTTATACCAATACTAAAGAAAGGCGATCCAACTGACTATGGAAATTATCGCACAATCGCTCTGATCCCACATGCCAGCAAGATTCTACTGAAAATTATTCAAAAGAGACTACAACCATACCTGGAACAAGAACTACCTGAAGTGCAAGCAGGGTTCAGGAAAGGGCGAGGAACGAGAGACATCATTGCGGATGTGAGATGGATCCTTGAAAAGACTAAAGAACACCAAAAGAATATCTATTTGTGCTATATCGACTATAGCAAGGCTTTTGACTGTGTAAACCATGAGAAACTCTGGGCCACATTAAGAAGCATGGGTATACCAGAACACCTGATCGTACTCTTGCACAATCTGTACATTGATCAAGAAGCAACAGTTCGAACGGAACAAGGAGAAACAGAATGGTTTAAAATAAGCAAAGGTGTAAGACAAGGCTGTATACGTTCCCCCTACCTGTTTAATTTATATGCAGAACACATCATCAGAGAAGCAGGATTGTATGAAGACAACAGAGGTGTGAAGATTGGTGGAAGACTCATCAACAATCTTCGCTATGCTGATGTTACCACATTACTGGCTGAAAGTGAAGATGATCTGAAACATTTACTACTCACAATCAAAGAATATAGTCTGTCACCCAGCAGACCTGGTTGAAAGAAGAGAAAATGTTTTAAATGTAGAAAAAAGTGCACATAAGCCACAATATCTGGAGGAACCAGGTAGAGGGAGCCAGAGAGACTCCAGAGCCACTACAGAACCACGCCCTACTGAGCATGATGTAATCCCAGCTAGCTTCCAATCCAGGGGCACAGAGGAACTTCTTAAGGAGGCTGTGGAAGACAGCAAAGAGAGCCATGGCAGGAGCAAAGAGAGCAGTGGTGGCAGCAAAGAGAGCCGTGGCAGGAGCAAAGGGAGCAGAGGAAGCAGCAGCAGATGGAAAGGCAGCTGTGAAGATAAGTGGAGTGACGGCTGGAGAGGAAATAGCCAGAATAAATGCAGCAGGACTGTGTACAACTGGAAGCAAGGCAAGTCTGAGGGAAGATTGGAAAGCAAACCCGAGTATCCCCTTGCCAAAAGATCACCTAAAGGGAAAGGTGGTGGTCTGATACCTAAGGAGGAACTGGAGGAGGTTTCAGCTCCTAGAAAGGAAAAAGCTGTTTGTCCAAAGCAGTCAAAGCATTACTACAGTGGCTGTCCAGAATCCCCAGGGCCACAGCAGGAAGCTCTAAGACACGCTCAACAGGCCAACCAAAGGAGGGACTGGTATAGGCCTCAACCTCCGCTGGAGTCCAGGAGGCCAAGCTCTGAAGGTAAAACTTTTATTGAATCCAGATATAGAAAAAGCCTCTGTGATAAGAAGGGCCTGGATAATAGATGTTTTTATAGAACTGCCCCAAAAGCTCCCAGAAGAGAAAACTTTTCTCCATGTAGAGTAGCACGAAGCCAACACCCAAAGAATACTCTAGAACATTGGGCTGTACTAGAGAAGATATACGGAGAGCCTGAGTATAGGGTATCAGAACCCAGGGACTCAGAGTCCGAGGTGTCTAGCTACGAGCAGATGCAAGTGGACCTGGCCAGTGAGGCTTCGGATTATGAAATGGATTGCACGTATTGTACAAGTGGAAGCCTAGAGTCTGTGCCAGATGTATATGCTGCATGAATCATCACTTAGAATATTGTGTAGTTGAAGCCCAGCACTACTGTGCAGATAACAGTGTGTCTTGAAGTTTTTGGTTACTTTTCTTACCTGAATGAAGGACTCTTTTGCGTTGTTGTTAACCAACCCTTTGACCTTAGCGTAAAGGGAAATAAACGCCTTTAATTTCCCTACCACTCGTGCATGTTTCTTTGAAGATTAGGACCAGGAAACAAATAAGGCCCAAAAGTAAAGTAGGCCGCAGGATTACTGGCCAATCTTCTCCCCATAATTTTTATGCGCAAGCGCTGCTTATACGCCAGGGCGGTGCTCGCGACAAGTCTCATAATGGGCCTGCACCTTAATGTAAAGAAGACAAAGATCATGACAACTGGCATAATCAACTGGTTCATTGTTGAAGGAGAAGAAATTGAAATCGTGAACAACTTTAACCTACTTGGATCAACTATCAATAAAGAAGCAACAAGCAGTCAAGAAATCAGACGACGCATTGCTCTTGGCAGAATGGCTATGAAAGACCTAGATAAGATTCTCAAGAGCAGAGATGTCTCTCTCCATACAAAGATTCGACTTGTTCAAGCCATGGTATTTTCAATAACATCATATGGATATGAAAGCTGGACAGTGAAAAAAATAGACAGGAAGAAAATTGATGCCTTTGAATTATGGTGCTGGCGGCGAATACTGTGTATACCATGGACTGCCCAAAGAACAAACCAGTCGGTACTAGAGGAGATCAAACCTAAGCTTTCTTTAGAAGCTCAGATGACAAGACTTCGCCTTTCATACTTTGGACACATCATGCGAAGAGAGAGATCATTAGAGAAAGACATCATGCTTGGCAAGATAGAAGGTCAACGCAAAAGAGGAAGGCCAGCAATGAGGTGGATCGAGACAATAACAGCAGCTACGGGTACCAGTCTGTCAACAATGAGCCGCCTGACTCAAGACCGAACACAATTTAGGATAGCTATCCAGAGGGTCGCCATGAGTCGACTCCGACTCAACAGCACTTAACAACAACAACAACAGTAACAGAGTATATAACGGCAGATAAAGGCCAGTAGTCTGCCCACATCACCCCCTCCCTTTATTCCAAGGGTCCTACCTTATCTGTTTGGTTCTTTCATCCCTCCCCCCCCCCATACCTTAGCCCCAGAAACACATACAGAACTCTGTGGCTTTTCCTGATAGTTCTGCAGATCCCCTCCCTTTTTAATCTAGGCTTTTGCACAGCCACCATCCTCATCATTTGCCCATTCCTGCTTCTCTCAACCCCATGATTCTTCTACTCCTTTACAACACTGTCAGATTCCTCCACCTTTTCTCCTTCTCTTCCTGTTTCCACCATTACCAGACTGGGTTTTCCTCCTCATGCTGCTACCAGGCAGAGTCCTGCTGCTTGTATCACCCCCAAGTGAGGTCCTCTACTGCTTCTACTTCAGTGCTCTGCTCCTCCTGCTTCCACTGCCAGACCATATCCCTGTCCTCCTTCTACTGCTGCAGTTCTTCTCCTTTCATCAGAGTCCTCCTACTCCCATTCTCTGCTTTGGTTTTCGCTGGGGTAATCCTGCTGGCTCTGGTTGTTCTTAATCTGTGCCACATGAGGAACTGAGAGGTTTGGCATCAGTACTGCTTCCTCATGCTGCCAGAGATGGAAGGAGCATGCATAGGATGTTTGTGGCATTCAGGGACCAAATCATAGGCAGTTCTTTCCTGGCAGTGGACCAATCAGGAGCAAGCATAAAAAATTGGGAACAATTCCTAAAAATAAGGGACATGATAACCTTTGTTACAGAATGAGCTTGTTTCAATATACTCAAGACCAAGAAGTAGCAGGAATCTGACACAAGATTTTATTATGGGCTTTTCATTTTATCATTGTTTGAGACAGATAGTAAGTAGCATCTCCTCCAAGAAAGATCAGTAAGAACACCAACGAAACAGTATGTAACTAGCACACAATATTTTAATTCTTAAAACAGAACTGTAATACAGTGACAGAATTCAAAATGGCATGGGACAGACACAGTGGATCCCTTTATAACAACAGGATAAAATCAAAATAAACATAACTATCTTTTATATCTCAACAAATAGGGGTGACCTACACAGAGTGGTGGGTACACGCCTAAACAAAGGCATGGGGAGGGGTGACCTGCATGGAGCGGCGGGTGCACCTACTCTTGCTGCCTTGCTGGGCAGACTAGATGGACCATACTGGTCTTTATCTGCCGGCATATACTGTGTTACTATGTATGTTACCATGTGCCATCTAGTGGTCTTACAACACACTGTACTCTCTTGCAGGCTTTAATTTATGGTTGTTGTATAATTCAGCAACCTTAACGTCTGGTAGTCCTATTCCACGGTCCTTTTCTGGAGTGATAAATCCTAGTGTGGTGGAACTAGCACTGTGTACACATAGTTGGGATCAGTTTTACTGATGTACATCACTTTTCATTTGTCCACATTAATTTTAATTCATTCTTTAGACGCATAGTTTCACAGTCTTGCAACACTGTCTTGTAGTTCCTCTCAGTCTACTCATGTAATTATTTTTAATAGATTTGGGGCTCTTTTATAAAATGTAGCAAAGTTTTGCATTTACCAAGCCATCAAGTTGGGATTACAGTGTGATGAGTGCAAAGCTTGTGCTCTAATTATTGCGGTGTTCCCTACATGTTCCCATGCAGTTACCACATGGAAAAAGTTCTTTACTGCACGGTAAGTACAGTATATTGAGAATTAGCACGGATGCACATACCACCTAGTGTTTAGAAGACGATATGTGCATCAGGGCTGACGGTAACAATGACAGTTAACTGCAATTCCCTGCCCATACCTCGCCCATTTTCCACCCCATAATGCCTTATGCAGTTGGTGCGTGAATTAGTTGCGCTCTCTGTCTTGCTGGCACAGTAGCAGTTACCATGCCTTTGCAAAAATTTTGCACTCTAACTGCTTAGTGCACTTTCCTAAAAGGACCCCTCATGTCATCTGTACATCTGATCACCTCACTGTTAAGGAAAAACAAAAGAGTAGAGTCAAAAGAAAGACCCATCACAACAGTATTACATTTTATAAAATTAACTTTGATAGGTTTTAGTGTGGGGTGGAGTAGACTAGTGGTTAGAACACTGGCTTGGTAACCAAACTAACACTCCTTGTGGCCTTGGGCAAGTCACTTAACCCTCTATTGCCTCAGAAGAAAGGCCTGGCAAGCTACTTCCAGTAACACTGCCAAGAAAACCCAGGAGCTTCTGGGTCACCAGGAGTCAGCACTGACTTGAAGGCGCATATTGCATTGCAGGTTTTAGTGCAGTCATAAAAAATGAGTTCCTTTCTTTTTATTTATTTCTTTTCTTAATAAATCCAAAAGAAGACGTTTCATCCAGGTCCAGAATTAAGCATAGGCTGCATAGGCAACAGCCTAGGGTGCCAAATTTTGAAGGCACAAAATACCGGGTCAAAGAGGAGCCTGCTGCTGCTTTCTTTAAGGCCATATCCATTTGCTGCTTCAAAGGGGTGCCACTGTGCTCTTCCTGTATTCTTCTAGCTCTCCAATGTTTATGGAATCTTTGATGGCCCCCCTTTCCCCTGCTCTCTGGGATCTGCTGTCTGGTCTTGCCTGTGCGCACCAAAACCTTAATCCAGCCCCGGTTTCATCCCCTACCAAGGACCTAAAGAACAAAGACTTAATTTGCTCAATTAAATGAACTTGCAAATTCACCTAGTCTATGCAGGGACAGTGTTAGATATACAGAGATCCAAAGCAGAAACTGGTGAAGAAGCCCCAAAGCCCACCTGCAGGCCCCATCTCCTTCAGATTGAGGCAGGTTTGGGGCTCTCTGTTTCATGGAGGCCCAGGGCAATTGCCCTGTTTGTCACCCCCTAGCACCGGCCCTGAATATATATGGTATGTTTACTAAACCACAGTAAAGGAACAAGTGTGCCATTAACACATGTTATCGGCACACTTGCACCCTTAACACATCTAAAATGCTGCTTTAACGTGCATTAAAGACTCCAGCAGCGTAAAGCACTTGTGGGCATTGATGGGGAGGAGAGAGGGCATTAATAATGGGTGTTCCCTTAAAGCATGTTGCGCAAAAGTGTCCTATGGCGTCTTAATGCCGGGCACCCTAACACAAAGTAAAACCATGCGGAAAGGGTATATTTGGAGGAGAGAGAACCTATTTTAATGTCTGCAATGTGATGCACAGAAAAGGGAGCCCACATTGTAATAGTAGTGCTTCATTTGCAGCAACAGCACAGTGCCCAAGTATGAAAGGGCCCTATATTGATGATTCAAATGGGGCAAAGGTGGTGGCACATGGGTCATGCAGTGGGGATTGCTGGTGCACAGGGTGGACCAGGCAGCTACCCAGGTGGCATATAAGAACATACGATTACAAAATATACCAGACTGTGTCAGTTCAAGGTCCATCATAACCAGTATCCTGATTCCAATAGTGGCCAATCTAGGTCACAATTACCTAGCAGTTTCCTCAAAAGGCACACAGGATCCACAAGTGAAGCAAGCAGTGCATGTCCCGTGTCCTCTTTTTTTTATGCTATTTAAAATTTACACAAGGTACACACTTGTTACAGAAAAGAATGAAATAAAGGAAAAGAACAAAAAGAATAAAGGACAACCATCCCTATTCTTACACCCAGCATGAAGAACTAACATTCACTAGCCCACAAAAAGAATAAAGAGGAAGGCAAGACACAATCAGAGGAATAGTTTCAGGAATAAGACACAAGACTAATGCAGAATATTACTATTCACAAACCCAAAACCCCCGCCACAATAGAGGGGGTAGGTGGAGTAGCCCAAGCTGCTAAGATGGAGCAACACCTTTACCAGCAACAACCTGAGTTAAGTGTGCTGGCTCAAAAAAAGTATAACTAACACCCTGATATTTAATTAAACATCTACACGGATAACTCAGGAAGAATAGCCCACCCAACTGCAAAACCTGCAGACGAAGCAAAAGAAACTGTTGCCTACGTTTCTGGGTAGCTTTAGAAACATCAGGAAACATCCTAATTGCCGCCCCCCCCCCCCCACCCCCATAAAAGGCTCATTCCTAGCCTTGAAATATAATTTCAAAAGTAAGTCTCGATCAGGCTCAAGAGCTAAAGTCAGCAGCAAAGTAGCCCTCAGGATAAATCCCGGATCTGTAATCTCTAGAAACCCAGTTAGATCCAAAGAGTCCATTGGTGGAGAATGTGCAGGTGAATAAACTCCATGGTCTTTGCGCTTGGCAGTTGGCAAATAGAAAATCCTAGCCAAAGGGGGAACTGACTCCAAAGGAATTTTTAGAATAGAAGTAACATAAGAATTAAACAAATCCTTTGGCGAAACAGCAGGAACACGAGGAAAATTCAACAAGCACAGATTTCTCTTCCTGACAGAATTCTCTAGCATTTCAATCTTCCCATAGATAGCAGTTAGATCTTTAGAAACAGTACCTGAAAAAGTTACAGTGTCCTCCTCTTTAGCTTCTAACTAGGCCACCTTAGAGGATACACGAGCCACCTCCTGCTTCTGCTGATCTGAGGACTGAACCATAGAGGCTAGGGCACTGTGGAAGGCAACAAACTGAGATGAAAAAGAAAGTTCCAAAGCCTGTAATCCTTCCCAAAGGGAATCCAGGGTAACAGCAACTGGACGAACAAGTACAGACTTGACTGGCTTTACTTCCTGAGTGCCAGAAGAAGTCAATGAGCAAGCACCCAAACCGTCCTCAGATTCCACAGCCAACAAGGGCTCTCCAACTGCAGCTTAGCTCTCCACCAATCCAGCTAGCTCCTCAGCCATGAGAACCTCTGCCGCAGAACTCCCCGCCAACCCTGGCGTGCCGGTCCTGAATCTCTCTGCACTGCGAGATTCTGCCTCTGCTGTTCCCAAGCCGTGGAGTGTGGGCTGAGATGGAGCGGTCCGTGCTTCTGGGCTAAGCATGACCTGAAGCTCAGAGGGGTGGAGAAAGCCTCCTACTGCTTCTGATGCCCCCAGCAAGCTATGCTCCGGAGAACACTCTGCACCAGCAGACCTCACGAAAACATCGAGAGGATCCTTAGCCGCATGCCGCAAACATGATCTTGGGTAAGTCCCAATATTTAGCCTTCTGCTTGTGAGGCATTTCAAGGTAAAGAAAGGAGGAAATAGAAGGTATAACGTGGAGACCGCCGAGCAGCAACTAATGCGTGACTACCATCTTGCCTCCCTCGTGTCCTCTTTAACAATGGTTTATGGACCTTTCCCTAGGAACTTGTCCAAACCTTTTCTAAACCCAGCAACACTGACAGCTTTTACTACATCCTCCAGTAACAAATTCCAGAGTTTGTTTTTCACATTGACTGAAAAAATATTTTCCCCCTAGTAGTCTTAAATGGGTTACATTGTAGCCTCATTGCATGTCCCCTAGCCTTTCTACATATTGATGGCGTAAACAATCAATCTATGTTTACCTGTTCCACTCCAGTCAATAATCTATGGACCTCTATCATATCTCTCCTCAGCTGTCTCTTCCCCAGGTTGAAGAGCCCCATCCTTTTTAGCCTCTCCTCATAGGGGTATCCTGCCATCCGCATTACCATCTGTGATGTCCACACAGACATGCTACCACTGTAGAAAGGAGATGTGCCACATGGGTCAGTCCAAGGGTCCTGGCACCCCAGCAGAGATCCCAGCTGGCCACCCCCTGCTACTGCTGAACCCAGTTGTAGGGGAAGAGGCAGATAGTGCCAGCAGCTGTAGCCCTCCAGGTAGCTGAACCATGCAGGTGCCCAGGGGACTACCACAGCAGTGGCTGTCATCCTTCCCCCGAGACATATCAGTGGCAGACGGTGATGGGGTCCCTGCAGAGGCATATGGTTGGGGGGGAGCTGTGTGGCCGTCCATGTATGCCTCTGCCCCTCCAATCTGGACCTTGTGCCTAGGCACCTGCCAACTCACATGTTGGATGGCCTGGGACTGTGCACACCAACACAGACAGCACATGGGTACGTCAGCATGATATGGGGGTGTTGGAAGAGGGGGTAGAGGCACCCGCCTGCAGCAGACCAAAGGCATGCCCTGGTCCTGTGCACCGTGCACATTGCAACATGTGCCAAGGTCTATCTGATACGAAACATGTCAGCCCCAGGAAGTATTGTAACCATGTGGCAGCACTGTGGCTCAATGCACATAGTTGGTGTGTATATGAGTGGAGCGTCACAGGTTTGGGTCCTGGCAGTAGATCATGCATTGTATGTCCCTGTGGCTAAACTTTAGCCCACAGTGCAGGTACAACAACAACATGTGCAACCCCCAATGAATTGGCCAGCAAAGATACAAACACCCATCAGCCACACAGACAGGCTCCATTATCCACAGCTGCATGGAGAGTCAGGGTGATATCTCTGGCACCCTGAGAGGGCTTTAACATCAGAGCACGCAACTAGCTCGAGCACACATTAACAATGGTCAAGCTGATATCGGGACCAAGGTGGCAGGCAGGAATGCCAACCATCCTCATTTCTGCATAGCGCATCAATATGAGTGTGTGTGTGTGTGTGTGTGTGTGTGTGTGTGTGTATGTCTATCCATTGTTTTGTAGCTTTTTACAACTCACTGAGCCTTGGACTGCCTGTTTCCAGCATTAGTCTGCAAATGAGCAAAGTATTGTGGGTATGGCTTTAAACAGGGCGGATTGGCCAGGATGTGTCTGCATTGGAGGTAATGCTCATAAGAACATAAGATATGCCATACTGAGACAGACCAAGGTCCATCAAGCCCAGTATCCTGTTTCCAACAGTGGCCAATCTAGGTCATAAGTACCTAGCAGTTTCCCCAAAAGACACAGGTTCCACAATGCTTGTATTGGGTCAAGCAGTGATATCCTGGGTCCCTTTTAATAATGGTTTATGGACCTTTCCTCCAGGAACTTGTCCAAACCTTTTTTAAACCCAGCTACATTAACAGCTTTTACTACATCCTCTGGTAACAAATTCCAGAATTTGATTACACGTTGAGTGAAAAAATATTTTCTCTTATTAGTCTTAAATAGTTTACCCTGTAGCTTCATTGCATGTCATCTGCCACATGCATGGACTGGGTGGCCACAGCATGCCATGCTGGGAAGGCACTCTCACTCTGACCGAGCAGTGACCATGGCACGGCTATGTATCCACATAGTGCTATATAGTGTCTGGTTCCAGTGATGTGGGGGCACTTCCTGTCCTGGGAGCCTAATCACTGAACCATAACGCTGTGTGTCCATGCAATATGTACTGACCAGCGGATTGTCCTCAGTTGGTGTGTGTATGGCTGGAAAACCCAGTGGTTGGCAGCAGGAGCAGTCTGACAGGGCTTGCTGTAGGTGACTGTTAGACCTAGGTGGTTGGGATGTGAGGTGTTCCATGCCTACTCCCTGTGGTAACAGTAGGGCCAGCAAGACTCTAGTAACAACCCCATGCAAGCCTAGATGCCCCATCACCAGGTAATTGGCATCCATGGTATCAGCAGTTTAACACTGGGTATTAACATGCACTGCTCTAGGAGGGCCCCTGTCCAACAGGAGCAGATTACAGGGCCAGATGTGACTGGCACATACAGCAATTTTGCAGGAAAGAAGTTGACTAGCATAACACATTGCAGACAATACCAGCCACATACTTACAGTGATGGGGATCTGCAGCAGAGACCATCTCTAGCACTGAAAATTCTGGGGACCAGGTGCTGGGCACCCATCCTCACCCTCAGGGTGACCGCAGAAACTGCTCAGTAGCATTGTTTGTAGCTGCTCTGTGCTTGTATCACACACTGTTTGTGCATCTTACTGGGCTGAGGTGATGGATAAGTGCATTCTCCATTTGGTGATCAGCTGTAGACTGCTGTTCTGCATGTGGGTACTGGTGGAGCTACCCTATACCAGCACACACAGCAGACATTTTAGGTAGTGACCTGCAGTCTCTTACTATCCATCCATTGCCACACAGAGTGGTGTGGAGGTGTAGCTTACTGGTTAGTGCAATGTCTCTGTAAACAGGCAATAGGGGCTTGATTCCTGCTTGTTCTTTTTTGTGACTGTGCGCTACTCAGATCATATTCATACATGTAACAGTCAGGGCTCTGCACATTGGTGCTGCCAGCCCATACCAGCCTCTCCTCAGCCGCCATCCTTCCTTCAGCCCATCTATCTGCCTCTGTCGGCTGTGTACAGTCAGGTCTTCTTGTGCAAGTTGCTACACCATGACCTACACTGGTACTCTTTTCCGCATTTTGGCTCTTCGTGCTCACCTATCCTGTGCCTGATCTGCATGTCACCATTACTACTCTGTCCTCCTGTCACTGCAAACATCCTGCCGTTTCTGGCTCCGTTGGGGAACACTCCCCATCTTATGCCAAACACTGACATTGCAGCATTTTACATTGGCACTGCTCAGTGCATCGGTACAGCTGCCTCCCACATACTCATCCACTTTACTGGCTGCCACATAGGGTGCCCACCAATATGGCCAGTGCATCAACTCCAACCTGTCCTTCCTTCCATCACCTTTACATTGACTTTCCTTCGGCTCTATCCAGTATTTGAGTTTCAGCTGTTTTCGTTCCTTAAAGTGCATGCTTTCACCCTTAAAGCATATTTGTCACCTTAACATGTGATGTCCTGTTAATGTACGTTAAATGGCCAAGGTGCCCTGTTAATGTGCATTAAATGGCCCATAGGGTACTTTATGCCAGAATGCCCCCTACCCACCCAACACCTTCTAAGGATTAACGCCCTTTATTGCTGACTTTATCTCCTCTGCCCCTCTTAACCGAAACATACCCCTATGTCATGTTTCAAATAGGAGGGTCAGAGGAGATGCATTGCTATTGCAGAACAAAACTAAAATGATATCACCTGCTCGATTGCTCCCATGACAGAATTTAAACTTGCTTGTGGCAGACAGAAAAGGCAGTGTTAGGACAGAATGGATAGATAGAAGCCCTGAAGAAGAGAGTATAGATACCATTTCAATACACAAACACGAATGATCTTCTCCCTAGAATGGTAAAGGAAACTACAAAATCTGATTTAAATATGGTTTGCTATCCTGCAGGAGTCAAGCTTGTAAGCATGACAACTGGGATATACCCTTAGAGCAGTATAGAGGGGAACAGCTGAGAAGACTGAGTGGGCAAACTGGTCTTAATCTACTTTTTTCAATTATGTTACTATGTTACTATATTACGCCCATGTACTGTATGTGTATTGCACGTTCATTCTAGGATTTGTGAACACTGAGCCCTCTATGTGATGGTCCCATAAACAGGCAGCATTTCTATTTAGATCTTCCTTTACTTGGTCAGATTTCTTGTTTGCTGTTGGCTGCCCAGGAAATACACTCTTTTAAATGATGTACGTGCCTGGCACCAGTTCACTGGATCCCCTGCATGCAAAACCTGTGCATTCCACTGTAATCTCTCAAATATGAACGTATTACTCAGGCACAGAGGTCAAACCAGTAAGTAATGGGTTAATAACAGGTTCATTCCTGTACCAAGTAATACTTTAAAAGGAGCCCATTGTATTTCTCTGTATATTTTGGCACATGAATGTTTTTTTTCACAAGTCTAGCCTTTTAGTGGATATTCTTTTCTAAAGGGTCCTGCTCTCTCCCTCTTTGTTGCCAATTGCACGGGATACTGGAATTGTAAGCTATTGTGCTTCCAGTGGTCACTGATTCAATGGGATGAACACTGTCATGCAGATCCAGGCTCTTTAGTTGAGTTCACTGAGACTCTGGTGATTTCTTGCGGACGGTATGTGGATAGGTTTGCTTTTGTCTTCTTTCTCTTTTTTGCCACAGTGTTGCTTAAGATGTGTTCCATTACCAAAAGAAGGCTCTGTGTTATTCTACTTTAAGAGGGGAATTTTATGACAGCTCATTTACATCGGAAGGCCAAGAAGGCAGCTATTTTAAGACTAGTTTATAAAAACACATAGTGCTTGAAGACATCCTGGTCAGCAGGTGCACAATTTGCCGTGTATTTTACAAAAAGGCTCTGCCAAACATGGAGCGTTTTGTAAAATAATTACAGAGATGTGCTGGAATGTATTTCCCAGCATGCCCAGCGCATGCAGTGATTTTAAAAAGCTGCACGAGGAAAGAGCACTTCTTGCTCTCCCCCAAATCTGCGTGGGAGCAGCTTTTTTAAAATAACAATTCTTGATATCCACATATCCCCCATCCCTCAATTCACTTCTGCACCAGTCCAAATCCCCCAATACCCCCCCCCCCCCCCGATACTCCCTGATATCAGAATGGCTGTCCCTGACCCCTCTGACAGCTCTTTATCCCCACCCCCAAAATCGACACATAGCACTCTCATCCCCGACATCTCCCCAACATCAAAATATTGCATCCCCCCCACCCCCATGACTCTTTCTAGGGGTCCCTGGTGGTCTAAGAGAAGCAGGACTGATGCCCAGCCACTCCTACTCCATGCAACTCTGGGTGCAAAATGGTGGCCTTGACCCTAAAAATAGTCTTGCAGTAAATAAGGGCATACTGCTAAAAGAAGGACTTCTAAAATAAGGACTTATGTGTCTCTCTAAAATAATAGCACAAAAGCAGCCAAAGTCACAGCTAAAATAAGACCATATAGATTTACACCAGCTTAGCGTGCAGCTGAAGTTCACCATAGGTGCATATTTTATAACCCATGCATGTACTTTGTGACTGCTCCTGCCCTCCACTCAAGCTCTTCTCCCAAAATGGCATACAAGTATGTGCCTGCTTGTCGTAGTGTCTACTTGTATGCATAGGCTAGTTTCATAAGAGGCATTTGTGTGCACATTATAGGCATATACATACAAAAATATTTACCTAAACCTACTCCCTGAAGGTGCCTGGTGTGCTTCTGGTGTGGCTAAAAGAGAGAATGATCGGTTTCAGAAACTAGACAGAGGACAAAGGAAGCTGATAATGAAATTCCAATTCCAAACAACTGAAATTCCGGAACTGCGCCAGTGAGGGTCTCATCCTTTGTCCACCTTTTAACATTATTCCATTGTCTAACATAATTGAATTACACATTACACCTTTTTGATATACCACCTTTTTTAAACAATTCTAAGGGGTTTATAATACAAATAAAATTGAATAGAAAAAGACAGAGACTAACAAGAGCCAGGATCAAAGTTACAATCACATTTTGAGAAGCAAAGGGAGGGACACAAAAGGAGAGAAGGAAAACACAAAACACAAAATCCCAAGGTCCTGAAACAAGCTTGCCAAGAGATCAGCAAATAAGGTCATTCATAAGCTAGCAAAGAGGAGGCCAATTAGGTTAACTCAGAAGGATATGCTAATCCAAAAACTATATCTTCTGAGACACCTTACTTTCCTTAAACGAGGTTTCTAACCTTATATCTAGTGGCAGGTGATTCCACAATGAGGGGACTGGTACACTGAAACAAGAGTGCCTTGTATGGTCCAGTTGAATTTTAAGGTGTGATGGAATTTCGTATGTTGGGAAGAACGGAGTACCCACTGACAATCATGAGGAATAAGTAAACACAGCAAGAAGGATGATAGATCAGATGGAAAAACTTGATAGGTGATTGTGAGAATCTTGAACGGGATAGGCAGCCACTGGTCTTCCTTGAGGAGAAGAGTAACATGGTCATATTTTTTACCCCGCGAGCAGCTTGATTGAAGTGTTCTGGATAATTTTTAATCTTCAGATTTGGGAGGATTTCAATAATTGAGGCCAGGGATCTAACCAGAATACAAATTTTGCTGTGGCCCAGAGTTAACATGGGGGAGGCAGGGGAATAGACAAAAAATTCCTTCCAGAATGGTACTCAGTCATTCAACAGCAGCCTGTCATGCCATCCTCAATGTTTTCTCTTCCTTCTTTCTGGCTGCTGTCTATGCTGCATTTTTACTCTGGCCTTGTCTGCCTTTCCTTCTCCAGTTGGAGATATCCTGCTCTGGGTAGGCTAAATTGAGCCATTGTAGCCTCTTTAAATTTAAACCCGATGGCATAGTACTGCTGACATCGCAGCCACGTTTACCCTAATTCAGACCCAATTCTGGTGCAGCTCAAAAGCCACATCCTCAGCATCAGTGGTCCCTTTAAATTATGGGCCATGCAGGCCACAACCTCACTTTCCCTCCAACCCTTCCACCAGCACATCAGGCCTCTTTAAATTTTGTGGCCTCAGCCCCACTGACATGACACTGACTCCAGCCCCCAACCACTTCAAGACATGACCCACCCCTATATCCCATCCTGTATATAGGTTCTTATGTTTATTTTCTTTACCCTCATGCCATGTTACCCCCCCCCCTTTTTTAATCATTATAATTTAAACAGTCTTAAGCTGTAATGTTAACTGCTTTGACTTAAGGATAAGGTGGTCTAGAAAACCTGTTAAATAAATAAAATAAATAAATGTCTGGGCTGCTCTGTTCCCTCGGAAATGCTGAAAAATCCTGCCCTCAGTCAGGTCCCTCTCCTGGCTATACCTTTCTTATTGCAGCAATCCAAGAAGCAAGCCACAATTCCATAAACTTTCATGAGCCTGAGCATACTGGCCTCCTGTGCACTGCAACCCTGCTCACATGTATCCAAGAAGCAAGGCCGGTGTAAGGATTGGAGGCATCCTAGGTGGGCCCTCCTTCTTGCCATCCCCCCTCCCACTGCCACCACTACCAACCCTCTCTGGCACCTACAACATTGGCAATAACTTTCAAACTGTGATACAGCACTTACGTCAGCACTGCATCGAAGTTCATGACGTCTACAACCTGCCGCATCAGTGCCCCCCTCCCAACGCAACCTCTGGTTTATGAAAGGGGTGGAAGTGCCATGTCCTAAAAGCCACGAACCATGATGCAGCCTCAGAGCCTTGAGGTAAGTGCTGTGTCATAGTCTGAAAGCTATTGCCACCACTGCAGGTCCTAGAGAGGGGAGGAGGGCCAGTGCTTTAGGCGACCACTTAGTTTGCCTAATGATAGTGCCAGCTCTGCCTGCAAGCATGCAGGACTCTATCTGCACAATGCACCTGCAGCAAAGCAATCAGGCACCCAATTGGCCAAATTCTTGGGGGGGAGGGGACAGAGTCAAAAGTAGGGTTGCCAACTTTTTCACCGAGAAAAACCCGACACCTGTGGCTCGCCATGCTCCACCCATTCTCCCCCCTAGTCCCACCCCTGCCCCGCCCCCAGCCCCACCCACAAAAATTACCGAGGATATGTGTAGGCTAACTTCCTTGGTCAGATAATAATTAAACTAGGAACCCCAAAATCCAAACATGAAATGTACAACACTGGAGAAATAAAACTATAAAGTAATTTCCTCTTGCACTAAACAAAAACGCAAAGATGTTAGCAATACACACTTCCCAGACCAGACATATTCCAGTTAATAAATTCAAAATAAAAAGTATTTTTCTACCTTCTGTTTGGGCGTTTTATTTTTCAGTTGCAATTGCTCCAGTCACTTTCTTCTGGTTTCTTCGTGTCTTCTGCGAGCTATCCATTTGTCCTTTCTTCTCTTCTAGATGTTTTCCATTCTCTCTCTATTTCTGCTTTAACATACTGATTGTTTCCCTTTTGCTCTTTCCCCCAATTCTTTCCTTATTCCTTTATCATCCGTTTAAATTTCACCCTTCCATTCTCAAGCCCCTCTTACTCTCCCAATACCCGGCCAATCATAGACTTTTCTTCCACACAAAATATTTTTTCCCCTCTCTTTTCTCATTCCCCATCCATTCTAGTCCTCCCCCAAAATCAGTTCTCTTATAGTTCTAGACCCACCCAGCATCCACTCCCTTCTAGTCCCATTCTCCCATGCCCCACATCAGCCCATTTCCAGTCCTATTCTAGCTCTTCATCAGCCCATTTCCAGTGCTAGCCCTCACATCACAGGCCATTTCCAGTCCTAGCCCCCCCCCCCAATCACAGCCCATTTCCAGTCCAAGTCCCCCATCACAGCCTATTTCCAGTCCTAGGCCCCCCACCATCACAGCCCATTTGCAGTCCGAGTCCCCCCCCCCCCCACCATCACAGCCCATTTGCAGTCCTAGCCCCCCTAATCACAGCCTATTTCCAGTCCAAGTTCCCCCTCCCTCCACCATAGCCCATTTCCAGTCCATGTCCCCCCCCCCATAGCCCTTTTACAGTCCAGGTCCCCCCCATAGCCCTTTAACAGTCCGGGTCCCCCCCCCATCACAGCCCATTTCCAGTCCATGTCCCCCCCCCCTAGCCCTTTTCCAGTCCAGGCCCCCCCCCCATCACAACCCATTTCCAGTCCAAGTCTCCCCCCATAGCCCTTTTCCAGTCCAGGTCCCCCCCATCACAGCCCATTTCCAGTCCAAGTCCCCCATCACAACCTATTTCCAGTCCTAGACCCCCCACCATCACAGCCCATTTGCAGTCCGAGTTTCCCCCCCCCCGCCACCAACACAGCCCATTTGCTGTCCTAGTCCCCCCCCCCCACCATCACAGCCCATTTCCAGTCCAAGTCCCCCCCATAGCCCTTTTACAGTCCAGGTCCCCCCCCCCATCACAGCCTATTTCCAGTCCAAGTCCCCCCCCCCATAACCCGTTTACAGTCCAGGTCCCCCCCCATCACAACCCATTTCCAGTCCAAGTCCCCCCCCCCCCATAGCCCTTTTCCAGTCCAGGTCCCCCCCCCCAATCACAGCCCATTTGTAGTCCTAGCCCCCCCCCCCCATCACAGCCCATGCAGTCATTGGCCTCCCCCTCCCCCCCCCCCCGACCAGCAACGCGGCTGTCTGAGAGGCTTCAGAGGGAGCCGGGTAAGCTCGCGCAAGGCCCCGGCTCCCTCTGTACAGGCGCCAGCGTGAAGAGCCTTTCCTTCACGCTGGCGGCTGTATCTGTGAAGCCGCGAATGCTGGGAAAGGTTAAAGGGTATTGTAGATCGCGGAGGGGTCAGAGGTAGATCGCCAGCCCCACTTGGCTCCATCTCTCCAGCAGCTCGCCCCGTCGCTAGGAGAGAGCTCGTGCCGACAGGTCATCTGCCGAGGATTTGCCGCCGCTGCTGATTCTTTGTCTGTCTTTTTTCCTTGCCTGCGGGAATCTTGCCTGCGAGTGTATTGGGGGCGCTTGTTGTTTTTGTGCCAGTAGTTTGTGGGTACCCCAGGGGACCACCACCCACTCCCTGTGACGAGACGCCACAGGCCCGGCGTCATACCTGGTCTCCTGCCTCTCAGAATCACCCATTCCTGCCCCCGCCCCAACACCCCTTAGAAGTGTGTTATATACCGAGCGATATCCATTCGCCCGTGCTTTACCTGAATACACTTACTGTATTAGTTGTGTCGTGTGCTGGTCGTTGGTCGCTTTATAGTTCGCTTTCATTAAACGTTTTCGGGCAGACACAACAAAGTGTCAAGAATTTGGTGATTTTGGCGGACTTTTCCAATTTTGTTCTAACTTGCCTATGCCTTGCCTTCGAATTGGTTCAAAACACTGTGACTTTTGCTTGCCTTTGCAATTTTATTTTGCCTAGCCTTTGCATTGATTCTACACTGCAATTTTATTTTGCCTTGCCTTTGCGTTGATTCTACACTGTGTGCAGAATTTATTAAATCGCATGTAGTGGTATTTGAACTTGTTTGGCGGTATTTGATTTTATCTGGTTTGCTGGACAGGTGTTTGAGTTTTTTTGATGATTGTTTGGTGGTATATTTATTGGTGCCAGTATGATGAATTCTTATTTTTACTTTTAGAACTGCATGTGTGGTTTTGGCATCTCCAGTCCTTGTATTGCACATCATCCAGAGGTCTTCAGTTCCTGTTGATCTTTAATACTTTGGGACAGTGACAGTTTTGGACCAGATTCAGCCAGTGTTTATACTAACTTAGCAGATTTGGCCTTCTTACATCCAGCCACCCCAGTATAACGAAGATGAGTGTTCCAAAGAAGAGCAAAACCTACCACTTTCATGATGAATGGGAAGTGGACTACTTCTTCATCATGGTGAAAGACAAGTGTTGTTCTCTAATTTGTAACGCCCCAGTATCCTTGCCCAAAAAGGGTAATCGGGAACGTCATTATAAGGCTATGCATAGCAATAAGTTTGATGCTGATTTTCCACCCAAAAGTGAAATTCGTAAACTGAAGCTCAAAGAACTTAAATCAAAATTGGCTACTCAGCAACAGTTGATGGTGAAGCCAAGGTCACATTCGGTCAATGCAACCATAGCACCCTTCAAGGTCAGCAACCTGATCGCAAAGAAATGCAAACCTTTCACTGAAGGGGAATTTGTAACAGATTGTTTTCTTGAAGCAGCTGACAATCTTTTTGAAGGATTTAAAAATAAGAAAGAGATCATAGCTGCTATTCAAGATGTACAATTGTCAAGAAACACCGTCGTGCGCCGAATAGAAAAGATGTGTGGAAACACAACTGAACAATTGTTGGAGGATGTTTCAAATAAATAAATAAATAAAATAAATTGTGTTGCTTTCTCACTCCAACTGGATGAATCTACAGACATAAGAGACATAGCCCAGTTACTAGTCTTTATACGGATGTTTTTTTAAGACTTCAGTGTTAAAGAAGAACTACTTGGGACTTCCGGTGACGTCATCGAAGCATATGGCGAAGTAGAAGATCAGCTCTGCTAACAAGGCCTGCCAAAGAGGGGCATAACCCCCCAAAGAGCGCAAAAATTAGAGCGGCGAGATGAGAAGGAACTAGGGGAGGAAGACTCTATAAAAAATTGAAGCGGGCGCGAGCCGCGGTACTCACCCGGGGCAATGCATGCACGGTGAAAGAGGACCGCACGGAACAGTGCAGGCCGGAGAGACCCACAAATAGTGCACATGATCTGAGTACGAGTAGGAGACAGGTCGCTGTGAATTGGAGTGGTGGAAAGAAGTGGCCGCACTGTCTGGAGGAGAGCTGGAGGCAGAGAGACAGATGAACCCAGGAGGAGCAGCAGCTGGGAGAGGCCCGAGTGAGAAGCCATGTGCTGGGGGAGTGCAGTGCCTGGAGGAGAGCAGATGAGTGCAAAGCGGGCTGGAGTATACAGCCATGCAACGGGCAGCACAGTAAAACTGGCACCTGGTGGAGAAATCAGTGAGCCAGACAGCCCAGAGGTGTGTGGGGAGCAGTAAGAGCTTGTGGAGGAGAAGGGGGAGCTGAACCGGAAGGAGAAGACGGTCTCCAGGGGAGTACAACGCAGCCGAAAGAGACCCTGAAGAGCGGTGCAGTCCAGGCAAACAATATCAAGGCTACATCGGGAGTGGCATAGCAAGTAAGTCCAGAGACTGAGGCAAAATAAATCTACAGTCAAGTGGCCACCCATGTCAGGAGGAATAGTAGTGCCTCAGTCAGTGGGAGAAGTTTAAGGACCAGTCAGAGCACTCCACGGGGAGGGGAAGAACAGTAGAGCATTTCAAAGTAGCCATTGCCTGCGGAGTGGAACTCACTAACAATAAGAAATGGATAAATCAAAAAGAGAAGGAGCCGTGAAGAAAAAACTGGCGGAATTTCACTCCTTCTATGCGCCATCAAGAGGAGGGAAGGAGGGAGAGAAGGCCGTTAAAATGTTGGTGGACTCATCGCCAGAGCAAGAGGACACGGAAGGAGAGGAGTGCTCGGGAATGGCTGAGAAAATCAAACAGTGGCTTATAGAATTAAAAGAGGATCTAAAGGAGAAAATTAGTGGAGTAAAAAATTAGTTAAAAGAGACCCTACAAACAATCAAACAAGACATCACGGATCTGGGAGAGCATGTGGAAGACGCAGAGACTGAGTTGGAACAACAAGGGGTGGCTGTGGAACAAATCCAGAAAGGCTGGGAGGAGCTAAGAGGAGATGAAGGTTAAAATGGAAGACTTTGTGGATCAATCTAGAAGATGTAACATTAGAGTGTGAGGTGTCCCGGAGGATCCCAAATATAAGAACAGCGAGGAGGTGGCTCAAAAGGTATTTGGAGAACTTTTAAAAGCTGTAGCTCCAACAGAGGAGGATGAAGGGGACCTCTGAAAATAGAAAGGGCACATAGAGGGCTGGGGCCCATAAGGGACAATCGCCCAAGAGACATTGTAGTCTGCTTGAACTCCTTCAAGACGAAAGAACGCCTACTGGGAGCAGCTAGAAAGCTAAGAAACTTCCAGTGGGAAGGGCACAAACTGGAACTGTTTCAGGATCTGTCCCAGGGAATGCTGCAATGTAGAAGGGAGATAAAGGAGGTTGCGGCTTACTTGAGGAGGGCTGATCTGAGATATAAATGGCTGTACCCGTTTGGATTGTTGATCACAGTACAAGGGCGGTCATGGAGAGTGAAGACAAGTGTAGAAGCCGGGAGAGCGTTGAGAGACTTAGGAGCAGCAAATCTTCCGGAAGAGACCAGAAGCCCAGCTAAAACAATGAACAATGATGCAAGCATTACTAGGGCGGAGAGCTTGAGATGGCATAGAGCAGCAGAAGGCGGTAGGAGACTGGCGAGACTGGCCAAGGATCGTCAATGAGGGAAAGAGATTCAAAAAGAAGCAGGCTGAAGCTGAGGACAATATATGGACTTGAACCAGATGACATCTAATATGGAAAAAAGGTTTTGGGTGGTTGTAATAAGTACCAGATGGAGGTGTGGGTGAGGAAGGGGAAGTTAGAGGAAGGGGTGACGGAGGGGTGGAGAGGTGGGAGTGGGGGAGGGGTTGGATAGGGAGGAGGGGGTTTTAGGGTAAGGTAGAGGATGTGGGATTTGCTAATGAAAAGTGAACTTAAGAGCGAGTGGGTGAGGGATGGAGAGGGCGTAGGGGTTGAGAGATGGGGGAGGTAGGTGCAAGGAGGGGTAGATGGAGCATGGAAGGAAGGAGGGAGGTGGGGGGGAGGATAGAGAGGCAGAGGTAGGTTGCGGTCTGATACTCGGTCACCGTTATGGAAGTCATATCTCCTCAGCGGAGAAGTTGGATGGGGAGGGGAGGGGGAGGGAGGGGGTGGAAGGAGGGGGGAGGAGAAGGGGAGGGAGGAGAGGGAGGGAAGGGGGTGGGGAGGGGAGGGGGTAGATAGAAGAGGGGAGGCACAGAAGGAAGGTATAGGGAAACATTACAAGGTGAGTTAAAAATTGTAACACTAAATGTTAAAGAGCTTAATTCGTCATTCAAGTGGCAGAAACTTTATAAAGAGGTAAGACACCAAAGTGCGTCGATAGTGCTTATACAGGAGACACACTTAACAAGGGCAACAGAACATATGGTTAAGCTTACGGGATACGAGACAGGTCTATATGCATCAAACACAGTGGAAAAAAAGAAGGGCGGGTGGCAGTCTTTATAGCCTCCAAACTGAAAGCGGAGGTACAGAAGGTAATTTGAGATAAAGAGGGGAGATATATATTGTTACGCATACAAATTGGGAATGAAAGGTATTGCATAATCAATGTCTATGCACCAACAGGGGGGCAAGGGGCATTTTGGACAAAATTAGAAGCTGAGGTGGGAAAAATAGATGAAAGAAACATTATTTGTGGGGGAGACTTTAATTTAACATAGAATCCAGATCAGGACGCCACAGGGAAATGGGAGGGCAAAAGAGCAGATAGGAGAAAATATCGCAATTTTGTAACACAACACTATTTGATGGATACATGGCGATTCTATCACCCACGGAAAAGGCAGTTCTCATTCTTCTCACATGTGCATGGATCATAATCCAGAATAGATGTCATTTGGATAACAAAGGAATTGGCGGGAAGGGTTAAGGGGGCTGATATGGACTCTATAACCTGGTCCGATCATGCATTGGTGGAGGTCAAGTTGACATTGGAGGGAGAGAGAGGGGGCATACGGTTCTGGCGGTTAAACGAATCCTTGTTGGAGGATGAGAGGGTTAGAAAGGAGATAGAGTGGCAGACAGTGGAATACTTTAGATGGAATGATAATGGGGAGGTGGCCTGGGGGGGAGTGTGGGATGGATATAAGGCAGTGGTGCGGGGAGTCTTCCTCAAATGGGGGGCACGCAAAAAGAGGGAGAGGGAGGAGAAAGAGAGGGAACTGAGAGAATTAGATGGGCAAGATGGAAGAGGAACATACAGAGGCCAAGTGTTGGCGGTTAGGGCACAATTAAATGCTATGCAGGCAGACATTATAAGATACCGAATGCAATTACTGAGACAGGGTTTTTTTGAGGGGGGAAATAAAGCAGGGCGATACATGGCTCAGAGATTGAAACAAAGGAAACTAAGATCACAAATATTGCGTATTAGGGACCGGGAGAGGAGCTTGGTTTATAAAGATGGGGATATAAGAGAGGTTTTTAAAAGATATTATTAAGAATTGTACGCAACTGGGGCCCCCTCCGGACTCAGAAAGAGTACAAAGCTATTTGGACTCTATTAAGATCCCGGCATTGAGTAAGGAGGAACAAAACCAGTTAAATAAAGCAATTGGGGCAGGGGAGATTTTACAGGCAATAAAACAGTTGAAGGTAGACAAGGCACCGGGTTTGGATGGGCTCTACAGAAACTTTGGAGAGCTCTTAATAGCTCCCCTGCAGAAGCTGTTTAATCTCCCAAGGAAGGGTGGGGTGCTAGCAGATACTATGGGCTGGGCTGGGATCATGGTGATCTATAAAGAGGGTAAGGATCAGCAGGACTGTAAGTCATACAGACCAATTTCCTTACTCAACTTAGATGCCAAATTATTGGGAGGAGTGGTCTAGTGGTTAGGACAAGGTACTTCAGGCCGGAGGGCCGGGGGTTCAAGTCCCACCTGGGGACAGCAATCTCAGGCCAGAGGGACTGGGAATTCTAGTCCTATAGGCACTCCTTGTGGTCTTGGGCAAGCCACTTAACCCTCCATTGCCCATGTTCCCTGTAAGTATTAGCGTATGTGTCTCATATCCCCTCGTGTTAAATGTATCCCCCAATTGACTGCTTTGACCCGGTGAAAAGCGGGATATAAATACAGCTAAATAAATAAAATAAAATATTAGCAACTTGTTTAAATAAGGTAATTGGGAAGTTAATTCATCAAGATCAAGCAGGGTTTATTCCAGGGAGGCAGGTGGCGGATAACATTCGGAAGACTCTGAACACTATTTGGGCAGCGGGGCAAAGTGATCAGGAGGCTGTGTTAATGTCCTTGGATGCGGAGAAAGCGTTTGACCAGGTGTCTTGGTTCTTCCTATTTCAGGTTATGGATAGAATGGAGTTGGGAGAGGAATTGAAGGGGTGGGTGGAAGCATTATACCGGAACCCAAAGGCATGTGTTAGAGTAAATGGTGCATACTCGGCCTTTTTCGAGCAGGAGAGAGGGACAAGGCAGGGTTGCCCATTGTCACCCTTATTATTTGCAATATCAGTAGAACCATTTGCAGAGAGAGTGTGAGCCAGGGAGGATCTGCAGGGTATAAAGGTAGGGGAAAGAGAATATAGAATATCATTATTTGCGGATGATATTATATTGAGTGTGGCTCATCCGAGATGCTCAATACCTATTTTAATGTGGGAATTAGAGTAATACGGGAAGTTATCCGGATTCACAATCAACTGGGCAAAATCGGAAATTTTGAATTTGACAGTACCAGCGGAGCTGCAGCTGAGCTTAAGCAGGCAGTACCCCATTAGGTGGGCAAAAGGGCCGATTAGGTATCTAGGGATCCAGGTAAGCAACAGGTTAGAGGACCTATACGATCTCAACTATAAAAAGCTGTTTGGACAAGTTGAAATTTTATTGGCCGGGTGGGGGCGGGGATTTTTCATGGTTTGGTCGTATAGCAACAGTAAAGATGATGATATTGCCACGCTTTTTGTTTCTGTTTCAAACATTTATTTATTTATTTACATTCTCTTATATACCGTGTTATTCTGCATCAGTGCGGTTTACATTGAACAAACTGAAATTACACTGAACAGGGCATTATAACTTGGAGATAACTATTTTACAGGGAACATGGGCTATGGAGGGTTAAGTGGCTTGCCCAAGACCACAAGGAACACCTGTGGGACTAGAAACCCCAGTCCTTCTGGCCCAAGGTTGCTGTCCTCTAGTGGGATTTGAGCCCCTGACCTTCTGGCCTGAAGTACCTTGCCCCAACCACTAGGCCACTCCTCCACTCATTACCAATAGATCTGCCACGGCAAAAGCTAAAGCAGCTGCAACGACAAGATGCCTACAAACCATGCCACCCCTCTTAGCCCCCATCTACCTCCTAACACCCCTCCTGAACCTATACCCCTCCCCTGCAAACACACTCGCCTACCAGCCCAGATCAGTCATCTCAGCCACCCAACCCACAAACATCCACAACCCCCCACACACGCAAAACAACACCCAGACACCACACACACCAACCTACATCCCCAGCCCTCGAAACAGCACCACCCTCTCCATTTCATTAATAAATGCCCGATCAGTCAGAAATAAATACCACATGCTTCATGACTTTATCAAAACCCAAAGAATCGACATTCTATGCATAACAGAAACTTGGCTAACAGACACGGACACAGTGCTCATGAACCTACTCACATCAAAAGAATACAGCCTACAACACTGCCCCAGAACACACACCAGAGGAGGAGGTGTAGCCGTCATAGCAAAAACCGACCTTCACCTCAGGAACCAAGCATCACAAACCACCAATGAAGCGGACATACTCACCCTTACCAATAAGCACATCTCACTCTGCCTAATCTACCGAGCACCCACCCAAAACGCTGACTTAACAATGATACTACAACATATATCCGAAAGCACCATCTCCTCGAAAGAACAAATAATCCTAGGAGACTTTAACCTCCCATCACTCCAAGACAAACAAGCAGAAACCTTCCTCAACGCTATGGAAGCAATGAACCTAACACAGATCATCCACGAACCGACGCATGAAAAAGGAAATACATTAGACCTCATATTCCTAAACATACAAACCACCACCTCAAGCACGAATTCAAAAATCACACAGGTACCCTGGTCGGATCACCACCTCATCAGCATATCCCACAACTGCCAACACATGAACAACAAGGAAAACAAACAACACACAAGAAGATTTAAAACATTCAACAAAGAAGATTTCCTAGCTCAGACCCTACCAAAACTCCAAACAAGCTCCAACAATATTGACGACCTGATCAACAACTGGAACACCACAATTTCCTCAGCATCCAACATGAAAACGAGCAACAACAGAACCAGACACACCTCCACAAGAGCCCGATGGTTCACCCCCAATCTAAGGAAGCTAAAGACCAAACTCAGAAGAGCAGAAAGAAAATGGAGAAAAACCAAAAAAGAGAACGACAAAACGAACTATATGCATGAACTACGCACATACCACGCAGAAATGGATAAGACAAAAAAAGCCTTCCATTCAAAGATCATAAACACATCCATAAACAAACCATGAGAACTCTTCAACATTGTCAAAAAACTAACAAAAATACCAAACCACTCCGACCAGCTACCAAACATCCCACCCGAACTACTCGCAAGACAATACAAACAGCTCCATCAACCACAAAATCCACAACTGGATGCTGAGACAACAACAACAAACCAACCCACCACTATAGCCAGAGACTGGAGCACATTCGAAGCAACCACAGAAGAGGAAATAGCATCCACCATTTCCCGCCTAAATACCACCACCTCCCCTCTCGCCCCTGCCCTACAGAATGGATAAAGAAAGCCAAAGACGACCTGAACACACCATTAACCCACATTGTCAATGAATCCCTCAGCCAAGGGCACATGCCAGACCTCCTCAAAACCTCAGTCATTCGACCAACCCTAAAGAAGCACAACCTGGATCTCCTCAATCCCGCCTCCTACAGACCTGTAGGTAGCAAGCCTTCCATTCACCGCCAAACTCATTGAAAAAGTAGTCCAGAAACAACTCCAAGAACACTTGGACACCAACAACATACTGGACCCACAACAACATGGCTTCCGCCCACTCCATGGAGTCGAGACCCTCATGGCGTCACTAATGAACACCCTCATCATAGGTACCCAAGTCAAACACTCCAGATATGCCATGATCTTCCTAGACATATCAGCCGCTTTTGACACCATCTCCCACAACATCCTCATACGCAGACTACAAGCAATTGGCATCAAAGATACTGTACTCCAATGGTTCTGCTCATACCTAACCAATAGACATCAACTGATCCGCACAAACTCATCAACCTCCCCCCCCTTCCAGCAACACCAAGGAGTACCATAAGGATCCACACTATCAGCCATGCTCTTCAATGTCTATCTGCAACCACTCTGCTCAATCATACAGGCACACAACATTCACTACCACATCTATGCAGACGACATAATGCTCTATGCACCAATTACAACCTCCAACCCATCAAACATACACTTATCAGAATGCTTCACAGCAGTATCCAGCTGGCTACAAGAAAACAACTTATCCATCAACATAAAGAAAACAGAGGCCCTCATAGTAACAAAAGACCCGGACTTCACACCACCATCACACCTCAGCATTGGGACCACTCAAATACAAATACAACCGCAGATAAGATACCTGGGAATCATCATAGACCAAGCACTTACACTTGAACAACAAATCAAAAAAACTACCGCTACAATATTTCATAAGGCTAAAACAGCACAATGCCTCAAACCTCTCCTCGAACCACAAGACTTCAGAACAGTGATGCAGGCCCTAACACTCCCCCACCTGGACTACTGCAATATAATCTACCATGGACTCCCGGCCACCCATACCAACCCACTCTGGACTGCCTTAAACACCACAGCAAGGATTATCCAATCAGCAAAAAAAAAGGACCACATCACCCCAATTCTGAGGGAGCTACACATACTCCCTCTGGAAGCACGAATCAAGTACAAGTCTGCTCTACTCACCCACAAAGCTCTCAACCAAACCCAAACCTCCCAACTCCGCATGCTACTGACCCGACCAGCCCACAACAAAGCAACCAGACAAACCACCAACAACTCCCTTACCATCCCCCACAAAAGGACAAAATGCAATCAACGAACCTGCAACAGAGCCTTCGAACTGTACGCACCATCCATCTGGAACTCTACCGAACCACATCAGAAACAAAGACCCCCTATCATTCAGGAAACAACTAAAAACCACAATATTCCAGGAATACCTCGGACCAGAAACAAACACCCACCAATGAGACTGTAGCTCAGTGTCTATGTGTACGTCCCAAATATTTGTCAAAATCATGAATGTTGGCCCGCCTGGTGACGGCACATACCCTAGAATTGATTATTGCCCCCCCCCCCCCTCATTCAATGTTCCACCGCTTTGACCCGGTGAAAAGCGGGATATAAATACAGCTAAATAAATAAATAAAAATTAAAAAAATTAAAAAACGAAGCATTATGCGATTTATATGGAACAATAAGGGATCAAGAGTGGCGATGTCTATCTTGCAGAAAGCTAGGAAGAGGGGGGGGCTTGGGGTACCAAATTTTAGTAAATATTATTTAGTGGCGCAACTGAAAACATTATATGCTTGGCACCGTGAAAAATATAAACAATGGGTTCAGATGGAAGAGGACTTTGTAAGGGGAGAGGGGTTGGAAATGTTGGTTTGGAGGGGAAACACCAGTAGAGTGGTGAACCCCTTCGTAAGGCATATTTTGCAGATCTGGCGGAGAACTAGGAAAGTATTAGTACCAGATAAAAGATATATACAGGGGATGACTCTGGAGGCGTGCTTTGAGAGGGGACAGGGGCCTGGGGGGCGGATACTTCGAAGATGGGCAGAATGGGGACTTACACACATCTCCCAGATAGTAGGAGAGGATGGACCACGGGATTTCGAGGGGATAAAGGATTTGTATGGTTTGTCTAGCACTGATTACTATAGTTATGCCCAGGTGAGTCATTTTGTGAGGCAGAAGAGTGTGTGGCGGGACCTGTGGAGTAACAGTGGGTGGTTTGAGGCACTTTGTTCCGGTAATTTAGGATGCAAGGGTATTTTGTCTAAAATCTATAAAGGGCTAATGGAAGGCGGGGAGGGTAAATTAGAGTTCATGAAGAAATGTGAGGCAGACCTGGGTCAACAATGGACAGAGGAGAGGTGGGAAAAAGTCATACGGGTCATAGCGGGGATATCCATTGCCACTCACATAAAAGAAAATGCCTATAAAGTACTCTATCGGTGGTATTGGACACCGGTATGACAAAAAAAGACGGGAGAGGAATATCGGACAGGTGTTGGAGAGGATCTCCAGAGAAAGGGGATATGTTACATATGTGGTGGCAGTGTGAACCGATTCAACACTTTTGGGAGGAGGTATTATCAATAATCTATGAAATGACCGGCCATGTCTTACAAAAAACACCAGAGGTGTGTGTCTTGCATATGTTGGGGGAGGATTTGGAGGAAGGGGAGAGAGGGGTATTACATCACTGCATAGCAGCAGCACAAAATGAAATAGCACAACATTGGACGAGGGAGGGGAGGCCTCAGAGGGCAGGATTTATCTGCAGAATGGAGGACCTGTGTTTGCTGCATCGATTGACAGGTTGTGACATGGGAAAGGGGAAAAGGTTATGAAACACTGGCAGGGGGTCTTGAAATGGTTGGGAAAATGGAAAGAAAGGAAGGAGGGGGACACGACCAAGCAAAGCTGCGAGTAAACAAAAGAAATGGCTGTTGCGTTAAGTGGCAGAAATACATATATATGTATAAGTGCTACAAGTGAAAGGAGGTGGAGCACAAGATGTGAATGTGTGTGGGGGTAATTGGGGGGGGAGGGGGATGGGTTGCGGAGTAAATACTAACGCAATGTGGCATTAGATTCCAGTGGGAAATTGGTTCAGCTTATGTTAAATTGATGTTATAAAATTTGTATACCTTCTTGAATTATGAAAAGCCTGTATGATATGTGATGTAAATTTAATAAAAACATTAAATAAAAAATAAAAAAAAGAACTACTTGGAATGATTTCTTTCAAAGGGAGAACTACCGGTCAGGAAATATTCAGTTCTTTCCATTCTTTTGTGACAAAGTGTAATCTTCCATTGCATAGACTTGTTTCCATCACTACTGATGGAGCAAGAGCAATGACAGGTGAGGTTAACGGTTTCATAGCCTTCTGTAGACAGCATGACGACTTCTCAGATTTCCTTTCTTACCATTGCATCATTCACCAGCAAGTTTTAGCAAGCAAGAGACTCAATACAAAGACTGTCATGGACATCACTTTCAAAATTATAAATTCAGTTCGTGGAAGATCACTTCAAAGATGGCTTTTCAATCTTACTCTTGATGAAGGGGCAGCGGAAATCATTTTGCACACAGATGTAAGGTGACTAAGTAGGCACAAATTTTTGCAAAGATTTTGTGATTTTCTGAATGAAATAAGAAGTTTTTTGAAGGAGAGGGGAGATAACCAAGCAGAGTTGGAAGATGAGGAATGGTTATGTGATCTGGCATTTCTCGCTGACTTTACAGGCGAACTAAGTGATATGAACCTTGACCTACAAGGTAAAAACAAATGCATTGGCGAGATGATGAGTACAGTTTCATCCTACAAGAGCAAATTTGAGCTAATGATGACTGACCTTGCAAACAACACTTTTGATCATTTTCCTAATACGCAGGACCATCTGGGACAATATCCAAATTTTGTTTTTCAGAATGAGAAGTATGTGACAGAAATCTGTTCTGTTATCCAGGAATTCAAAAATAGATTCTGTGACTTCCAAAAAATTGGAACAGTTGTGGAGTACTTGTCATACCCATTCAAAGTAGATGTGGACATTAAAGAAACTGCAGCTGCTATCAGTAAAAATTACTCATTGAACAAGCAATCTCTTGAAAATGAAATATTAACCCTTAAAAATGACATTTTTCTCAAGACTCGTGCTGAGCAAGAATCGTTTTGGAAGCTAGTGCCTAGAGACAAATTTCCCAAATTGAGAAGATGCAGTGAAGCTGTACACTCCTGTTTCAGTTCAACTTATTTGTGTGAATCTGCGTTTTCCCATCTGAAATTGACAAAGAGTACACAACGTTCCAACATGACAGATGAACATCTCCAGGATTCCCTGAGACTGGCCCTCACGCAAAAAGCTGGTGGATGAAATGCAGGCTCAGACGTCTCACTAATGAGCAAGAGCGAAATATTGAAGATTGTGTAAGATCAGCCTGGATCAATACGCGATCTAAATTTAACACAAATTACTCAATAAAAGTTAAAGAAAGTTATTAAGACAGTTAAAGGAAGTTATTACTCAATAAAACTTTAAGAAAAAATGTACTTTCCATTTCCCCTCGCAGTTCTTACTGGATCTTTGTCTCTCTGTTTTGTTTTTGCTTAATTTGCTTAACAGCTGATCACATCCAAGTAAATGACAGAAGGTTCATTAAAAATGGGAGGGGGGAATTCTCAAACTTTATTGGGTTAAAATTTAATTTGAAACTAATTTGAAACTTAATTTTCATGGTGGTAGATTACCGGCACTTTTGGCCGGAAAAAGTAGATCACGACCTGTTTGAAGTTGGACATGCCTGCCCTATTGAATAGCGCAAGTGCATCTAATGCCACCTTAGAGATATTGAGTGCAGCCACACTAACTGCCACATTGACAATGCACAGCAATTGTCCCCTCACTAACTACAATGTGCTCTCCATACCCACACTCCGCCCCTAACCTGCCCATTCCCTGCTCTATCATGTGATACGCAGTTACCGTAAGAATTAGCATGCGGTAATTGTCATGCCTGCACTATGACAGTTGCCATGGGCCATTATTGCATGCTACAAGGTGCATTAATTGCTTAGCAGCTTTAGTAAAAGGGTCCCTAAGACTCCTAATAGCGGGATGTTGTCAACATACATAAAGAAGGTGAATTCAAAGACGGAATTAAGAGAGTCAAAGATGTTAGAAAAATATTAAATAAGATGAAACCCAAAACTGATCCTTGTGGGAAGCCACAGGACACACTATATGAAGTACAGATTAAGATGCACCAATGGACCCAAAAAGATTGGAACCATGCAAGTACTGAAATCTTTAAGACTGAAAGTCTCTGGAGAAGTACTGAGTGGTTTACCAAATCAAAAGGAGCTGTGAGATCCAAAGGAGAACAGTCCTGCCTTTAGCTATATTTACATAGAAACATAGAAACAGAGGAAAATGATGACAGAAAAAGACCACATGGCCTATCTAGTCTGTCCTTCCATATCAACAACTACAACAGTCCCCTTTTTTACTTTAGAGATCCTCTGTGTTTGTCCCATGCTTTTTTGAAATCAGATATAGTCCTCATGTCTACCACCTCCACTGGGAGACTCTTCCACAAATCCACCACTCTTTCCGTAAAGAAATATTTCCGCATATCACTCCTGAATCTATCCCCCTTTCACCCTCATCCCATGTCCCCTCGTAGCAGAACTTGCTTTCAATCAAAAGAGGCTCTCCCCCTGTGCATTTATGCCACGGCGGTATTTAAACGTCTCAATCATATCACCTCTATCCCGCCTTTCCTTTAAGGTGTACATATTAAGATCCTTAAGTCTGTCCTCATATGCTTTATAAGACGACCACTAACCATTTTGGTAGCCACCCTCTGTACTGACTCGATCCTGTTTATATCCTTTTGAAGGTGCGGTCTTCAGAATTGCACACTATACTCCAAATTAAGTCGCACCAAAGACTTATACAGAGACAGTATTATCTCCTTTTTTCTGCTAGCTATTCCTCTCCGTATGCACCCAAGCATCCTTCTAGCTTTTGCTGTCGCCTTTTCTACCTGTTTAGCTACTTTAAGATCATCTGACACGATCACGCCTAGGTCCCGCTCTTCTTTAGAGGACAAAAGTACTTCACCCCCTATACTATATTGCTCTCTTGGATTGCTGCAGCCCAAATGTATGACCATGCATTTTTTAACATTAAATCCCAGCTGCCAAATTCTAGCCCATTCTTCAAGCTGAGCTAGATCCCTCCTCATGTTATCTACACCTTCCTGGGTGTCTACTCTATTGCAGATTTTGGTATCATCTGCAAAGAGGCAAACCTTACCCAACAGCCCTTCCGCTATATCACTAACAAAGATGTTAAACAGAATCGGACCAAGGACAAAGTCTGACAGTCAAAGAAGAATATATTCAGTGGACTGTTGAAAGCAGAAGCCTCTTTGCCTAGGATATAAGGTGTTAATTTTCTAATTTAAAAAAAAATTGAGTAGCTAAAAGTTTCTCAACAATTTTAGCTATGTGGGGAGATTGGATACAGGACAAAAGTTTATATCGATTGAAGGGTCAGCTTTAGGGCCCCTAAGATGGGAGAGAACAATGGCTTGCTTCCACTGTGGAGGAAGTAACCCATAAAAGAGACTAGAGATAATCACTGTATGCAAATAAGATCAAGAAATTCCTTAAATGGGTAGGCAGGCAAAGGATCAGCGTTAGCAGATGAGGGCTTCATTGTTGGCAAAACGTTCGCCATCTCTAATGAGAAAAGAAGACTACAAGTCAAAAAGGGCCACTACAAAACATGAGAGAAGTTCAAATATCATTTATGTTGGCCATAACGGCTAATACAAATGGATCAGCAATCAGGCTGAGGAATGGACTAACAGCTGAGGACTGATTTAGTAAAACGACTAACAATTCTAAATAATCTAGACGGGTTAAGATCTTTCTGAAAGAGAGAAGAGAAATATCCTTTCTTGGCAGAGTTTACTGCTGATTTATAAAATCTAGTTAGCTCCATATCACTGGTCAAATAATTATAATTAGTAGATTGAGATTTACACCATCACCATTCCTTCCACCCTAGTTGCTTCGTAAAGGAGATGCAAGCCCTGGTGATACCAGGGAAAAGAGGATTTAAGATGGCTGTTAATTTTCTGCAACAGAGCTCCCTTGTCCAAAGTTAAGCTTAGTATGGTGTTCAATGTCTGAACTTGATTTACAAGAGGTTAAGTAGCCAAATCAATGGGAAATGGATCACAATGATTTATCAAAGTATATATCATAAGCCCTGCCAAAATCTTCTAAAATAATTCTAGTATCTGTGCAAAAATTAACTCATAGCAATTCTGGATCGATAGTGCAGATACTAGTGGAAGCTGGTAGATCAATAAAAAATCTAGAGGGGGGGAGCTTTTTAATGTAAAGGCCAATCCCTCAGCTATGGTGGGAGAATACAATTTCAATGAATTAATGCTTAATTTATCAAAAAATAGTACATCCAGGCCTACTCTCCTACTCGTACTCACAATTAGAGTATAGAAAATTATATCCATGAGGGCAGGTTTGATTCAGATACATCAACTTCATGTCAGATAGCCAGGTTTCCGTTAAGCAGATGTCAAAAGCAGAGTGTTGATTAAGATCCATAACTAACCTAGTTTCATTATGCAATGAATAGAAGCCCTAATTTTACTGGGGTAGTCATAGGGGAAGTGCGCACAGGAAGAGAGCCACCATCAATCATCTGAACTGGTATTAAAGTAGAGGTCTCACCTGCTCATAAGAAGGTTGAGATCCAATATGAAGATACCAGCAGCCCCAGATCACAGATATCTGAGACTGCTGGCACATTTCTGAGGTCACAGCAAGCAAACTGATAAAAATAACTGCGAAAAACATACATTTAAAAGGTGCACGAAGGAGCGCACTAAGGAACACAACATGCTTCTTCAGCGCAGACAGCAGTTAAAAATCAAGAATTTAAAATGGTCAGAAACTGATGTTACCTCTGGGGGCAGGCAAGTGGATGGAGCTTATTCACCATGTTAGCAGCAAACCTGTCTAGAGAATTGGGGTATGTAGAGAGGAACTTGTAAAGAGACAATAAACAATGTAGACAGAGTTACAAGAGGATACAGGCATATATTACAGTTAAAAATCAATAATTTAAAATTGTCAGACTTTGCTGTCACTTCTGGGGTGGTCAAGTAGACAGAGATCATTCACCATGCTAATGGTAAGACCCCTCCTATGCATTTATACCTTGGAGAAGTTTAAATGTCTTTCCTATCTCCCCTATCCCACCTTTTTTTAGGGTATGTATATTCAGATCGTTAGGTCTGTCCTCATATGAAGACCACTGACCATAGAGCAGCTTTTAAACTAGATATTAGGGGAAAGCCGACAGTCGCCCAAGAGCGGATGGTTCGGAAGAATGTATCTTTGAAGGATACTACCAAAAGCAGAGAGGTTCCACAAAAGAGTAAAGTAGCCCAAATGCCCTCAAGTATGGAGCAGACAGAGCTTAAAGATCCCAAATTACCCATGTCTAACAATAGCCAAATTAATATGAATAAAATACATTCTCTAAAATGCTAGAAGTCTAAAAAATAAGATGGAAGAGTTAGAATATATAGCACTAAATGAAAGGTTAGATATGATTGGAATATCAGAGACATGGTGGAAGGAGGACAACCAGTGGGACACTGTGATACCTGGGTACAAACTATATCGAAATGATAGAGCTGATCAAATTGGTGGAGGGGTTGCTCTCTATGTTAGAGAGGGCATTGAGTCAGAAAGGATTAAAGTTTTGCAGGAAGCAAAATCTGCTGTAGAATCTATATGGATTGAAATTCCATGTAAAAGGGGGAAGGCAATGGCAGTGGGGGTGTACTGTCGAGCACCTGGCCAGAATGACCAAATGGATGATGAAATGCTCAAAGAAATCAAGGAAGCTAATAAAAGTCACAGCACAGTAATAATAATGGGTGATTTCAACTACCCCGGAATCGACTGGGTAAGTGTCATGTCAGGACATGCTAGGGAGATAAAGTTCCTAGATGAAATAAATGACTGCTTCTTGGAGCAGCTGGTTCATGAACTGACCAGAGGGGAAGCCATATTAGACCTATTCCTTACTGGAACACCAGATCTAGTGCAAGAGATAAGGTTGTTGGAGCCACTTGGCAATAGTGATCATAGCATGATCGCCTTTGATTTAATTAGTGGAGGAGGGATAATAAGGAAATCCACAGTACTACCTTTTAACTTTTGAAAGGGAGACTATGATAAAATGAGGAAAACAGTTAAGAAAAAACTAAAAGGAGCAGTTGCAAAGGTTAAAGACGTACATCAGGCTTGGCTGTTGTTGAAAAATACTATCTTGGAAGCCCAGACCAGCTGTATTCCACGCTTTAAGAAAAGTGGAAGGAAGTCCAAAAAACTGCCAGCATGGTTTAAAGGTGAGGTCAGAGAGGCTGTTGTTGCCAAAAAAGCATCTTTCAGGAAATGGAATAAAGAGCCAAACGACGAAACCTGGAAACAACACAAGCACTGGCAAGTCAAATGCAAGGCACTGATAAGGCAGGCAAAGGGAGAATTTGAGAAGAAGCTTGCTGCGGAAGCAAAAACGTGAAGTAAAGACCTTTTCAAGTACATTCGTAGCAAAAAACCTGTGAGAGAGTCAGTTGGTCCATTAGATGATAAAGGGGTTAAAGGAGCACTAAGAGGCAACAAGGCGATAGCGGAGAGACTGAATGAATGAATTCTTTGCTTCAGTCTTTACTGAGGAAGATGTAGGGATCTTACCCACGACTGAAGTGGTATTTAACGGTGCGGAAGAATTGAAGGACATATCGATACATCGGGAAGATGTATTACAACTATTAGATAAATTGAAGAGTAGCAAATCACCTGGGCCGGATGGTATACATCCAAGGGTGTTGAAAGAACTGAAATATGAGATTGCAGACCTGCTATTAGTAATCTGTGAACTATCATTAAAATCATCTCTAATACCTGAAGAATGGAGGATCGCCAATGTAACACCAATTTTTAAAAAGGGTTCCAGGGGTGATCCGGGAAACTACAGACCGGTGAGCCTGACATCAGTACCGGGAAAAATGGTAGAAACCATCATAAAGAATAAAATTACTCAGCATGTAGATAGTCATGACCTAATGGGAGACAGCCAACATGGCTTTAGACAAGGAAGATCTTGTCTTACTAATCTGTTATGGTTTTTTTTTTTGAAGGAGTGAATAATCAGGTGGACAAAGGTGAGTCAGTTGATATTGTGTATCTGGACTTTCAGAAAGCCTTTGACAAGGTCCCTCATGAGAGACTTTTGGCAAAACTAAAGAGTCATGGGATAGGAGGCAGTGTACTACTGTGGATCAGGAACTGGTTAAAAGATAGAAAGCAGAGGGTAGGGCTAAATGGCAAATTTTCCCAATGGAGAAAGGTGAATAGTGGTGTACCCCAGGGATCTGTGCTGGGTCCGCTGCTTTTTGACATATTCATAAATGACCTGGAAAGTGGAATAACGAGTGAGGTTATCAAATTTGCAGATGACACAAAACTATTTAAAGTTGTTAAAACCCAAGAGGATTGTGGAAAACTGCAAGAGGATCTTGATAAATTGGAAGACTGGGCATCAAAATGGCAGATGAAATTTAATGAGGACAAGTGCAAGGTTATGCACCTAGGGAGGAACAACCCAAACTATGGTTACACGATGCAAGGTTCCATATTAGGAACCACCACCCAGGAAAAAGATTTAGGCATCATTGTGGATACCATGTTAAAGCCCTCGGCCCAGTGTGCAGCGGCGGCAAAGAGAGCAAATAGAATGCTAGGTATGATAAGGAAAGGAATGGAAAATAAAGCAAAAGATATTATAATGCCTCTGTATCGTTCCATGGTGAGACCGAACCTTGAATATTGTGTGCAATTCTGGTCGCCGTATCTTAAAAAGGATATAGCGATTTTAGAAAAGGTTCAGAGAAGAGCCACCAAAATGGTAAAGGGGATGGAAGGATACTCCTATGAAGAAAGGCTTAAAAGGTTAGGGCTCTTTAACCTGGAAAAGAGACGGCTGAGAGGAGATATGATAGAAGTCTATAAGTTAATGAATGGAGTGGAACGGGTAAACGTAGATCGATTGTTTACCTTATCAGAATATAGAAAGACTAGGGGACATGCAATGAAGCTACAGGGTAAACTATTTAAGACTAATAAAAGAAAATATTTTTTCACTCAACGTGTAATCAAACTCTGGAATTTGTTACTGGAGGATGTAGTAAAGGCTGTTAGTGTAGCTGGGTTTAACAAAGGTTTGGACAAGTTCCTGGAGGAAAGGTCCATAAACCATTATTAAGAAGGGATCCAGGATATCAATGCTTGAACCAATACAAGCATTGTGGAACCTGTGTCCCTTGGGGAAACTGCTAGGTACTAATGACCTAGATTGGCCACTCTTGGAAACAGAATACTGGGCTTGATGGACCTTGGTCTGACCCAGTATGGCATATCTTATGTTCTTATGACCATTTTAGTAGCCTCTCTCAAGACCAACTCAATCCAATTTATATCCTTTCAAAAGTATGGTCTCCAGATTTGTACACAGTACTCCAAAATAAGTCTCACCAGAATCTTATATAAACGCACTATCACCTCCATTTTCCTGTAGGTCATTCATCTCCCTATGCACCCAAGCTCCTTCTGGTTTTTACTATTGCTTTATGTACCTGTTTGGCCATCTTAAGGTCATCCAGGCAGATACTTGTGACTGGATTGGCCACTGTTGGAAACAGGATACTGGGCTTGATAGACCTTAGGTCTAACCCAGTATGGCAATTCTGATGTTCTTCTGTTCTTACAATCACCCCCAGATCCCACTCCTCTTTTGTACAGAGGAGAACTTCATCCCCTATGCAGTACTGCTCCCTTGGGTTTTTAACAACTCAAATGCATGATCAAGTTCTCCTTCTTCAGATGTAACTGCAAAGCACCACAATATGCTCCACTTATATGTATTCCTTCCTTTTATTTCGCAGTCGGTGTTTTCATACTTAACGAAAGCTATGCTGCCCTGAATGAGCCTGATCTCATGAAGCTAGGCAGGGTTGGACCTGGTTAGTACTTGAGTGGGAGACCATCTTGCAATACTGCGGGGGAAAAAAGACCTGGCAACGTATTTCCAGTTACACCTTGCCAAGAAAACCCAGCAGTAGCATCCACTCAACACACAACAACAACTTTGAAATCACATTTAAAGAAGGGGCCGGTGTGATCTTGAAAGCTCATGTTCTGCAACCTCATTCTGTTGGTCTCATAAAAGGTATAACTGGACCCCCAAGTATTCCCCTATTTTGTTAAAGGGAGGAAGGTTCAGGAATCACTGCTCCTAATTTGACCATGCCCTGCAGTATGAGGTCATGGAGTCCATCAATGGCCAGCAGTTGTCACCTACATTACTTTTGAAGAAAGGATAAAAGGTCTGGTGTCTTCTTTCAGAGAGGGTCTTCAGGAGCCTAGGAGGCTAGGAGTCAGCCTGAGAGTATCCTTCCTGATGGCCAGCTAGGCCATACAATTCACAGAGAGCTGTCATCTTAAAGTGGCTTAGCTTAACAAGGGAAAAATATATTGAAGAGGGAAAGGAAGGAGTGGAAGAGACCTATGAGGAGTCTAAGCTGATATAGCACTCAAGAGGAACTTCATAGAGCAGAAGGTATCAGAGCTTCAGCATAGGAGCTTTGGTGGTCCACCTGCCCTAGCAGTTGTTTTTCCTCAGCAAGTTGAGTGGGACTGAAAAGGTGCATCTCACCTCTACCACTGAGAGACACAGAATTGAGGTGCAAGGGAATGGCCATCCTGTTGCATCCTAAACACCCAGATCATGGTAGATTCTTATTTAGAGCTTTTTGCTGGAAAATGATTCTCTTGTGGAAGAGTATTTTCCCCCATTTTTGTGCTGTTAGCTAGGAAGTATTTTTCTAAAGGATAGTTTGAACTAAATGGCATGTTTACTAAGGTGCACTAACTGGTAGCTCAGAGTTTTACGTGTGCTTAGGGTGTCATGCTAACAGCTAGTGCAGTGCCCCATGCTAAAAATCCCATGCTAACCAGCAAATAAATGCATGATTGGGCAGGGACTGGGCAAGTAAGGGGCATTATGTGTTCACTGATGGCACATCATAGCATGGGTATTTTTGGCATGTGCTAACTATGCCCGTGAACATTAAAATGGGTGCACTTAATACCACCTCAATGGGTGGCTTAAGTGCAAACGCTTGGTGGTTAGCACAGTATTGTGCGTTAACATTGCACTATCAACAGGGAGACAGATGCACACACACCCAAATATTAGCATGGGCCTTCATAATTTGGCAACACAATTGCATGCATCTTAGTAAACATGCCCCTAAGTGGAGGAGTGGCCTAATGGTTAGAGCACTGGCTTGGAAACCAAGCGACCAGGATTCAGTTCTCACTAGCACTTCTTGTGGCCTTGGGCAAGTCACTTAACCCTCCATTACCTCAGAAAAATCCAAGTTATCAATGTTCCTCTTTAATGTACATTACCAAGTTTAAGTTCCAATGTAAACCGCATTGACTAAAATGATAAAGCTGTATAAAAAACCTGTTAAATAAATAAGCATTTTTGGTAGTCCTGGGCACTGAGACATTGACAATATTTAATTCAAGAACTAACCTATAAACTCTAATGAAAGGAGTTTTGTCAGTACATCTTACAGGACCTACAGAGAAACATATGGAGTTGCTTGACTAGAGACCCAGAGGAAAAAAGGAGAAAGAGAGGGAAGGAGTTTATCTACAAGGATATCACTTCATGACTAAGGACTAGAAATAAGAATGTTTTAAATCTTGGATTTTGATTGAATTTAGCTGTTTATGATTTTAACGTGCTGTTTTTACTCTGTTTTGATATTGTATAGACTTATTTCGGGATCACCAATAAAAGTGCTTTATCTAAAGGTATTCATGGTGTCCACTTGATTTTCATTCAGGACTTGGTGGCTCACTCTAACTTAGGCCTCAAGTTTCTCCTCATCTGCTGCTTTTCCCTTACTTTTGCCAGCGTGTATCTCTCTTTTATATAGCAGCCCTAAGGCTACCTCACTCCCTTAGGAAGAACTGTGGCTACAGTACAAGGTATCACAAGCTACTACTACTACTATTACTGAACATTTGTACAGCATTACAAGATGTACGCAGCACTGCACAGAGACATGTAAAAGACAGTCCCTGCTCTTCAGAGCTTACAATCTAGTCAAGAAAGACACACATGGGATACAGCTAGAGGGAATGGTAAGGAAACACAAAGAAGATCAGGTGAGACAAGATTCAAAAGCGGCAGCGAAGAGGTGAGCTTTCAGCCTGAATTTGAAAAGAGTCAGAGAAGGCGCCTGACGTATAGACTTAGGTAGTTTGTTCCAAGCATAAGGAGCAGCAAGGTGAAAGGAGCAAAGTCTGGAGTTAGCAATAGAAGAGAAGGGCACAGATAGAAGTGATTTGTCAGAAGAGCGGAGTTCCCGAGGAAGGGTGTAGGGAGAGATAAGAGAAGAAAGGTAGTGAGGAGCTGCAGAGTGAATGTACTTATAGGTCAGCAGTAGAAGTTTGAACTGGATGCAGAAATGGATAGGGAGCCAGTGAAGTGACTTGAGAAGAGGGGGTAATATGAGCATACAAGCTACTGGGTTACAGTTTTTCCCTTTGTGTGCCTATTCAGTTATATATAATTCTGCAGAAGGGGTTCTAATATCATAAATTTACCAATCAAAGAGTCAAAAAATAAAGCAATAACACAAAGCATATCTTATCACATATGTTGTTGTTAAGTGCCGTCGAGTTGGTGTTAACTCATGGTGACCCTCTAGATAGTTGTCCTAAACTGTGATCAGTCTTCAGTCAGGCGGCTCATTGTTGATAGAGTGGCACCCATAGCAGCTGTTATTGTATCGATCCATCTCATTGCTGGCCTTCCTCTTTTGCGTTGACCTTCTACCTTGCCAAGCATGATGTCTTTCTCTAATGATCCCTCTCTTCGCATGATGTGTCCAAAGTATGGAAGTCAAAGTCTTCTCATCTGAGCTTCCAAAGAAAGCTTGGGTTTGATCTCCTCTAGAACTGACTGGGTTGTTCTTCAGGCAATTCATGGTATACATACTATTTGTCACCAGCACCATAATTCAAAGGCATCGATTTTCTTCCTATCAATCTTTTTCACTGTCCAACTTTTGCATCCATATGATGTTATTGAAAATACCATGGCTTGAATGAGTCAAATCTTTGTATGGAGAGAGACATCTCTGCTCTTGAGAATTTTGTCTAGGTCTTTCATAGCCATTCAGCCAAGAGCAACCCATCACAAACATATTCAGAAAACACAACATCCAATACTACATATATGCGGACGACATCATGTTGTCACTCCCAATAGATAAAAACAATCCCACCTACAAGAACCTAACTGACTGCATTAATGAAACTGACTCTTGGCTAACATCCAACAGCCTCAACCTGAATTACCAAAAAACTGAAGCGCTGCTCATCACAAGGAGCCAAGACACAAGCCTACCCCAAACCATCATCCTCAACAACTCCACAATTCCCATCAAACAAGAAGTTAAATACCTCGGCAGAATCCTGGATACATCCCTCAGCATGATACCCCACCTGAAACGAATAGCCAGAACAATCCTATTCAAATTGAAGTCCATACAGCATTTAAGGCCCATCCTAGAAGTCATTCAATCCATCATTACCCCCCACTTCAACTACTGTGACAGCCTATTGCAGGGTCTCCCAGCAAAGAGCCTTCACATACACCAACGAATGTAAAACATCACCTCTAGAGTCATCTGCAAAGCCAAACTAACCGACCACATCACACCCTACTATATGACCTACATTGGCTCCCAACAGAAAGTCGGATAAGGTATAAGCTCCACGTAATAACCTTCAAACTCATCAACAAGTTTGCCCTATCCTTCCTCTCAACCCTCCTCCTCGTCCCTGAAAGCACCAGATCCCATAGGAAAATTGCTCTTCACTCCTTAACTATCCTGCCTTCCATCTGCAAAACAAAACATACCACTAGTTCCAGAGCATTCACATACTCTGCCCCCTGCACCTGGAATTCCCTCCCACTACACATCCGCGCAATCAAAGACCTCAAAGAATTTAGAAAGAAACTCAAAGCCCACCTTTTCACCCTGTACTATGGAGCAAATGCCCCGCACCCGAACACACACACACACCAAGAGAGCCCATCAACTAACACAACCAGGACAAGAGCTAAAGAAAAACCTGTCCACACATATGTAAGACTGCCTGTATATAGTTAAACCTACCTAGTACGTTCCTAAATTCCCAAATCACTATCCCTACCTTCAAACCAAATTTTATGTAAAAAGATTTATTTCTGTTCTGTGTAAAAAGTTTACTTCTGTTCTATGTAACATGTTCTTGGTTCCTTGTAAACCGCCCCTGATCTCTGGAAGGGGCGGTATAGAAATGTAACAAATAAATAAATAAATGTGTCGCCTGATTTCTTGACTGCTTGTTGTTTCTTTATTGATAGTTGATCCAAGTAGGTTAAAGTCGTCCACTATTTCAATTTTTTCTCCAGCAATAATGAACTTATTGATTTTGCCAGTTGTCAGGATCTTGGTCTTCTTTATGTTAAGATTTTAAGACTATGTTCCTTGATCTTGAGAAGCAAATGTTTCAGATTGTCTTCACTTTCAGCCAGTAATGTGGTATCATCAGCATAGCAAAGGCTGTTGATGAGTCTTCCACCAATCTTCACACCTAAGTTATCTTCATACAGTCCTGCTTCTCTGATGATTTGTTCTGCATATAAAGTAAACAGGTAGGGGGAAAGTATGTAGCCTTTGCTGATTTTAAACCATTCTGTTTCTCCTTGTTCCATTTGAACTGTTGCTTCTTGATCAATGTAAACGTTGTGCAAGAGAATGATCAGGTGTTCTGGTATGCCCATGCTTCTTAATATGGCCCAGAGTTTCTCATGATTTACACAGTCAAAAGACTTGCTATAGTCAATAAAACACATATAGATATATTTTTCTCTTTTCAAGGATCCATCTCACATCCGTGATGATGTCTCTCATTCCTCGCCCTTTTCTGAACCCTGCTTGCACTTCAGGCCATTCTCGTTCCAGCTATGGTTGTAGTCTCTGCTGAATAATTTTCAGTAGAATCTTGCTGGCATGTGGGATTGGAGTGATTGTGCGATAATTTCCAGTCAGTTGGATCACCTTTCTTTAGTATTGGTATAAACACAGATCTTTTCCAAAAGGCATCTGGCACTTTGCATCTGATGATCACATGGTCTACTATGCTGGAAAAGAAAAACAAAGAAGAAATGGTGTTGCATTTATAATTAAGAAGAAACTTGCAGGAACTGTAATGAAATACAATGCAAACAGTGAACACTTAATTTCTATTTGTCTACGAGGAATGCCCATCAACACAATTATAATTCAAGTATATGCCCCAACCATAATTGCAGAAAAGGATGAAGTTGATGAGTTCTATGAACATGTACAAGCTGAAATTGACAGAACATGCAAAGAGGATATCCTGATAGTCATAGGTGACTGGAACTCAAAAAGCTGGCAACAAAGAAGAAGGCAAAGTGGTTGGAAAATATGGACTTTGCAACAGAAATGAAGCTGAAGAAAGACTGACAGAATTCTGCAAGACCAATGATCTATTCATTTCAAACACCTTCTTCCAGCAAGACAAGCGGCGACTGTACACATGGACTTCACGCAATGGATTATACAAAAATAAAATAGACTATGTCTGTGGAAGTCAACGATGGAAAAGCTCTATAACATCATCACATATAATCACATATAAAAATACTGTACTTTGAAATCTCGAACACCATCCAAAAATGTGTTAAAACAGAGGAAACATTCTTCTATCTTCTAATTCAACTTTTTTTATTCTTTACAACCCAACAGAAGTTGGAAAGAATTATGCAAAAGGAGTCAAGAATGTCTTCTGTCTGTAGAGGGGCAAAATAACTCTCTGAAAATTTAATGGAATAGGATGAAATTTGGCATGGGGAAAAATGATGAAAAAGCATACTGAGTTTGAAAATGGGCCAGACCGGACCAGTGGTTACCAAGAAAAAGCCCCCCAAAAATAGCCCATTGTATGCCCTCTCCATGCACAATTTCTATATGTCTGTGAGTTCTCCATCTGCCTATGTTTGTACCTAGTTCTTTGAGTAGTGCATAGAATGTCGTAAGTAGTAGCATTTCCACTGCCGCCAAGGGAAGTAAGTCCTGGTATCACCCAACATGCAGATGGGAAGATTTCATAGAGTGAGCAGAGTTGGGCAGAGATGTATAATGCAGTTAACATAAGAGCATAAGTTATCATGATATTCTAAATAAAGTAGGAACAATCCTTAAATTGTCTAGCTGTCCTAAGACAGGGATGAACAAGTAGAGTCCTCGAGGGTCAAAAATGGGCCAGGTCTTCAGGATATCCCTAACGAATATGCATGAAACAAATCTTCATACAATTGGAGTAGTATGCATGCAGATCTATCTCATACATATTCATTAGGAATATCCTGAAAACCTGGCCTATTTTTGGCCCTTGGGGACTGAATTTGTGCAGCCCTGCCCTAAGATATGATGCATCCTATTACCATTGCAGACCTCCATCTGAAGCAATCTCTTTCAACATTCATCCAGTCAAATACAGTGGAGTGGAGGAGTGGCCTAGTGGTTGGGGTAAGGTACCTCAGGACGGTTGGGGGTTCAAATCCCACTAGAGGACAGCAACCTTGGGCCAGAAGGACTGGGGTTTCTAGACCCACAGGTGCTCCTTGTGGTCTTGGGCAAGCCACTTAACCCTCCATTGCCCATGTTCCCTGTAAAATAGTTATTTCCAAGTTATAATGCCCTGTTCAATGTAATTTCAGTTTGTTCAATGTAAACCACCTTGATATCATGAAAGGTGGTATATAAGAAATGTTAAATAAAATAAAAAATACATTGGCTGACTGATGATCCTGCCCTGCTTTCAACAGATGAGTACAGTATGTCTTACTATATGCTATATTGTTCCTTATTGCATATGTGTTTATTGCATGCACTATAAGTAGAAGGCCCCAGATTGGTGACATAAATTTTCACAAATAAATACATAAGGGCTCACTGGTTCTTTACAAGCTGCATGTTCCTTCTATGGACATATTGCAATTATCTAGAGTAGAATGTGGGATAAAAACATTTCCTAGGCATCCTCAATAGGGTGCTGTCATGGTGCATTCCATTGTTTTTAAATACTGGTCCAGAGATTGTTTTTTAGAGAAAGGAAATAGGATTCATCTCCCTGAACTGATACATTGCATGGGGCCGTCAGTAACTCAATTCAGTAAACTTCTGGTTTTGTTGGAATACCACCATCTGTGTCCAGTGTGGTTCTTGAATCACAAAGTCCTACACTTAAGGCCCCTGAAATTTAGATCCCCCATGTTCAAGGTGAACCTTACCCCTACCACTTACCATTTCTATAGCACAAAGAGATGTACACAGTGCTGTACAGAGAGATATAAGAGAGAATTTTTCTTACAGTCTCGTCAAGATGAACATGCATGACAAACAAGAGCATCTATGGAAACATAGAGACATGGTTAAGATTTAAAAGCTGTTTTATAAAGGTAAACTGAATTTAGCATTAGAATTCATCTGGAGCGACTTTGAGTGAGACCTGAGGTTACAATTACTAGAAGAGAATGTTTTCGGGAGCTAGCAAGCCCCACTGCAGCCTTGGGTTGTATGCAATACAAATGCTCTGAAGAGGTCGGGAGAGGCTGGGTGCTACCCATGTTAATATCACAAAGCAGGGGCAGTGGAACGCCTTTTTGGTCGGAGGGGCCAAATAAACCAATCTCCAGTCCTGTTCCTAAGTTTTCTATTCCTGGTGATATGTTGGGCAAACTATTGATGGGGCCATGGCCCCTGTGGCCCACCCCTTTCCGCTGCCTATGTCACAAAGTATTTCCTAACTCATATACTTTTAGCTTTCAGCCAGAAAGAAAAACATTTTTCTACATTAAAACAGAATTTTCTGATGATATAAAATTACAGAAAGCTAATGTCCTATGAAAAAGAAAAAGGGGGTCAACATTTAAAGTTCTCCTTCCTTCTGACAAAACCTTGGGCCAGTACTCTGTGCAGTTTCTCTAAATACAATAGAGGCTCTGCCACTTTGAAGATAAGCTCTCACAGTCAGCTTAAAACAATAATTCTGTACTTTCTTTCCTGTTACTAGATTTATTTTAAGTATTAGTATGAAATGTCAGAGAGGCCGATCACAGCCAGATCAGTTTGTATAAAAATCAACTGCCTGTTTGTAGTATATTACAGGCTATATTTGACACAGGAAAACACTTAATCATGAATGCTATCAGCACACCACACCCACCTTTGTGAGGGCCTCAAGCTAGATTTATCACCCTGAACTCCAGGCCGCATACAACAAGCAACCAAAGAAAAGCAGGAGACCTTCTGAGAAGTGAGGGTTAACGCAGTATCAATCACCCACATCTGCTGTAATAAAGGTTTTACAGCTGAATGAATAGCAATTAGCAGTAATACAGAAACAATACTGGTCTGGAGAGGTTTCCTTATCCAGAGACACTAATATAGAGCATAGAGACCAAAGACACCTTCTTCCAGTACTTCTCCTCAACACTGCATGTACTGTGCTATTTCTTAATGACTTTTCAAAGTTAACTCTATCACCTGCTTTCAGTAACCTGGAAAAGAACAAATTTAAAGTGATGGTTAATTTCTGATGTACATGGCAAACTTGAATTTCATAATCGTGTGCTCTCAGATTCTTCCAATGACGTTCTACTCTATAAGGTGTGCAGGTTACTTATGATTTATAAGGTAAAACACCCAGCTACTAAAATGATTTTATGCATTGACATTTCATTACAGGAAAAAAAAATCATAAAAATACATAGGATAAAATAAAGAGGGAAAATTTCCCCCATAAATTTTCTCAGTGAAACTAAAGTCTAATGGGGCTTGTTTACAAAGCCGCGGTAGCGGTTTGCGATCGTAATCGGAGCCGCGGCCCCATTGATTTCAATGGGGCCGCGGTTGCGATCGCGATCGCGATCGCGAACCACTACCGCGGCTTTGTAAACAAGCCCCTAAGACCCCCTAAGTCTAAGTTTAAGATTAAACTGCATTAAGATGTTTTGATGCCATCTCGCTATGGTTAACAACTAATCATTTCAAGCTATATCCTGATAAGACTGACATCATGGATCGCAGCTAGACACTTACGACTAGGATTAGCACCTTCTTTGCAAAGTCCTTTACCTTCCTGTTCAATTCCTCTAAGCATTTGGGATATTGACACCAAACTATCATTCTATGCCCTAGTTTCGGCATCTGTCACGTCTTCATTTTATACATTACATCAATTTCATTCCGTTCACCCTTATCTGGACAATACCTGCCCAAACCCAGAAACATGTGGGAACAAGGCACCATGAATCCTCACACATTCTATGCTAACCTCACATCTCCAAAGTCTCTCTGTGTCTTCATGGGCTATATCTCTCAGAGGCTCCTGCTGATGCTAGTATGTTGGAGAAGCCAGTGACCTTTGAAGGGCATCTCTTTTCACTTGTTCATATTAAATATTAGTCATCATGCAACCCCTTTCTGATTTAAACAGGGTCTTTTCCTGCCCATAGTCACACCTAATAGGCAAAGGCAGTAATTTTATTTTGTATGCTCTGTAATGGGCTGTAAATATGTTTCATTCATCTTACAGAATACTTTCCTCAAAGGAAGGCCATGAGAAGAGTAGGTGTACTCGCCTCTCGGAGCTGGCCCTACCACAAAGCGGACTAGGCATCTGCCTAAGGGGGCAGAATTCAAGGGGTGGCACCCTCCCCTCCTCTGCTGCCGCCAATGCCCTACCTCTGCCTAGGCCATCCTGAAGCATTTTAAAACAGCATGCATGATGCAGAGCTTCTGAACACATGCATGTGCTCAAGGTCTGCTGGGATCCACTTCCTCTGGCATGGTTTGTGCAGAAGGGGGTAGGACTCAATAGGGCTTAAGTGCACACCTGTGCTCAGAGACCCCGCACTGTGCATGCTGCTTTAAAGTGCAATAGGGGGCCTGTAGAGAAGTAGGGTGATGATAGCAGCAGTGGAAAAAGAACAGGAGCAGGCTTTCAAAGAGGAAAGGAAAGATGTGGGAGACATGCTGGACAGGGAAGGGTGGTGAAGAAAATAGAAGATATAGCCCCAGATTGAGGGGAAGAGAAGGGAAGAAGTTGGACACGGGGCTGAAAAGAAGGGGAGATGCTGGACATGCGGCGAAAGAGAAGGGGAGATGCTGGATATGGAAGGAGGGGGGCGGGAAGGAAAGGAAAATACTGGGCATGGAGATAAAGTAGTAATAGTTAGAGGGGTAGTTACTAATGTGGGTTAAGGGAATAAAACTGGATTTTTGCCATTTGACACACATTAAGTGGCAAAATCCTGCATCTGCCTTTTATGCCCTTAACAGATGTTACTTTACCACAATGTGAGCTACATAATAATGAGATGGAAAGCACCTCATTATTATGCAAATCAAATAGTGCAGCTTGCATATAACTTTGCTGTGCTAGTCCTGGGAAAAGAATTCCAGCTTTGAGCTAGCATTATTTTTCTTCTGTGGGACCATCGGACTGCAAACGCGCCACCTGATGCTCACAGGGAGCCTTTTAAAGGGACCTGTGCCACTGCCTGCACTTGACCTTTCCCTGCTATTCAGAGTTACATCTCCCCACGCTGAACTCCCCCCTTGACACTAAAAGTTACATTCTTCCCTACCTCCTAAACCCCATCAACACTCAAGGTTATACCCACCCACCTTCCCCCAAACCACCCTGGCACCTACAGGGGATTTCCCTGGTGATTAACATAGGAGCAGGAGGGATCCTCAGTCTCTCCTACCCCAATGGTCGCTGGATTCACAATGAAACTGTTAGACTCTAAGCGGTAGTCTTGTAGTACTAGGGGTCAAACTGCCAAATAAGAGCTGTATGGCTTTTAATGCTGTAGGAGATTCAGGGGTGGAGGGTATGTGAATTTGAGTGTTGGGGATGGAGGGATGGGGGAAATTTGAGGGGGTTATTTTAGAAGCCTTATTCACAATTTACATGTGGAAAATGGCGAAATTAGACCTTACCTGCTAATTGCCTTTCCCTGAGTCCAGTCCAGTACATTTGGGTTATCGCCTTCCACCAACAGCTGGGGACTGAGCATGTCAGATTTCTGATGTCACAGTAGAAGAGCTCTCTTCTTAGGCTCCAGAAATCAGTATCCTGTTGACAAAGCAGAGTCCTAGAGAGTATTTCCAGCCCAATAAGGAAAAAGCCCCAAAAGCATCATACAGAAGAAACTTATGAAGGAATTGTGCCACTGAAAAATCAGCAAACTATGTACAAAGTGAGAACATAGCAAGAAATGAGGGTCATACTTGCAATTCCACTGTCTTCCCTGAGGATCCCAGAGAGTGAAATGATGTGATCCTTAATAGAGCCCTTCAATGAGAACAGCTGGAGATACCCACTCCTCCAGACCCTAAAACAAAGAAAAGCATTCATTGCAAAAGGGGGGCCCTGGACTGGACTGGAGGGACTCAAGGAAAGACAATTAGCAGGTAAAGTTTAATTTTGCCTTCCTAATCATCCCTCCAATCCAGTCCAGTACATGTGGGATGTACCAGAGCAGTAACTAAGGATGGGAGGGACCAGCGAGTCCGGCTTGGTGCCCAGAAGCCCCAAAATGTGCATCGATGAGTGCTTGCACATCCAGACAGTAATGACACGTGAAGCTGTACAGGAACGACCATGTTGATGTCCCACTAAAGTCCACCGGCAAAGCAAGGCCAAGTTCCACCCAGGAGGACTCTTGTGATGTTGTCAAAGAGGCATTACGACCACTAGGCACAGACTTAACCTTTAGCAAGAAGGCCAGAATATCCAAGATCGGTGTGTCAAAAGGCCGGAGCCCGAAGCCATCACACCAGCTTCCAAACACACGCCACACTCTGACACAAACAAAGGTGATAGAACATTGCCAGGCTGTTAATAGAATGGCTACCACAAACATTGAATGGTCCCCCCGCCTCAGCTTCGCCCTTTCCAGAGCCAGGCCACAAGTGAGAATCAATCCATTTGCGACATGAGAATCAGCCCCTGCAAAAGCAAGTTGAATCTATTCAGAAGGCGCTAGGGACTCGTTGCCAATGGCCTATGAGGCCAATCTGGACTATCAGAATCACCCTATCATGGAGAGCTTCTATGTGTTGGAAAAAATGCCCTATGAGAAGGCCATGGAGAAAACACACACAGCAGCCCTTCCGAAGGCCCTCAATTAGACAAGGCGTCAAACCCTTCGGACAGAAGAATCGGGTCATTTTGACATTGGATACAGAGGTTATCATTCCAACCACTCATACAACACTACCCTACTAACCTATGCTCTGATTAATTTTATTTATTTATTTATTTATTTGTTACAATTTCTATACCGCAATTTTCGAAGATCAATTGTGGTTTACAAATAACAACAATTTGAGTAGTAGATAAACAGATACATACTCATACATGGAACAGTGGAAAACTATGTACATTGAAAAAATGTCCATTAAGCTAAAAAGCATAAACATTATAAGAGACACACAGGTGAACTAACATTAACTATTTACATCACTATGTGTGGTGGGGTGGAAAGTCCTGGTTATGTTTGGGAAGTAGAAGGAGTTGTAGCTGGTGTATTGTGTTGATCCTGCGTTCCATAATGGAGGATAAATAGATGGATTTCGAGATTCTTTCTGAATATTTATAGGTCATTCAGTTCTCTAAGGTGGTCAGGGAGAGTGTTCCAGAGATTAGGGGCAAAGTGGGAGAAGGCTTTGTTATTTGTTATCTTTTTGGATTTCCTGAACTCTATTGGTATGGTAAGTTTATTTTTGTTTCAGTTGCGTTGGCTACGGTTATTGTTTTCCTTGGAGATGAGCCGACAACAAACTCCTCACACTATACGAATACATAGATGACCAGAAGATTGGCATCATGTGCTTCACCGAAACCTGGTTCTCAGACAGAGACCATGCCCTACTGAACCAGCTAAATGGAACCACTCACAAACTACACAACTGTCCAAGAACAGGCAGCAGAGGAGGTGGAGTCTGCATCCTAACCAACAAATGGCTTCAATTTCAGAATGCCTATATATCATCCACATGCAACCTCGACATGATCACTATCACAAATAAACAATACACAATGGGGTCTATTCTGTTGGGACGTCCAGCCCCACTATTTGCCCCTATTGTCGTCCCTGACTAAGCCTCCCCATACGAACAAGGAGTTTGTACGGGGAGGCTTAGACAGGGGTGGGAGGGGGCAGCGCAGAGGCGGAGTTAGGGCGGGCAATGGGTGGTCCACCGCCCCGGACATACAGAGCCAATTCTGAAGTCAACCCTGTATGTCCAGGGCCGGCAGACTGGCCGGAGGTGGAATAAGTCCCCCTAGACATCGGGGGACAGGAGGCCTGGCCAGCAACAAAGAGGTGAGAGGATGCAGAAGATTCCCCGAAACCCGACCCTGGCCATTGGAGGCCAGATCGGGGGTCAAGCTGTGGGAAAAGAAGAAAGTGATTAGTGGCCATGGCACCATGGCTCCATTCAGGAGCCTGACTAAGTTAGTCGGGCAGGGGCCTATATGTGCAGGCCCAGGTGTTATTCTAATCCCGCGGGGGCTAGACGTGCCCCGCGGGATCAGAATCGTGTCTACCTCTGTGCATCTGATTCCGACTGGATGCAAAGAGGCTGGGACACACACAATGGAATGTGTCTCAATATGCCTAGCATATAGATCACCTTCTAACTGCTCAGATGACCTGTCCATAATACTCAAAGTCCTATGCACTCGCTCCTCAAAAACGTCAGACTTTATCCTCCTCGGAGACTTCAACCTACCATCTGCACCCAAGAAGCAAGCTCATGCCTTTATTGAAGCCATGACCAATCTCCAGTTCACCCAAATCGTTCACCATCCCTCACACAACAGGGATGGCACCCTGGACCTGATTTTCCTACCAATTCATTTTACAAAGGACTTGAAGTAACTGCCTCCATCAATCACTTCAGTCCCTTGGTCTGATCACTGCATAATAAACTTCTCATTTCACCATCTCAGCAAAGGCAGTCCAAAAGCACCTAACAACATGTCTCCTCGAAGGTTCCAACCATTCGACCACCAAGCATTTCTTCATAAAATTATACCAGATCGAAAAATGTACTCCTCGTATGACCACATTGACACCCTAATAAACAATTGGAACTTAACTATATCTGATGCGGCCCAAACACCCACAAAAGTCAACAAAGACATATGTCCACACATTACCTCATGGTACTCAGCCTCACTGAAGCACCTAAAATACAAGATATGTTGCACAGAACGCAAATGGAGAAAAACCATGAACCAACGAGTACGAATCTCTTACCTAGAAGAACAAAACAAATACTGGGCACTCACGATCAAAGCAAAACAGGAATACCAAATCAACCTAATCAAGGTTGCTATCAACATACATAGCATGATCTCTCTCAAAAGATTCATCCCTAATACACAGTGAGATTACCATCAACCATACAATCTGTCAATCTACCTACAATCATTCCATAACACAAACAACTACAACAAACTGGAACAACAAGACTGGCCTCTGGACCACCTTCAACCCCATTAGCCATGAGAAGTTAGATACCTTAATCACTTCAATAAACACTACAACCTCCCCTCTAGATCCCAGCCCTGTATCATGGATCAAAATCTCAAGACCCCAACTCATCCCATTCATTGCACACATGGTCAATGACTCCTTGTCACAAGAGGTATTTCCTCCCCCACTCAAGCAATCATCCATTTGTCCCATCCTAAAGAAGCCTAACTTGAACCCATCCTCCCTGCCTCCTACAAACCAATCTCCAGCATACCGTTCATTACTAAATCATCAAAAAGACAATGCAAACCAGTTACAATCTCATATTGACAAACATGTACCCTGAATCCATAACAGCATGGCTTTCACCCTCATCACGGCTCTTTCTGCAGCTCACGTGGCACGGTATGTAGCCCTTGTCATGGTGTGGAAATCCTACTCACCTCCAAGATAGTATCTGAATTCAAAAAAGCATGGAACAAACACAGAGGATCTCTAAAGGAAAAGAGGGGACTATTGTAGTGGTTGATATGGAAGGGCAGACTAGATAGGCCATGTGATCTTTTTCTGCTGTCATGTTTCTATGTTTAACACACTAATCACAGGCACTGAAAACAGTTCACAAGGATTCATTCTACTGTTCCTAGACATAGCAGCCGCTTTTGATTCTATCTCCCATCAATTACTACTTTATGACATTGGTCTGCAAGGAACCACCCTGAAATGGTTCCATGCCTCCCTTTCAGACCGCAAACAAGAAGTTAAAATAGGGAACCTTAAATCCCTCCCATTCCAACTAAACCAAAGTTCAGCACTCTCATCAATACTATTTAATATTTACATTTGACCACTTTGCGATGTCATTCAGAGCTTCAATGTCAAATATCACATCTATGCAGATAATATCATGATATATACGCCCTTCTCCACGATCACCCTGGATTATTCCACTATATCCAAATGTTTCTCAGCAATCACACAATGACTACAGAGGCACAGTCTCAACATAAACTACAGCAAAACTGAAATACTGCATATTACAAGAGACCCAAACTTCAACCCACCAGCGACAATCATGATTGACAATAAAGCAATTACAGTCAAAACTGAGATTAAATATCTAGGCATTTTATTGGACCAAGGACTTAACCTCAGATTCAGCAGACTACCAAGTCAGTATACCATAAACTCAGGATCGTAAAGAACCTACGCCCTCTCCTAAGCCCTTCGGACTTCTGCACAATGTGCCAAATAATCATCACCCCCATACCAGATCACGGCAACTCAATTTACCAAGGGTGTATGGTGCTTCCAAAGAGCACCATACACCCCCAGCAATTAGCAGCAGAATCATACAGGGATCATCACATCAAACCCACATCACCCCAATCCTTAAACAACTTCACTGGCTACATATTATTTATTTATTTATTTATTTATTTGCAGTCTCTTTTATACCGCGCTATTCGACATCAGTGCGGTTTACAATGAACATAAGAGTTGCACATCTCAATTTCGTGATTTGTGCTTACAGTGAAACAGGTATAATAACTTGGGTATACATTAAACAGGAAAATTAAACTTAAAATTACCTCAAGAATTAAATTTAAAGTAATACTCAGTACCTACAAAATCATGCATGATCTTTTCAGCTGATTGCTTTATGTCTCTAATAAGGAACACAACAACAACAGACCAAGAAGGCATAACACATTCAACCTCCTGGACATACCACCTCAAAGGCCATCCACAACTCCATGAACAAATAATAGGGCATTCTCCCTATATGCCCCACACATGTGGAACTGTTTGCCACCTCAAATAAGAACCATTGAACCCATGGAAGAATTCCTCAAGATGCTTAAAACTCAGCTATTCCTGGAATTCTGTGTAGCAGACCCACACTAGAATCATAATAACACATACTAAGTACCTAACCCTTACCATATCTTGTAAATAATTCAGATACTGCCGTTCGTGCAACTCTTTAATCATTAATTTGAACCTCAGAACCCCTTCCCCGTGTTATTTATTTATGTAATGCATACATATTTTACTTGTTCAATGTTTTTTGCACTTTGCTTTCTGAAAACCATCTTGACTTATTTTATTTATTGACTTGTAGAAAGACGGTATAAAAAAGACGCTAAATAAATAAATCAGATCCAGGATCGGCATGCCCCCACAGTTGGTGATGTCAAGCTAGTTACTGTTCGCCCGGGTCCCACCGTAGGCGACTGATAAGTCTGCTTGAACATTTTCCTTGCCCTGCCATGTGAGCTGCAGAGAGAGCCATGAGAATCTCCTTCACCCACAGTAGCAGGAGTGAACTTTCTCTGCCAGTGTCCCCCTGGTGGATAATGTATAACACCATCAATGCATCGTCGGAACAGACCCATACCACCTGTCAAAAAATCAGAGAATGGAGAAAAAAAACTGCACACCCAGCAAGGCCACCCTCATTTCCATTCGCTTGATGGACCAAATACTCTCCTCTGGAATCCAAGGTCCCTGCATCACCTGCAACTTGCAATGCACCTCCCACATCGTGAGACTGACATCGGTCAATGCCAGGACCCAATCTAGCAGCTCCAGTGGTATGCCCGCTGCCAGGCACTCCAGTTGTAGCCCCTAAAATAGCTTTATCCTCGTGTCCAGAGGGCATACTAGCCTCCTCAATGGTGGACGGCACTGCAGGGTCCAATGAAATGCTTGAACGTTACCTCCAAGAAGCTAAGTGGCACAAGTGGCGTGTAAGCCAACCTGAGCAATCCTTTCTGCATACACAGGTGATGCTTACTGCATAAATGTGGAGCCACAGACAAATTGGTGCCCCCATATCCCAATGGCATGAAACAGAAGTGGAATGTTAGAAGCAGCCTCTCAAGCTTAGAAGTGAGGTTCATGACTGTCATGATGCATGCAAAGGTAACCCATTCAGAGAAACTGCAGCTAGAGAAGATGAGGTATCCACTCCAAAGACTTGCAGACAAGAGAAACAACCCCCACTGACTTGCAGGACCAGGCAGCTCTCTGTGGCCAACAGCCCACCAGAGAGCCGCCTTTGTTCTGTGTTCTCCCTTTTTTTAAATTATTATTATTATTATTAATTTACTTATATATTTATTTACTTTTTTTGGACCTTTCTAGGGATACAGATATGATAGGCTACAATGAGTGTTACAGATACCAAGATCCAAGCCTGTGTTTATACAGTGTGCCGTCTGGAAAATGCCAGCCCCAGTTGGACCATTAACCAGGCTAGCCCTCAGGAAAGACACAGACACTGTTCGGGCTGCTGTCAAGGCCACTCCGCAGCCAGAGAGCCCCTTCCGGAATAGGTGATCCTAATATCCAGATGAGCCCGCTTGCCAGGGAGACACCCTCCGAGACAGAAAGTGAACTGAGATCAATGAGGGATACTGGGAAGTCTGATTTATGGCACCCATAGAACCAATCTCTTGCCACTAGACTAGAAACAAAAACCAAGAAAGCTCCCGATGGAACCCCCCCCCCCCCAGGAGTGGTTCAGAGTAGCTCGAGGTAACTATCACTCACAGCTAGTGAACAAGCCATAGGAAGGAGAGACCTAACAAAAACAGATTGCGCAGAAAACCGTACACACTTGGAACAAGGATCCTAGTCGATATGAGCAACAGAACGGGGAAGGGGTTGTGTTTACTGCAGAACCAACGAAGCAAATGAAAGATGCACTCCCTAGGTCTGACCTCCATGCCTACAGGAAACAAAACATATGATTATGAAAGAGGATCTGGGAAATCCACAGCTTTGGAAATCTGCAAGGCACCTGTGAACTGAGTTGGCCCCTGCAGGAACAAGACTCCAGGCATCATGGACCCAGGTCTGACCCAGAATGGTATTTTTATGGTGTTCTGTTCTTATCTACTGACGGCATTAAACATAATAAGGGCACCTAAGATTCACAAGGTAGAACCAGCTACCACTCCAACAGCTGAAAGGCTGGCTTTCTGAACTGGCCCCAGAATGAGCTGATCACCACAAAGGCAGCCAACCCCCAAGTTGTAGCCCAAAATAAAACACATAACACTTCAGAGTAGAAAGACAACAGAATCCAAAACAGCTGGTTTAAACCAACTGACAATGCAAAGCAATCGCACAATGCAGCTTAACATTAGAGTTCCTCTACATTTTTCTCTTTTGAAAGGCACTGTGATGAGGTATATGAGAAGCTCCCCATCCCCCGTATTGATATACCTCCAGCCAGACTAAGGACATGTCCCTTTAAACACCAAAAGCCAGGTCCCTTTAAGGAACCCGGCTTGAATATACCTGGCAAGGATATGGCCGGGAACAGCCCTTTTAACCAGGAGGGAAGAGACAAAGAGGGGGAGAAAAGAGCCTGAGATGTTCCTGAGTGTTGCGTGACCACTTACATTGAAGATAGGAGATGGAATGTTTCAATGTTGGTCAGCAGGCTTGTGGTGCTACTGCTGTGAAGCTCAGAATGAAAGAACTTTGAGGGAGGGGAGAACAGTTTCTCTGCTAGTGCTGTGAAGCCCAGAGTGAAAGAACTTTGGGGAGGGGAGAACTGTTTCTCTGCTACCAGTGCTGTGAACTTCCTGTAAATAAAACATTTTCCTTTAATCCTCCTCCTGGCTCCGTGGGGATTTGTGTCCTGACCCACTTGCAGTGTACTACATATGGTGGCAGTGGTGGAATTTCTTCTTAATCAAAGGACAGAAGAACCTGCGTCCCTCCGGGGCTCAGACCTCTACCCTGTGGAAGAGGGGTTTTGGTATACAGCAAAAGGGGCAAGCCCTGCCAGAGTTAGGGCACACCTTCTGTATAGTTAGTGCCAGTCAGGCAAGAGGTTTTTTTTTCTTTCCCCCTTTTCCTACCCAGACAGGTGGGAACTGATAGAACCAGAATGGAGAGATTATTCCAGGCCCTGGTTGAAGGACAACAGCAACACCAGCAGCAAATGCTACAAGAGTTTTTGCAGGCACAAGGGACCCAACAACAGCGATTGCTACAAAAGTCTTTGGAACTGCAACAAAACTGACTCACACAAATGTCCCAAATACTCCAAGGACGGCAGCCATACCTGCTAGTGCCACCCCTGCCAAAAATGGTGGAGGGTGAAAACCTGGACTCCTTCCTGATAAATTTCAAATGAACTGACCAACTGGCTAGATGGCCTGAAGGGTTGTGGACTATTTACCTAGGGAATCTGTTGACAGGAAGCTACCAAGCTGCCTACCAAGAGGCCAACCCAGATAGAAGGGCCCCTTATGTAGCAATAAAAACCGCAATACTAAAGCGAGCGGGCTGTACTCCAGAAGTCTATCGCCAACGGTTCTGGAAGGGAACTCTGGGGCCTACAGAGAACCCCTGGAGTTTCTTCTACGGCCTGAAGGAGGAGGCATAGAAGTGGCTACAGTCAGAAGATAAGACAGGAGTGGAAGTAGCCAAGATCGTCCTGCTCGAACAATTTTTAGAAGGCTTGTCTTCCCCTATGAGACAGTGGTATGCCAGTTTGCCAAACTGACCCTGGACAGTGCCATAGAGATAGCGAAAGGCTTTTATGAAGCACAGTCAGTAGCTGAGACACCCAGGATGAAGGGAACAAGTTGAAGGGATGTTCCAAGGGGGCTGGACATCGAGACCGGAACCCTTGAGGACCACTGCACCAAGGACTCCACATTCCCCAGCCGCTTGAGCAACTGAGGCCGGCTATCTGACCTGCTTCAGGTGCGGAGGAAAAGGTCATTATACCCGCGAGTGCCCTATAGAAATGGGGGAACCCATGGACACACATGTTACGGCCTTACATGAATGCGGTATTGTGGAAGTGTCCCTAATGAGCCACAGGTTGTTTTTGATACCGGTGTAACTTGAGGGTGCTTACATGCAAGCCTTTATGGACTTGAAGTGTAAGGATCCTTGTCAGCAGGGACACTAGGACCAGACATCAAATTAATTATAAGAACCTTGTGACTCTAAGTTGCGTCCATGGTGATCAGTGGGCCTATCCGATGACGCAAGTGGAACTAAAAACAGCTGCCGGAACAGAGACCCTGGAAGCAGTGGTCATGCCCCTCCTGGCCTATCCAGTGGTTTTAGGCAGGGACTTCCCTAAATTCATGGACATCTGGAACTGGAGGAAAGGCAGTCTTGACAAGGCGATTGAGGAGGACTTCCCAGAGCTTTTCACCTTAGGAGACCTGGATTTGTTTGCCGGGAACCCCAAGAGCCCCAAGTCCCAGAGGCAACATCGGTGGGAAAGGGCCTGCCATAATGCAAATATAGGGATAGCTATGAATGAGAGCTCCGTGGAGGAGGGGAGTACCTCAGAGGACACTGTAGACGAGTCTCGAGAGAACCTAGCATCCCAACAGGAGACCCTGGGGGACGAGAACAGCTTACTGGGGTGGACTGGTATAGGAAATCTGGACCAGTTTAAAAGAGCCCAAAGGGAAGATAATACCCTTAAGAATGCCTGGAACCAAGTTCATGAGTTAGAAAGGACCCTGGTAGACAGCTTGGACCAGGGCCATACCGATCGTGAAATGCGCCCTGTGCGACTTGCACATTGGGCCTGTGGTCATTCCCCCCCCCCCCCCCCCCGCACCTCCATCTAGCCACTTTATGAGGGCGGGAGAGAAGAGATGTGCCCGATGTGCAAGTCACCGGCACGCTAAGCAGATCTGGTCCCTCCTGCAGGGACCAGACCTGCTTAGCGTGCCGCAAGAAGGCTTAAGGGGCCACTACATTAGCCAATGCCCTTTGTGAGTTGGTTTCCCAACTGGGGATCCCAGCTGAAATCCTTATAGACTAAAAAACACCATTTGTCTCTTGCGTAATGAAATAATTGTGCAACCTATTGAAAGTCAAGACCTTGTGGTCATTGGTATATCATCCCCAAACTGCTACTGCTATGAAGTTTCAATAAAACATTAAAATAGATTTTGAAGAAGTTTATGAATGAAGAGGGGAAAGACTGGGATTTGTAACTCCCCTACCTTCTGTTTGCTATCAGGAAAGTACCCCAGAGCTCGACTGGGTTTTCCCCCTTTGAGTTGCTGTATGGTTGACAACCCCAAGGGATCATGAAGATACTGCAAGAGGCATGGGAAGAGGAATCCAACCCCGGCCGGAATCTAGTGGATTACGTCCTGCCAATGCAGGAATGCATAAAGAAAGTAGAAGCATCAGCCAGACAAGACAGCACCTGGAGAAAGTCTGGGCCTATAATCGGGGAGGGGGAGTAGTGCAGCAGACTTTTCAGCCTGGGGACCAGGTGTTGCTGTTACTCCTGGTCTTGGAAAGTAAGCTTTTGTAAATGTTTTGTAAATGGCAGGGCCCATATGAAGTCGTTGAACATATGGGGCCCATCAATTACAAGGTTACTCAACCGAATAAAAGGAAAAAGCTGTCGATCTACCACATCAATCTTTTGAAGAAGTAGACTCCAGTCCTAGTAACGATGGTCCATGAAGAGGAGTTGGGGCCCATCATACAGCAGTCCTCTGAACCAGGTCAAGTTCTGTTCGGAAAACACCTGACAATTGCCCAGCAGGGGGATTTAGAACAGCTGGTCCAGAGAAATAAGGATGTGTTCTTCCAAATTCCAGGATGTACCCACCTCACCTACCACAATATCATCACAGATCCCAACATGACAGTATGTTAATGACCCTACTGAGTCCCGGAAGCACGAAGGCAAGCCGTGGAAAAGAAGGTAGAAGAAATGCTGGATTTGGATGTGACAGAAGAATCCCAAAGCGACTGGTTATCCCCAATTGTGCTGGTGCCTAAGCCAGATGGAAGCATCCGGTTTTGCATAAACTTCCAGAAAGTTTCAAAGTGCAATGCTCATCTCGTGCCCCAAGTGGATGACATTATTGAGCGCCTCAGGGGAGCCTGATTTATTTCAACTTTGGATCTGACAAAGGGCTATTGGCAGATTCCCCTAACCCCAGCCAACAGGGAGAAGACTGCATTCTCGCCGCCCCAAGGACTATTTCATGTCAGGGTTTTGCCTTTCGGGCTTCATGGAGCTCCTGCTACTTTCCAGCACCTAATCGATCACTTACTAAGACCACATGGAGGATATGCAGCCACCTACCTCAATCACATCTACAATCATGACTGGAGAATGCACTTGTCCCATCTATAGGCCGTGCTGATAAGTCTGAGGAAGGCTGGCCTGATGGCTAACCCATGCAAATGCTTCTTGGGAGGCAAAGAGGCCCGATATCTAGGATATATAGCAGGGAATGGTCAAGTATGACCCCCAAGTCAAGAAGGTGGAGGCCATTTCCCAAATACCAATGCCTGCAAATAAGAAGCAAGTACAGGCCTTTCTGAGTATGGTTGGATATTATTGCCGGTTCATTCCGCAGATGGCGGCAATCGCCAAATCCTTGACCCGGCTCCTCCAAAAGAAGGCTCTGGACAAGGTCCTCTGAACTACTGAGTTGGAGGAGACATTTGGGAAGTTAAAGGCAGCTTTGTGTTCTAGACCAGTCCTGGTCAAGCCTAGACTTCACAAGGCCCTTTATCATCCAGACAGAAGCTTCGACGGTGGGTCTTGGGGAGTCCTGTCCCAGGACGTGAAGGGTGAAGAACACCCAGTGGCATATATTAGCCAAACGTTGCTGCCCTGGGAATAAAAGTATGCTACGATTGAAAAGCTTGGCGATCAAATGAGCCCTAGGGACATTCCAATATTATCTACTGGGTCACCCCTTCACATTGGTTATGGACCATCAACCGCTCAAGTGGCTGGTGCAACTTAAGGACACCAACGGTCAGATCCTCACCCTCCAACCCTTTCTTTATGAAGTCCGACATTGGGCTGGCAAGGCCTATCTGAACGCAGACTTTCTATCCCACTTGGGCGCCCCAGTGCCACTAGACACTCGCCCTCATAGGGTTGTGCTGAGAGGGAGGGTATGTGATGAGGTGTATGAGAAGCTCCCCTCCCCCATACTGATATACCTCCAGCCTGAATAAGGACATGCCACTTTAAGCACCAGAAACTGGGCCCTTTAAGGAACCCGGCTTGAATATACCTGGAAAGGGTGTGGCCGGGGACTGACCTTTTAACTGGGAGGGAAGAGACAAAGAGGAGAATAGCATGAGGTGTTCCAGAGTACAGAATGACCACCTACTTTTAAGGAGATCTTACAGGAAGATAGAAGATGGGGTGTATCCACGTTGGTTAGCAGGCCTGTGGTGCTACTGCTATGAAGCCCAGAGTGAAGGAACTTTGGGGCAGGGAAGAACTGTTTCTCTGCTACTGCTATGAAGCCCAGAGTGAAGGAACATTGGGGGAGGGGAGAACTGTGTCTTCTACCAGTGCTGTGGGCTACCTGTAAATAAAGCATTTTCCTTTAACCCTCTGCCTGTCTCCGTGGGGGTTTGTGTCCTGACTCGCTCGCAGCGACCTACAGATGCTGACAAAACGATAGCCAGAAAGTACATTACCCCTAGCCAGGAAAGGAAAAGAAAATAGTGACTGTGCCCAGGAGTTGCCCGCCTGAAAACCCCAACACGCTGAAGCAGTTGAACGCAGTCGGGAGAAACACGCGGATCTCACAAGAAAGGGAAGAAAAAACAAGATGGTGGGTGTTCACTCTCAAAAGTTTACCATCTGAGCAAACAACCACAGCAACCGCTTTCTGTAACCACAGCACAGTAGTGTCCCCATTTCATACTATCAATCTGTGTAATAATAAATACATTGCACTTGCTCATGAACCGATTTTGTTTTGTATGACTTTCATCACTTTCATTCCTTTTTTTTTTTACTCTAAAACCACAATGGTGGACATTCATGCTAAACACACATATGACTAAAAATACTGCCAACAGAGTTGCAGTGTGATGCCACACTCGGGCTTTACCCTGTAGAAACACAAGTACCGCCAGAGACCGGAATATCTAACCTCAATGTCTCACTGAACATGGAGCTGGCCAGCTTCTCCTACTCCCTCCAACCCAGATCAGAGAGGAGTCCCCAGTGACAAACAGCATGGCTATGGTAATACTGTCAATGGGCAAAAACAAAACACTATTCATTCACTCTCTCTGAAGCAGCTGAGAGACCCCACGGCTCACTGTAAGCCCAGAAATGAAAATTACCTTTTGAAATGTCACATGAGGCACAGCTTAAAGTCTGGCTGCCATCCCAGTAAAGGGGCTGAGCACTGCTATCACTGATTTAAACAGTGCTGATCTCTGCAAGAGAGAAACTGGCCAATGGTCCCACAGACATCGGCATCCTCCCCACTCAAGGAGACATCAGCCATCCTTACCGGCATTCTCTTCACTCAAAAGAATGGCTGCCGAGGACCTCAAAGCAATTTTTTTGTTGTTGCATTTGCTTCACAACATACCTCTATAAGCATTAATCCCTCTGAGCCCCAGAAGGAGAAAGGTGGAGGGACCTGGCGCCACCAGGATATATACTCCGGAATGTCTGCACCCTCAAACCCTGGACCATTCTCTGATTCAGTTCAGACTGCACAGATTATCCAACCTTCAGAACCCAAACATACCTGCAATGAAGAAAATAGGACAGTCAGCCACTATGACATGAGGAGCCTGCACTGTCCAGCTGGGAGAGGAAAGGGACCCGAACCACTGGATGTTTTAACCCCTGAACTGCACCATATCTACTGAAGGCCCAGGTACAAAAGGCAGCAGGCCCTGCCTTCTGCTGCTCTCGCCTGTAATACTCACAAGGCAATTAACCTAGCTCAGAGAAACCAGCTAATATGCCTTAAAGGTTCTCCTGTTTATCTAATATTCTCTCCTTGGGTTTGTTTTTGTGTGGGTTTGTTTGTTTTTTGTTTGTTTTTTTGGGGGGGGTGTTTGTGAAATGTCCCTTCAGTGGAGTTCAGTCGTGTGGAAGCTCCTCGCCCAGCTGCTGAGGACTGACATATTGATTTCTAGAGCCTAAGGAGGGAACTCTTCCACTGTGACATCAGAAATCTGACTTGCTCAGTCCCCAGCTGCTGGTGGAGGGAGACACATACTAGACTGGACTGGAGAGATGATTAGGAACGGACACTTAAACGTGGAAATAGCATCCATATGGAAATGGTGATTTTTAGAAAGGGCTAAATTTACATGTGAATGTCCTTATGATCTATAAATTGCAAGGAGATGTTTCAGGGCATGGTTAGGGAGTGGCCTGGGTTGGTCAAAAATCTATTGCTGAATCATGACCATGTAGAGTCTAATTCTGGTTCATGGTTTAGTAAAGAAGATTGTTTCAGAGACTTTGTGGTCACATTGCCTTCTTGCAGCCTAAGTTGGCCAGATAGGTGTTGAATGATAATGCTGCTAACCAATAAAGTTGCCATTTATCCAGTTAGCGCCAACAGCACCTCTGCCCTGCCCATGGACGTCCCTGCACTAACCAGACAGTGTTGCTTAATATCGCAGTGAACACTCTTAGCCGGCTGGCTTCTCATTGACTGCCTGGCTAAGGGCTTTGAATATTGACCTCATAAGTCCTACTTTTATGCTATATATCCATAGGAGTCCCTAGGGGCAGGGCTGGCTCAACCATGTGGCAAGGCCAGGCAGTTGCCTAGAGCAGCAGCAGTCAAAGCAAACAATAGATCTTGACAGCCACAGAACCAACCTTTACCTGGAGGAAGAGTGGGCACAAACATACATACTTAGCAAAGTTAGAAATACGATGTCCAATTATGCATTTTTACAGGATTGTTGTGGAAGGGATGATCACAATTGTTGAGTTTAATCACCAGAATTTTAAAGTGCTCCAGGTAGTCCTGTCTAGGTGGAGAATGGGCAAAGCAGAATGGAGGCGTGATCGGTACTGTTACATGTAGTTTATCATATGCAATGTAGATTCCTACTGTTACAAAGTTATTCCTACCCCCACCCCCCCCAACAAGTGGAACTTTGTGTGGCAGATCTTGAAGAGGTAATTTTTTAAAGAGACATAAGTGCATATGTGCCTTTATAAAATTTTATAAGAGCACTGATGCCACCTTTGATTTTTCAACAGATGTTGAGCAACAGTGGGAAGAAAAGGCAGTATGTCCACTGATGCAGAGCAGATTACTGCTTGAAACATCAATTCATATTTATAGTAAGATAAGTATTAAGGGCCCGATATTCAGCGGAGGCGGCTAGCGCAATTACAGCACCTAGCCATTACCACTGAACACTAAACCCAGATATTCAATGATGGGGCCATATCCGGTCACTGGCGTTGAATATCCAGGTCAGCCATAGAAGCAGGAAGCTAACCGGGCAGCAGCGATATTCAGCCACTACCCAGTTAGCTTCGGTGGCAAACATCAGGACAGCATTTGCTGCACCTAACCTTTACCGCCAAGGGATAACCAGATAGCAGCTGAGTATTGCTTTTGACTGGTTATCCACAGGTACCACCCATGGAACACCCACAGAACACCCTGATACTAACTGCATAGCATTGGGGCATATCGCTGTGGTGCCCAGGGATATTCAGCTGCACTTACCGTGTTAGTGCCACTGAATATACCACTTAGGGACAATTATTTATTTAACAGGTTTTTTTCTATACCACCCTATCATAGGATTCAGAGCGGTTTACATATAACATGAACTAACAATAACATAAGAGTTTATATTGAACAAGGGTGTTAAACTTGGATGATTATATGGAGTTATAGATAATTCACATGTACCATTGTTGTGGGTGATACATTACAGCAGGTAGGGAGTATGTGCTCTTTGGAAGGTGGGGCCGAAAGGGTGAGAGGGGGATAGGTTGGTTGGGGGGATGAGGGAGCAGACAGATGGGAAGATTTGTGTCTTTATATTAAGGTGTTTCAGTTTGTATCTACTGTTCCTGGGGTATTTCCATAGTATTCAGTAAATACGAAGGTCTTTAATGCTTTTCTAAAGTCTGATATGTCCTTGATGGCTCTTATTGAGTTAGGTAAGTCATTTCATAGGGAGGGAGCATACAGGGAGAATGCTCTTTTATATGTCGTTTCTTTGGCATTCCTCATGTATGTGGGGATGTTCAGAGTGCTGCTGTTCAAGGTTCTTCTTGTTCTGTCCTCCATTGTCTTTTTTTTTTATCAGTGGTTGAAGAACCGAGAGTGCTAGATCGTGGATTATTTTGAAGATCATCAATAAGGCCTTGTATTTGGAGCATGTGGCTATTGGAAGCCAATGTAGTTGCTGTAGTATAGGGGTTATGTGGCAGTATCTTGCTGTTCCGGTTATTATGCACACAGTAATGTTTTGTACAAGTTGGAGTGGAAATGTAGTTTTCTTTGGGAGACCTTGATAGATTATATTACAATAATCTAATGTGGCGGTTATAATGGCCTGGCAGACTAATCTGAGGTCGCTGTCACTGAGTTGGGACTTGAGTATGGTTTTTAGCTTTTGATATACTATTTTGGTTATTCTCTTGATGTGAGTCTGGCAGTTGAGCTTTTATCAAATGTCACTCCAAGTTATGACTTTATTCTTGACTCTTAGAGTGTAGCTTTGCTGCTTGTCATGTTGTGAGGACGTATGTGCATCAATGATGCTGAGAGCTAAGCTATCGGTAGCCTAATTACTGGTAGGGTCTCCCAAGATGGATAGGTCTCAACTGAGGTGCCAGACTAAGACAAACCACCCATCTGGGCTGAAGCAGAATGGGACAGTGTTGGCAGCGGAAGATCACATTCCTGTGACAACAGTAACAACATTAGCATTAATGTACAAATATCTGCGTGGAAGAAAAGCCTGGCAATCTAGTTCTATATCTTGCCATAACAACCCAGTGGATAATTACAACAAAACAAATTGCACTATAGTGCTGAAAGATGAGACACACCCCCCCCCCCCCCCCCCCCCCATGTCGAAAGGCACTCAACTGGCTACTGGGGATGAGTTGAAGACTTTTTAGAGTAAAACCAGCAAAGATGTCTTACATATTGGAACATGGAATGTACAGTGCATGAACCAAGGGCAGCTGGAATTGGCCAAGAATGCAATGGAATGTGTACAACTCGATCTGTTGGATGTCAGCAAACTGAAATGGACTGACATCACGCACTTTGCATCTGATGATCACATGGTATACTATGCTGGAAAAAAAAGAAGAAATTATATTGCATTTATAATTAAGAAGCTGGAGAAAGAGTGATAGATCACTGGTCTTGCAGAATTCTATTCATCTCAAACGCCTTCTTCCAGCAACACAAGTGGTGTCTGTACACATGGATCTCACCCAATGGATTCTACAAAATTCAAATTGACTACATCTGTGAACACCAGCATTGGAAAAGCTCAATAACATCAATAAAGACAAAACCTGGAGCCAACTGTGGTACAGATCACCAACTTCTAGTATGCAAATTCAAGCTAAAGCTGAAAAAGAGCAAGCCACTCATGAATGTAGCAAAATATGTCCTTGAATATACCACCAGAATTTAAAGACTGCCTGCAAAACTGATTTGCAATGACAGAGCATCAAAAGAGTTATGGGATGACATAAAGAAAGTGAGAAGTCTCTATAAAAAGTGAAAAAAAAAAAAAGGTCAAAATGGATGACCAAAAATTCTGAAAATTGCCCAGAAAAACAGAGAAGCTGAAGCCAGAGGAGAAAGAGAGGCAATCGCAGAACTCAACAGAGATTTCCAACATGCAGCAGGATGAGACAAGGAAAAGTATTACTATGACACATGCAAGAAAATAAAATCAGAAACCATTAGATGAAGAACAAGATCGGTTTTCCTAATGCTATGAGAGTTAAAGATAAAATTTGAACCTCAGATTGGAATTGGAATGCTACAAGATGCTCAAAGATCTATGTTGAATGATTCTGAGAAGATCAAGAAAAGGTGCAAATATACAGTCATTATACCATAAAGATAAAGTGGACCATGATCAGGAACCATTGGTGATGAAAGATGTTAAAGCAGCATTGAAAGCATTATCAAAGAACAAAGCATAAGGTATTGATGGCATCCCCACTGAAGTATTACAGCAATCAGATGAGGCTGTTGCCATACTTACAAGGTTCTGCCAGGAAATTTGGAAGACAACATCATGGCCAACTAACTGGAAATGATCTGTGATTATACCAATACCGAAGAAAGGTGATCCAACTGACTGGAAATTATCACTCATTATCGCTCTGATCCTACATGCCAGCAAGATTCTACTCAAGATCATTCAGTAGAGACTACAACCAAACCTGGATCAAGAATTGCCTGAAGTGTCAGCAGGGTTCAGGAAAGGGCAAGGAATGACAGACATCATGGATGTGAGATGGATCCTTGAAAAGACAAAAGAATACCCAAAGAATACTTATATGTGTGTTATTGACTACAGCAAGGCTTTCGACTGTGTAAATCATGAGAAACTAGGCACCATTAAGAAGCATGGGTATACCAGAACACCAGATAGTTCTCTTATACAACCTTTACATTGTTCAAGAAACAACAGTTCAAATGTAACAAGAAGAAACATAATGATTTTAAAATCAGCAAAGGTATACAACAAAGCTGCATACTGTACGTTCTCCCTACCTGTTTAATTTATATGCAGAACAAATCATCAGAGAAGCAGGACTGTATGAAGACAGCTTAGGTGTGAAGACTGGTGGAAGACTCATAAGAACATAAGATATGCCATACTGGGTCAGACCAAGGTCCATCAAGCCCAGTATTCTGTTTCCAACAGTGGCCAATCTAGGTCATATGTACCTAGCAGTTTCCCCAAGAGACACAAGTTCCACAATGCTTGTACTGGGTCAAGCATTGATATCTTCGGTCACTTCTTAATAATGGTTTATGGACCTTTCCTCCAGGAACTTGTCCAAACCTTTTTTAAACCCAGCTACACTAACAGCCTTTACTACATCCTCCAGTAACAAATTCCAGAGTTTGATTACACGTTGAGTGAAAAAATATTTTCTTTTATTAGTCTTAAATAGTTTACCCTGTAGCTTCATTGCATGTCCCCTAGTCTTTCTATATTCTGATAAGGTAAACAATCGATCTACGTTTACCCGTTCCACTCCGTTCATTAATTTATAGACTTCTATCATATCTCCCCTCAGCCGTCTCTTTTCCAGGTTAAAGAGCCCTAACCTTTTTAGCCTTTCTTCATAGGAGTATCCTTCCATACCCTTTACCATTTTGGTGGCTCCTCTCTGTACCTTTTCTAAAATCGCTATATCCTTTTTAAGATACGGCGACCAGAATTGCACACAATATTCAAGGTGCGGTCTCACCATGGAACGATATAGAGGCATTATAATATCTTTTGTTTTATTTTCCATTCCTTTCCTTATCATACCTAGCATTCTATTTGCTCTCTTGGCCGCCGCTGCACACTGGGCCGAGGGTTTTAACATGGTATCCACAATGACGCCTAAATCTTTTTCCTGGGTGGTGGTTCCTAATGTGGAACCTTGCATCGTGTAACCATAGTTTGGGTTGTTCTTCCCTAGGTGCATAACCTTGCACTTGTCCACATTAAATTTCATCTGCCATTTTGATGCCCAGTCTTCCAATTTATCAAGATCCTCTTGCAATTTTTCACAATCCTCTTGGGTTTTAACAACTTTAAATAGTTTTGTGTCATCTGCAAATTTGATAACCTCACTCGTTATTCCACTTTCCAGGTCATTTATGAATATGTCAAAAAGCAGCGGACCCAGCACAGATCCCTGTGGTACACCACTATTCACCTTTCTCCATTGGGAAAATTGGCCATTTAGCCCTACCCTCTGCTTTCTATCTTTTAACCAGTTCCTGATCCACAATAGTACACTGCCTCCTATCCCATGACTCTTTAGTTTTGCCAAAAGTCTCTGATGAGGGACCTTGTCAATGGCTTTCTGAAAGTCCAGATACACAATATCAACTGACTCACCTTTGTCCACCTGTTTATTCACTCCTTCAAAAAAACATAACAGATTAGTAAGACAAGATCTTCCTTGTCTAAAGCCATGTTGGCTGTCTCCCATTAGGTTGTGACTATCTACATGCTGAGTAATTTTATTCTTTATGATGGTTTCTACCATTTTTCCCAGTACTGACGTCAGGCTCACCAGTCTGTAGTTTCCCGGATCACCCCTGGAACCCTTTTTAAAAATTGGTGTTACATTGCCGATCCTCCAATCTTCAGGTATTAGAGATGATTTTAATGATAGTTCACAGATTACTAATAGCAGTTCTGCAATCTCATATTTCAGTTCTTTCAACACCCTTGGATGTATTCCATCCGGCCCAGGTGATTTGCTACTCTTCAGTTTATCTAATAGTTGTAAAACATCTTCCCGATGTATCAATATTTCCTTCAATTCTTCCGCTATGCTGATGATACCACAATACTGACTGAAAATGAAGACGATCTGAAAGATTTGCTTTTCAAGATCAAGGAACATAGTCTTAAATTGGGCTTGCACCTTAACGTAAAGAAGACAAAGATCCTGACAACTGGCAAAATCAATAAGTTCATTGTTGATGGCGAAGAAATTGAAATAGTGGACAACTTTAACCTGCTTAGATTAATAATCAATAAAGAAATGACAAGCAGTCAAGAAATCTGATGACGCATTGCTCGTGGCAGAATGGCTATGAAGGACCTAGATAAGATTCTCAAGAGCAGAGATGTCTCTCTCCATGCAAAGATTTGACTTGTCTGAGCCATGGTATTTTCAATAACATCTTATGGATGCAAAAATTGGAAAGAAGATTAATTCCATAGTTACATAGTATATGCTAGCAGATAAAGACCATCATGGTCCATCTAGTCTGCCCAGCAAAACGGCAAGAGTAGGTGCACTTGCCACTCTGTACACATCAGCCCTCCCCATGCCTTTGTTTAGGGGTGTACCGACCACTCAGTGCAGGTCTATTGATGCCTTTGAATTATGGTGCTGTGTATACCATGGACTGCCTGTACTAGAGGAGATCAAACCAAAGGTTTCTTTAGAAGTTCAGATGACAAGACTTCGACTTTTATATTTTGGACACATCATGCAAAGAGAGATCATTAGAGAAAGACATCATGATGCAAGGTTGAAGGTCAACACAAAAGAGGAAGACCAGCAATGAGATGGATCAATACAATAACAGCAGCTATAGATGCCACTCTATTCAACAATCAGCCACCTGACTGAAGACTGAATACAGTTTAGGACAACTATCTAGAGGGCTGCCATCAGTCAACACCGATTTGATGGCACTGAACCACAAACCATGTAAATGCCTTTGAATATCAGACTCTAAGAGATTGACTATGTGGAGAACTATGATATATGAACTTTGCTACAATTGCACCAATGATTATAAAAAAGGTACTGAGAAGAGCGACCAAAATGACAAAGGGATGGAAGGATACCCCTATGAGGAAAGGCTTAAATGTTAAGGGTTTTTCAGCTTGGAAAAGAGATGACTGAGGAGAGATATGATAGAGGTCTATAAAATAATGAATGGAGTGGAACTGGTAATGAAAATTAGTTTACTCTTTCAAAAAATAGAAAGACAGTGACACACAATGAAACTACAACATAACACATTCAAGACTAATTGGAAAAATATTTTATCACTCAATGTGTAATCAAGCTCTGGAATGTGTTGCCAGAGGATGTAGTAAAAGCTGCTAGTCTAGCTAGGTTTAAAAGTTTTGGACAAGTTCCTGGAGGAAAAGTCCATTACCCAATATTAAAGGGGACTGGGGAAATCTACTGCTTACTCCTAGGATAAGCATTATGGAATCTGTCTGCCTTTTGGGAACTTGACAGGTATTTGTGGCCTGGATTGGGCTTGATAGACCTTTGGTCTGATCTAGTGGTTTGTTTTTTTTTTGGGGGGGGGGGGTTTGAGTGCCGTCAAGTCAGTGTTGACTCCTGTATAGCATATCATAAGGTCTTATGAAGACTGTTTGATCCTGTGAAAGAGTCTCCTATGAAGGTCATTTTTTAGACATTTACTGAAATGATTATAAAAAAATAAGGGGGACATATTCAAAGTGATTAATGCGGTTAGCACATCTGCTAATCGTGCTGCCTTGGCAGGATATTCAGCATAGCTAACACAATTAGTGCCACTGACTATCTGCAGGTGCCGCTGCTGCATGCCACAATGCTAGCCTGGTTATCCCAAAGCGGTGAAAGTTAGGAACATTAAAAGCTGGCCTAACATTCGCTGCAGAAGCTAACTGGGTACAATGGCTGAATATTGCCACTGCCCGGTTAGCTTCTATAATACCTGGCCACCCCGGATATTCAGTGCCATTGGCCGGATATGACCCCCAGCATTGAATATCCAGGGCAGCTGCTAGCCACTGAAACAGAGTTCGCTGCCACTGCTGAATATTCCCCCTAAAAATATAAAAATATATTCTGTTTGGCAGGCTATGCGCTGCTATATTTATTTATTTTTATTTATTTTATTTAGCATACATTTATAACCCGCAACTTCCAGAGTTCAGTTGCGGTTCACAATAAACAACAATCCACAAAGCAAAAGCTTAGTTTTACATTGAACATTTTGTAACAATAAAAGTAAATGTAAACAGCATGAACTTATGCATAATAGCAAAATTGGCTGGTAAATTATATACAATAAACTATGCTATGGCGCATAGCCCTGCCCGCCAACCCTTAACCCCTAATATTCAATTCCGGGGTCTTATGAGGCCTTGGCATTGAATATCTGGGGATCGCTGAACACACTGGAAGCCACAGTAGCTAACTGGGCAGTGGCAATATTGCATGCTGCCCAGTTAGCTCCTGCACCTTAAAGATAGGCAAGGGTTTTCCTTGCCTATATTTTAGGCACAAGTGGCTAACCAGACAGCATGTAATATCACCACTGCCCAGTTAGCGACAATCTCTGCCTCTCTGCTCTGCCCCAGAATTCCCCAAACATACTCCGATGCTAACCGCATAGCATTGGGGCATGCAGCGGGATTAGAAGGGGATTTTCAATAGCACTTACCGTGTAAGTGCCATTGAATATCCCAGTTAAAGGCATTTACACAGTTTACTGGGCTGTAAACTATGTAAATGCCTTTCGAATATCGGGCCCTTAATGTATATATAAAAGTAGTATCTAATTATAGAATAAAGGATTTGTAAAACTGCTGCTCATTATAGTGTCATAAATATGATCAATATGAGGTTCCAGGATTAGTTAGTAGGTAATTTTTAAATCTCTAAGAAAGGATTTTTAGTACAGGCCTTTATAAAAGAGGCATAACATACGCACCTATGTACATTTGCAGTCTAAAGGGGATGTTCACTAAACTGTGCTGTTCAGGCAGCAGATATCTGCAAAAGAGGCCAGATAGCATGAGCTAATATATGCAAACTGCAGATAACGTAGTGATTTTCTGCACTATCTGAGGAATGCATGTCGTCTGCATGAGTGAGTGGGATTAGAGTGGAGAGTGGACATGTCTACAGGCCTCAAAAGTGTGTTGTAACTGTCAGATTTGTAGACAGTACAGGTGCAACTAATGCTGCTTCAAATGGGTATTGTTAGCTGCATCCAGGCTGCTGTTGGACCGCACTGTCTGCATTTTTGGTGCATTATCTGCTGGTGAAATAGTGTGCATACCCCTAACAAATAACACATGGCTTTTGCAGCTAATGCCACACTATCTGCACTTTTTGATGCATTAGCTGCAAAGACAACACATTCTAGTAAACAGATCTCTAAGTGTCCTCATGAAGGATAATTTTATAAACCCCACCTAGTTAGTGTGTATGTGTGTGTGTGTGTGTAATATTTCTTTCAAGCCTATTTTATAAAATCAAGTGCGTGCGCACTTGACATTTTAAAATATAAACATAAATGGCTAAAAGCACATGTTAATTTAAGGCGCAATCACAAATGCATGCAGCTCAATTTGTAAAGAACACAAATGTGTAATTTACACGAGTAACCTTGCATTCTGCCCATGCTCCACCCAAAACTACAGTGAAAGGACGGGCAATCAGATGTGCACATGTACTTACATAATAGCGACCACATCATTTGTGCATGTACATGCCACTTATTGTGAAATATGGCTAAAATGCTTAGATTTACATGCATTGTTCCCAAGCAAATCTAGGTGGCTCCATATAAAATTACCCCCCATGTTGCCAGGTCCCTTTTTTAGAAGAAATATCCATAGCACTGGTAACATAGAACTCCTGCAGGGTTGGAGTGAAGACAAAGTCAACGTAGCAGTAGAAAAATACTACAGCCCATAAGCCTAAATATGACTGGGATTACTAAAAATAGACTAGGAATATTTGGAATGCCAGATCTGAACCTCTGCTTTGGTATTATTAGCTGTTGTATTTTCTGCATTAATAATTGATCAGGACAATAATGTAACAATTCAGCAGGACATTTTCTAAAAGTATGCACACCCCCTCTCTCTGGAAATGTGATATGGTGAAATGTCTTGTGCAAGTTTCCTGGTAAGAATCAATAGAAGAATAGTAAGGAGCCCTGTGCATTGTTCATTCGGTTAGGCTTGTCACAGACCTTTACTCTGGCTTGTTCTTCCGTGATTTGAATCGTTTTTCTCCCCAGACGAGATTCCAGTCATATCTAATGATTATGTACTATTACAGTATCTGGTTGCATATGATTTTCTCACACTGGCTGTCTTGGTCATTTTCTATGATGCTCTCTACCCTATCAACAAGAGACTTTATTAGATCAAAGCAGTGTGTGTCTGTGTACCTTTTTAGGGGGTTATTTTAGAAGCTCTATTTGCAATTTACATGTGTATAATCCAGCCATATACAGTACATGTATAAATCATAACCACCATAAAGGGCCACTTTAGAAAGGATCCAGTTTATGCACAGATGACCATCCCACATCCAAAGAGTACAGGAGCTTATCAGGGCATGCAGGGATGTGGCCTGGCAGAACCAAACTCTACATATGTATTCTCCTTTGCATATAAGAAATGTATGAGCAAGCCCGAAATGAGCACTTTCAGATTTACACCTGCTCCCTGCCATGAATAAGTGTTTCAGAAAATTATGGAATATATTATATTTATTTCCCCCTTTGAATTGAAAAAGGGCCAATTAAGAGCATTAGGTTTGCAAAATGTCTGAGATACACATGTAAGTTCTTGGGTTTCCCCGTTGGCTTTTCCCATGTGTACATTTCTGAAATGGCTCCCCCTTCCCCCCTCCCCCCCACACTTTCCCCCACTCCCCCCCCCCCTCCTCCCCACTGCACATAGATGTGTATTTTAGAAACAGCTCCATGTTTATCAAAGCTCTTTCTAAAATACCAGCAAAACTGCATGTCCTGCAAGGCGTCAGAACACAGATTTGTTATTGATGACATGTGATGTACTTATTCTAATTTGTCAATTAAGAGATTAACAAAAAAAAAAAGAATTGTGTACATCCTGACCTTGACATCTCAATTCTGATCTGCCCTATCAAAAATGTGCCTTCACACTTTGTTGAGGAAGGAAGACCAGATAGACTCTCTCAAGCAGAATTCATTTAAGGATAGAGAAGTATTACTACCTATAGAAGATATGGAAGCCTTGGCAGTCTCAGGAAGGTGGTAAGATCATTACAGTATAAAGTATGGCCTTTCTCCTGACCATTTACCTTGTTCAAATATTACACCACAGGTGATCAAACCAATGGCATTCAATCTGGCCCAAATTGTGAGTTTTTCCACTAGACCTCCTCCTAGAGAAGTATCTAATTTGAAATTGTGGAGCTCAATGACTAGGATGGATGCAAAGCTCTCTGGTTGTCTCTCCCAGATTTGTACCTTTTCTGGAGAGGTTTCCAATAAATTGACAAATCTGGTGAAGAATGAAGGTGAGAAAATTAAAGGGCTGGAAGGTGTTAATCAGGGTTAATTAGGGGAATTTGTTAGAAAATAAAATTGAACAGTTAAAAGAGAATATATTTCAATATAATAACCATCGTTTCTTAAATTTTCCTTTTTATAATCTTATTTCCGCTAATGAAATGTTGAAGAAATATTTTATTGATGTTTTGAAGTTAGACTTGGCTTCTCTTCCAGCTATATCTAGATATATTATGTGCCAGGATCCTTAAAATGCATAGTTGAGGGTGAAGGTGGTGCTACTTTTTTTGAACAGGGTCATTTAACAGCTTTTCTTGAGACATTTTTGTTCAAGTGACCAACAAGCCTACATTGGTTGCCTCATTTGTGTTGAGCTCAGATCAAGAGAGGATTTTAAAATCATTTTTTAAAGTAAGATCTGTATGCCTTTATAGATTAAAAATGTTATGTATTTCCAGATGTGGCCTCTCATACACAAAATGCAAGGGGAGTTGTTTCATTGGGTATGAGCTCTTTCTGAATGTCCTAGAAAGTGCTCGATGAAGCACCAAGATGGGATTATGGGCCCAATATTGTGCTAGGCTCATTTTCGAAGGGCTATGCACCTCATCAGTGCATAGCCCTCCCTGCCAACCTCTAACCCAGATATTCAATGCCGCATTGATGGCATTGGATATCCAGGGATCGCCGCACACACCAGAAGTCGCCAAAGTTATTTGGGCAACGTGCAATATCACTGCTGCCCGACTATTGCTTGTCACTCCGCCCTGGAACATCCCCGACACACTCTGATTCTAACCAGATAGCATCGGGGCACGTAGGGAAATTAGAAGAGGATATTCAACAGTTCTAACCATGTAAGTGCCATTGAATATTCTGATTTAAGACATTTACACAGTTTACTGGGCTGTAAACCCTGTAAATGCCTTTTGAAAATCAAGCCCTATGTTTTCTTTAACCCTGCTCGACTTGCCGACTTTTTGCAAAAATTTGATGTGGAAGGCAGTAATGAAACATGTAGGTTTGTTATCATGAATATCCTGCTGTCTGGCTGAATTTTTTGAAATATATGTGATTGAGCTCTATATACTGTATGAATGCTTTGTTCCTTCTTTAATTATTGTTAGAACTCATTTCTTATTTGATGTGTTCCTCATCTCAGTACTGTAGTAGTAGGAGTAGTAGTAATAGTAGTTGCATGCATTTACATGCTTTGCATCTCAATTATGGTAAAATAATGCACAATTTTGCCTTTAACATGGTTAAGCAGCAAAAGTCGTGCATCATTCCTTTAATGCACGTTAGTTACTACTACTTTAAAGGCTTAAAAATTATGCTCTTAAGTCCACTCAGATGTTACAAAAAGCAAAGTGGAATAAAAAAATACAAGCTGGGGATATTCAAAGGCACTTATACGGTTTGAAGAACTACAAACCGTGTAAATGCTGCTCAGCAAAGAAACAAAGTCAACTTGCTATTTTGGCTGGATTGGATCTTTGCAGGAGTAAGATGACCCTGTTCCTCAGGACTGAGTCAAAAGCTGGGTGTCGCTTGTGGCTGAGTTGCTGGCTGTTGCTTAGCAGTTCTGGGTTTCTTAGCAGGTTTAGGCTCATGTTGCTTGCCTTGAGGCTGGTAAGAAGGTTGTGAATAAGAATGGTAGAACCTCTTCTTTTTAGGAAAGACGGGTTTCTTTGTTGCTGGTTTCTCTTTTGGAGTTAGCAGTCTTTCTGGAGAACATCTTCAGAGTGGTATCATCAGTTTCAAGTTCTCCAGCTTTTTCTCTCCAGTTTTTATCAAAGAGATTTTCCCCAGTGCAGGGGATGTTACCCAGTTTGTCTTGAACCTATTGCTCTAGGTCCGAGGCCTGTAAGCATGCTAGTCCTCGGGCACTGATGGCAATAGCTGATGTTCTGCTGGTGGATTTGAATGCATCGAAGGCTGCCCTGTTCACAAATTTGGAGACATTCTGGATGTTTATTGCGCTAGTCTTCTTGTCATCTGGTATAAAGGGAAGGAAGGCTTCCCAATCATTATTAATTTCCTTAAGGAACATTCCCATGTATAAGGTGTAGGAACTGAGTGATGTGGTAGATGTGTCTTTTGAAAGCCAGGGACCTCTGGTACTCGATACATTGTATAGAGGCATCTGCTGACAGGCAACACTGTAAGTGGGGTCTCCCACATGTGAAGCATCAGGTTATGTAGGATCTTATGAACTGGCAAGATCTTTGCCTCCTTCGGGGCCATGGGGTACTGTAGAATTTCCAGTTCCTCCACCCAGGGCTCTGGTTCACAGCGGCTGGTATCGATAGTCCTGCCGCCATGTCGCAAATAAATTCTTGGAAGGACATGTCTTCCGGTGGGGACTTTTGGTGGGAGGTGGTGCTTGGAGGTGACAGCTCCAACACGAATGCCATATCCAGTAGCTCCTCAGAGTCGAGGGACCGATGGTCTGAATCTGAGGCCTCCAAATCTGAGCTTGGTGAGTGTTGTCTGTGCTGATGACTGTGTGAATGGTGCTGGCAGTATTGGTCATGCTCAATGTTCTCCCCTTGCTGTCTTAGCAGCGGTGCCGAACTTGGAATCGACCAAGTTGATGGGGCTCTGAGCACCGGTCCTGGTGGTGGAGCAGAGGCATGGGGGATGTGGACAGCAGGTGATAGCACTAGTGGCGATACCAATAATGCTTCCACTGTTGGTGTCGATACCGATGTAAGCGGTCCTGGAGTCATCAGTGCCTGTGGTACTGAGGCTGCTAGGAGAGCAGCTAAAGACTTCTCAATGGATAGCATGTGCTGATCCAAGGAGATTGCCTGTGTCTGGTCCAGAGACAGAACGGAGCTTGCAGCCACTGTACCAGAGCACGGCACTGGGGGCTTTGCCGAGGTCAATGTCTCAGAGGCCTCCTGATTCCCCACCAAGGCTGTGGAGGACAAGTCCTTCTGCCAGGGGCATTCGGTTTGATGGTCAGCTTCAGAGAATGTCTTCAGGGAATCTCTGTGTTTTGAATGGGACCTCTCCCTCAATCCTCTCAATGTCTCTTTGGATGAAGCTCGAGACTCCTTTGGATCTGACGGAGATTTCTGCAGGGATCTCGAAGTCTTCGTTCTCATAGTCCGAACTATGTTTTGAGGTCTTTGAGGTTTTAGATACCTTTGAAGCCAATGACATTTGGGAGGATGTCAATGCCAACAAGACTGAATTCGATGGGAAAAGCTCCAACAACTTTCTGGCCTGGTTTCTGAGATTTCTCTTTAGTCATCTGCTTACAGAGGGAGCAATAGTCTGGGTCATGGTCGGGACCGAGGCACTTGTGGCACCACTCATGTGTGTCCGTGACAGAAATTGTTCGGGAACACTTGGTGCATTTCTTGAAACCGCTAGGGTGTGTCTCCATGGTGAAGAGTATAGGCCTGAGGCCTATGCGGGGCACGAGGCCCTCGAAGGAAAAAATGAAAAAATATACAAGGTCAAAAGAAATAAAATGAAGGTACCAGAATTGGGGATGATGCTGGGTGAAAAAAGGGAAGGCAGAAACACTATTCCGAGACAGGTTTTCTGTGGTGACAGAAAAAGCAAAGTTATTGATCCTGCTGGCTCTGCAGAAAAAGAAGTGAGGAGAGAGAGAGTAAGAAGAGTGTGAAGGCAGTCACGCAGGCGCAGTGGAGTACTCTCAAAGGCTTTCCTATAGGACGCTGGGGAGCATTCCCGTGCAGGCTCCATTGGTGCCAACGTCACTCATATGTGAAGATTACATTCCTGTTTGTTCTTGGAGATCAAAATATTATACAACAATCTTCTCATAACCACATTGCATTATTCAGAACAAATATTCCACAAATTTATTGGCAGTTGCTAGAAAATTTTAACAACAATTTTTATGGTTGATGCTGCAAAAACCCCTTCTACCATCAACACATGTGAATGCACATCTTAGTAAGGCCGTTTTAGGTGAAATCTGGGACATCCAAGTTAAAACTTCAGAAATTCTGGAAGAAAGGCAGAAGTGAAGGTGGATGAATGTAATTGCAGTCTAAGATCACACAATTTCCACCCCAAGAGACAAACGTGCCCACCACGATATAGAGAGGGCCAGGGACCATATACAGGGTGGCCCAATAAAAGTGAGAACATCTCGTAGCATATAGGTTATTTAAAAAGTCAAAAAGACAGATGTAAACGATTTGACACATTAAAAGAAAAAAGATGGTGACCGGAAAATGTCAAAATAAAGACGTTTATATAGCTAAAAAAGGTAAATAAATAAACTCTTTAAGCTTTTAATTTACGAGATGTTTTCATTTTTTTTTTTGGGCCACCCTGTAGAATAAGAGGCCAGACACATGCAGAAAACCAGACAATTTCAGAAACATAGATGCACAAGATATAGACGTTTGCAGTAGCGACCATATAGACATGCCAGTGCTGTCTATACTTTACCCTTAAAGTAAAGTAATCTCCAAAGCAATTTCTATGTGTGAGAAGCACTTTACTCAAGTAAAATGACCGTCTGAAAATTGCCCATCCTCTGTGTGGCTAAAAGTACAAGCACAGTTCCACAGCAACATTCTTTAATCCACATCTGGGGGAGACATTGCCGGGGGCAGCGTTAGTGCAAGAATTGCAAAAATATATGTACATTTATATTCAAAAATATGCAGATGTGTTAACTGAACTAAGTATCCACATAAAAATAAGTTACAAGTGTGTGTGGGTGCTTTTTCTTTGGCAATTTTCAAAGCAAAAGTATGCACACACATTTACTTTGAAAATGACTGCAAGGTCCAAAGAAGAAAAGGGAACCACTGACTTTGCAGCTATGTGGACAGGATGAAAATTGCCTGGGGCACCTAGGTTAATGTGCATTTTTACATGTGCCAACAGCGCCTATATTATAAAGTCAAGTAGGGGAAATGCGTGTCACATTTAGGCACAATCAATTTTGCCAGTGCTATGGCTGACATATATGGCCATAAGATACATGTTGTCATTTATATAAAGAATGCACAGAGGTGTCCACCTAAGCTCCACCCATATGAATGCAAAGAGTGAAAGTACATCCCATGGACCTAACAGGTGTACTTATAGAATAGCAGCAGCTAAGGTAAGCGTAATAAAGGCTTATCCATGAACGTAAATCATTGAAAACGTATGATTTGCATGTGTAGATGGTGCGCAATGTTCCATGGTTCCTTATAAAATTACTGTTGTAATGCTTAATTTAGTTTGAAATGCTCAACAACCCAAAATGGCTGAGTGAAATCTGACATCTGAACACTGGACATTTACAGTTGTAGTCAACATTATTAGTACCCTTGCAGTTCAACCCCATAATGTCCAATATCTCCTAAAGAAAAATGGCCAGTAAAATGGTTTTGGCCTATATATGTACACATATTTGACACATAAAAGAATCAAAAAGAACGAGACCAATTAAAAAAGGAAATAGTAGGGAATAGTATAAAAACTAGGACATTGCCAGGACATGATTAGTGGTACCTTTTATAAACAATTCAAATCAGTTTGAACAGAAGAACCACATTCCCACTGCAGTAAAATTAGACACACCTCTGATCAACTGTCAAAACTCACATGATTTGAATCGACCAATGAATGATGGCTCTAATGTTTAAAATAGCCACATTCACTCCCTGTTCCATTTTCACAATGGTGAAGACAAGAGAGCTGCCTGAGATCATCAGAAAAGCCATTAGCAGACAACATCAAACTTCAAAGGGGTACAAGGCCATCTCCAAAGACTTTGGTTCCTGTGTCTACAGTGTGCAATGTTATTAAGATGTGTTTTGCTCATGGAACTATCACGGTTCCCCGTGAACTTACAAAAAGCACCTCATCAACAGCAAACAGAGCTTTCAGTCTCCGTGCCCCGAAGCTTTGGAATATGCTGCCACCTGATATTAGAGCAATTACCAGCATACTCCAATTCAGAAAGGCCCTCAAACATTACCTATTCCTTATATACTTATATACTTCCCAGTGAGTGCAGAATCACGACCCATCACTGTTAGTTATAGAAACTCTGAATCACCCATTGACCCTGAATTCCCCACTTAGTAAGTTCAACGCTCAACTGACCATTACGTCTCAACGGTGCCCTAACTTATTGATGTAAATAGTTTACACTACAATCAAAGTTTATTTACCTGAGTTGTAAAATTACCCTGTTGTCCAAGTTGTTAACCCTGTTTAATGTAACTCAGACATTTTTGTGTACTGAAATGTTTTGTTTGATGTAAACCGCGCTGATGTCAAATAGTGCGGTATATAAGAAATGTAAATAAATAAATAAATAAGAATCTCCCAGGATGTGGTGGGAAGAGGAAAATTAATCAAAGAAATCTTCAAAGGTTAGTGCGAACTGTTGGAAAAACAGCACGTGCAATATCCAAAGAGCTCAAGGCTGACCTGGAGTAATCTGGAGTGGTGGTTTCAACCCACAGCATACGACATGCACTAAACAAAGAAGGACTTCATGGGCAAAGGCCAAGGAGGACTCCACTGCTCAAAGACAGACATAAAAAGGCATGCCAGATATTTGTCCACCCCACCTTGAGAAACCATAATCCTTCTGAGAAAATGTTCTGTGGACAGATGAAAGAAAACTTGAGCTCTTTCACATGCAGACCAGAGATACATTTACAGAAGAAGAAATGAAGCTTATAAAGAAAAAAAACACCCTTTCTACAGTTAAATATGGTGGAGGTTCCATAATGTTGTGGGGCTGTTTTGCTGCCTCAGGAACTGGAGGCCTGGAACATAGAGATCATGAAGTTGGAGAACTACCAAGGTATTTTGGAGCAAAATGTACTACCTACTATTGGAAAGCTAGGTCTGGTGTCGAAGGTCATGGGTCCTCCAGCAGGAGAATGACCCAAAACATACATCCAAAAGTACAAAAAAATGGCTAAAGAAAAAATGGACTGTTTTTTAAATTGTCCAGTATGGGTCTTATGTTAGTCCGCCAAAAAATATCATAAAGTACTGAAAGATACAGCAAATGCAACTGAAATTGTTAATAATGGGGTCAATTTTCAAAGGATTTAACCTTCTAACTTTGAGACTTAGGCTCTGAAGCTGGCCTCCTTAAATTTTTATACTCAAAGGGACATGATTACTAACATGCATTAACTTTTTGTGTAAATAGTTAACATGTTATCCAAGTTAATTCTCCCTGTTATCTGTAATTTACGGTGTAACCCCACCATAAAAACTCTTTGATGTTCCATGGAAACCGCACTGATGTCGAATAGCGCGGTATATAAGAGTATTAAATAAATAAAATAAATAAATAAACTGTTAGTGTGGGGTTTGCCATGCTTTGCTAGTAGTTAGCTCAGGGCCCTATGCTAAAATTCTCACGCTAACTGGTAAACACACGATTTGGTGGGGACTGGGCAAGCTATGTACAGAATATGGGCATTAACAGCACATGGTCGTTAGCGTGGGCATTTTGAGTGTTTAAATATTTGATGTACTTTCAATTTCATTCAATTTTTTCAGTATGAATTGATGTTTTTTTGTGTAATCTTGATGATGATTTCAGCAGGTAGAAGTTTTTAGGGGGTCATTTTAAAAGCCCTCGTCATGATTTTGACATCTGAAAATGGACATTCAGATATCCCAATCACACCCATGTCCTAAGAGCCATTTTTGAACACCCCAAACTTACATGTGTAAACTGTGATCACATCCATGTTGTTCGGGGGCCTGGCAGAGGCGTGTATGGGGCAATCCAGGAAAGATTCATATGTGTGCCTGATTTCAGAACAGGACGGCACATTTACAACCAGTGGCAGACATGTCCATGTCTATACCTGTCCCGGACATGAATAAACATTTGAAAACATTTCTGCCATTTATCAAGAGTACAAGGGAGAGGAGATTCCCCTCACTCCCACAATATTTTTTGCCACCTCAAAAAATACAATAGGTACATAGCGAGGCCTTATTGTCTGTTGCTGTGCCACTGCATGTCTCTGTGTCTAACATGGTAGGCACGGTATGATAATATATACACGTACACATCCTGAAACACCAGAGCTGGCATATCTAAATGGTCGCTACCGCAAACGTCTATATCTTGTGCATCTATGTTTCTGAAATTGTCTGGTTTTCTGCATGTGTCTGGCCTCTTATTCTATATGTCCCTGGCCCTCTCTATATCGTGATGGGCACGTTTGTCTTTTGGGGTGGAAATTGTGTGATCTTAGACTGCAATTACATTCAGCTGACTTGGGGCAATACAGTGCACATGCTTCCAGAGGTAATGCTGAACTCTAAAGTATTGTGCAGTGGCTGAAATATGCAGCTAGTTTAATTCACTGCTAAAATGGGTGTTTTGATCTAGGCAGTTAGCAAGGCCTTTTGCAAAGCTGACTAGTTATAAAGAGTTAACCTGACATAGGTCCTATTTCGGGAAATGCCAGACATATCATACATTCCTCTCTTGGCCCTAGATAGCAAACTTCCTTCCGGTGAGGATCCAAAAGCTGTCTGGCATGCAAGTGAACCTGGCATCAATAAAACACTTTTCACCTTTGTACTACCTGAGGGTCACACACTTTAATAATTTGTTTGTTATAGTCATTGTTTTCCTGTAACATATAATAAAACGGACTTGGAACCACTAGGGAAATAGTATTTAAAAAATGGTTTCTTTACTTTGACTCCAGGCCTTTGCTTTGTTCTCAGATTTGCCTGAACCTCAACCTAATGAAAGACCACACAACAGAAACCTGACCACCAAGCTCTGACCCACATTGCAGCATTGTACTATGAGACACTAATCAAACACTCACTTGGCATCTAGGTGGGGTGGGGAGAAGGCAATGGGTGAATAGCAGAAAAATATTCAGATTTTTCTGAATAGCAACTTTGATAAAGTGTTTACTCGAGAGTGCTAATGAAAAGATATGAGCAGTTTGAATAAAGATATTTGAAGTGAGCAGGAGGAGAAACCACCAAGGGCTTGTTATTTAGCAGCAGTGGTTAGCTGCCTCCACCTGACCTTAAACCTGGATATTCAATGCCGAGGCTATATCTGGCCCTCAGCATTGAATATCCAGGTTGCCCAGAAGCAAATCGGGCAACGGCAATATTCAGCAGCTGCTTGGCTAGCTTCTGCAGTGAAAGTTAGGCCAGCCTTTACTGCGCCTTACTTTCGCCACATATCAGTAACCAGGCAGTGGCTCAATATTGATACTTCCCAGTTATGGATGAGCAATTCCCCGGTACCCCGGATGCTAACTAGTTAGTCTCGGGACGTGAAGCAGTGGCACCGTGGATATTTAGCAGCACTAACCGTGTTAATGCCGCTGACTATCCTGGACAGGGGCATTAACACAGCAGATCTGCTAACCATGTTAATCCCTTTGATTATCCCACCTATATTTCTACCCTCTGTCCTGCCCATGTGTATAATTTGCCTCCCAGAGGTTGCATCCTGAATATATTCATTTTTACTGAGGCAGGGAACCATTCTGGCTGGGGATCCCTTTTAACTATGCAGTTCCCTTTATGTTCTACAGGAAAAATGTGACTAAATTTAATTTATTTTCCTCCCGTGGGACATTATAGAAGCCAAACCATGCCCTCTTTCCTCCTTTCACTCTTTCATATGCCATTGCAAAAGAATGTGAAAGTTGTAACATGAGAGAGAGATCATAGGTATCTCTTCAGCAATCATTTTTTCTGTTTCTAAAGAAACAATATCACTCAAAGATCTCAGCACTTATCTGTATAAGACTGCTATGGCAGATTTACCTACCACACAAGCGCCTAACACTGGCGTGCCATTCCTTTTTCACTAATACATCATCTGTGCATAGAAACATAGAAACATAGAAACACGATGACAGAAAAAGACCACAAGGCCCATCTAGTCTGTCCTTCCATAACAACTACAACAGTCCACTTTTTACCTTTAGAGATCCTCTGTGTTGGTCCCATGCTTTTTTGAATTCAGTTACTGTCCTCATCTCTACCACCTCCACTGGGAGACTATTCCACGGATCCACTACTCTTTCCATAAAGAAATATTTCCGCATATCACTCCTGAATCTATCTCCCTTCACCCTCATCCCATGTCCCCTCGTAGAGAACTTGCTTTTAACTGAATGTATGTATATAGTTAACCATGATATCCCTTATCAGATAAACCACAATTGTATTTAGTTACCCTATTTCTCCAAGTTATACTTCCTGTTAAATGTAATGACCAGACATATGTAGAACATAAAGGGAACTGCATAGTTAAAAGGGATCCCCAGCCAGAATGGTTCCCTGCCTCAGTAAAAATGAATATATTCAGGATGCAACCTCTGTTCAATGTAAACAGGATGTTTTCTGTTCAATGTAAACCGCGCTGATGTCTAATAGTGCAGTATATAAGAATTGTTAATAAATAAATAAATAAATAAAGAGGCTCTCTCCCTGAACATTTATGCCACGGAGGTATTTAAACATCTCAATCATATCACCTCTATCCCGCCTTTCCTCTAAGGTGTACATATTAAGATCCTTAAGTCTGTCCTCATATGCTTTATAATGAAGCCCATTAATCATTTTAGTAGCAACCCTCTGCACCGACTCCATCCTGTTCACATCCTTTTGAAGGTGCGGTCTCCAGAATTGCACACCATACTCCAAATGAGGTCGCACCAAAGACTTATACAGAGGCATTATCACCTCCTTTTTTCTGCTAGCCATTCCTCTCCATATGCACCCAAGCATCCTTCTAGCTTTTGCTGTCGCCTTTTCTACCTGTTTAGCTACTTTAAGATCATCAGACACAACCACGCCTAGGTCCCGCTCTTCTTTAGTGGACAAAAGTACTTCACCTCCTATACTGTATTGCTCCCTTGGATTGCTGCAGTCCAAATGCATGACCTTACATTTTTTAACATTAAATCCCAGCTGCCAAATTCTAGACCATTCTTCAAGCTTAGCTAGATCCCTCCTCATGTTATCTACACCTTCCTGGGTGTCTACTCTATTGCAGATTTTGGTATCATCCGCAAAGAGGCAAACCCTACCCGACAGCCCTTCCGCTATATCACTAACAAAGATGTTAAAAAGAATCGGACCAAGGACAGATCCCTGGGGCACACCACTGGTAACATCCTTCTCCTCAGAGTGAGCTCCATTTACTTGTACTCTTTGTCGCCTCCCACCCAACCAATTTCTAACCCAGGGTCCATCCCTAGGGTGCTCAGTTTGTTTATAAGTCGCCTGTGAGGAACAGTGTCAAAGGCTTTACTGAAATCTAAATACACCACATCTAGAGCTCTCCCTCGGTCCAACTCCCTGGTCACCCAGTCAAAGAAATCAATCAGATTTGTCTGACAAGACCTGTCTCTGGTGAATCCATGCTGCCTCGGATCCTGTAATCCGCCGGACTCCAGAAACCTCACTATTTTCTCTTTCAGCAGCGTTTCCAATAATTTACTCACCACCGAAGTTAAACTAACCGGCCTGTAGTTTTCAACCACATCCTTACTTCCGCTTTTGTGTAAAGGCACCACATGAGCCTCTCTCCAGTCCTTTGGCACCACTCCCGACTCCAACGAGGCATTGAAAAGGTCAGTCAGTGGAGTTGCTAGAACGTCCCCAAGTTCCCTCAGTATTCTAGGGTGTATCCCATCCGGTCCCATCGCTTTGTCTACTTTAAGTTGAGCTAGTTTCTCACGAACATAGTCTTCTGAAAATTGTTCAAGATGTCCCTCGCTTCTGTTCTTATTTGTGGGTGTTTTCTGAGGTCCTGCTCCTGGTTCTTCATCTGTGAACACAGAACAAAAATATTTGTTAAGCAATTCCGCTTTATCCTTATCAGCTTCTACATATTCCCCCCCTGCACCCTTGAGTCTGGCAATACCACTTTTGCCCTTCCTCTTCTCACTAATATATCTGAAAAATGTCTTATCCCCCCATTTTATTGCATTGGCTATTTCCTCCTCCTTTTGAATCTTTGCCTTCTTGACTACTTTGCTAGCTTCTCTAAGTTTTTCCAAATACAGATGCCTGTCTTCCTCTCTCTGTGATCTCTTGTATTTCATGAAGGCCTCCCTCTTTTTCTTCACTTTTTCAGCTACTTCCTTCGAAAACCATAGCGGTCTCCTGTTCCTTTTGCCTTTATTTACCATTTTAACAAAAAGGTTGGTTGCCTTTAAAATACCCCCTTTCAGTTTTGCCCACTGGTTTTCTACATCCCCCAGCTATTCCCATCCCACTAACGACTCCCTGAGGTATTGGCCCATCTTCGCAAAGTTAGTCTTCCTAAAGTCTAAGATCTTCACCTTGGAATGGATTCTAACAACCCTAGTCCTAATACTGAACCACACCATCTGGTGATCACTGGATGCAAAATGATCTCCCACTACAACATCAGAAACACTTTCACCATTGGTAAGCACCAAGTCCAGTATGGCCCCTTCACGTGTGGGGTCTGTTACCAATTGCCTGAATCATTCTCCCTGTAGAGAATCCAGGATCTCCTTACTTCTAGATGATACTGCAGCAGGAATGTGCCAATCAACATCTGGCATATTGAAATCACCTAGCAGTAGCACTTCCCCTTTCCTAGCAATGCTGCGTATGTCTTCAATTAACTCTCTGTCCACCTCTTCCTCTTGTGAGGGAGGTCTGTATATCACACCAATGCAAATAGATTTCTCTTTCCCTCTTTCTAGTTTAACCCACAATGCCTCCTCTCTCCCTTTTAAGCTCTGTAATTCCAAAGCTTTAATAGTAGTTTTTACATATAGTGCCACTCCTCCTCCCCTTCTTCCTACCCTGTCCTTTCTGAATAAAGTATAGCCAGGTATAGTTACATCCCAGTCATGGTTTTCTGTGAACCATGTTTCTGTAACTGCCACTAAATCCAAGTCAGCCACTCCCACCAAAGCTTCAACTTCAGGGATCTTATTTCCCATGCTACGGGCATTAATAAACACTGCTTTCCATATGTTACCCCTGTTACCCATTTCCATAAAGGTATTTAATGTATCACCTACCTGGGGGCTTTCACTTACCTGGAGGCTTTCTTCACCCATCCCCAACGAATCTAGTTTAAAGCCCTCTTCAGTAGATTAGCCAGTCCACTACCAAAGATGCGTTGACCTTTCTTGGACAGATGGATGCCATCTCTGCTCTGCAACCCTTGGAACAGCATCCCATGGTCTAGGAAACCAAAACGCTCTCGAAGACACCATCCACGCAGCCATGCATTCATCTCCAGGATGCGAGCCTCTCTGCCTTGGCCTTTACCCTCAACAGGAAGGATTGAAGAGAACACCACCTGTGCACCTACCTGCTTCACCCTCTGTCTCTCACATCTGCTCTCAGCCTAATATTATTTGTGTGGGTGATTTTTTTTATTTTATTTTATATTTACAGATTTTACAAAACAAAATACAAGAATCATGTCCTGCCAGTATTAGACTACGCCACATCAGAACTTATACTTTCCAAGCAGAGAACAAAAAACAAATTTACTATCAAGCAGAAGATTATAGTTATTGGTCATTGCTTTTCGGGTACTGCATGAGGCTCGTCTGGAATATTTACAGGTTCTTCTGCGGTGGTATGAGCCCCTGCGGTCACTCCGGTCCTCGCAAAACTGCTTGTTGGAGATTCTAGGTTTGGAAGTAGCCCATACAGTACATTGGCGGACTCAGATGTTTCTGGTAATAGCAGCTGAGATGAGGAACGCATTGCCTATAGAACTCCGAGCATTGCAAATTTATTGGGTTTCCGCAAACTATTAAAAACAGTTTTGTTTACAGGGGAGAAGACGTTAGGGTTTCTGAAGGGGGCTGAGTATGACTGGGATATTGTGTTTGATTTTAATGTTTGTATACCCTTTTGATTAACCTTGGTTAGAAAAGTGGGCTAAATCTTTATAAATAAATACATAATTTTAAGTACATAGGTTCAAAGAAAATATAACAAACATTCATAAACTTCACTAGGCATTTTGCAAGATACCTGAGAAAAATATCTCCACAATTAGCAGTAACACTTGGCCAGAACTGTATAAAAGGTTTTTGCCTCTTCTGCATCTCCTTACATAAATCAGGAAAGCACCAAACATTTTGCACCATAAATAATACGTTTCTATTGCAAAACTAATTGCAATATGAAATTTTTGTCACTCTCAGATACAAATGATACAAGCAAGGTAGCCCTTTCATGAACTCCTAAAGATGTCTCCAGTAGGGCAGTCATAAAAAAACAGCAAAAACACTCTACAAAAAATAAAGCGCTATGTTGCTGTAAAGTAGCAGAAAAATCTTTCTTTCATTCACCAACGTTTCTTTGTATAATCCAATAAACATATGAGGGAGGTCTCAGAACTAGCGGGCATTCAACAGGCTTATAGAAAATCTATAGACCATCGCCCTATTGCATCAATTACCATCCCTCGGGAATAGCAAAGCAATATGTAAAAATCAACTAAACAAAACGCATCAGTGCAGCTTAACTTCTATGAAAATGATCTTGAACTTGATGTGATCTGTAGAATGCCCCAACGCCTCAATCTGGTGCTCTCCAAGCGTTTTGCAAAAAGAGCTTCATCAGGGGAATATTGCTAGCTAACACAAACACTCTGAAATTTGACCTGTATAATATTGGGTCCAGTAGGGCAGTAGCATCTAAGCTGTCAGCTGAAACCTGACTCTTGCTACATTCCTGGACTTGTAACACCCCCTCATCAACCTTCCTCACAGACAAAACACCTCATTCATGAGTTGTACAGCATCAGCAGAAATCTTTAGACAGTCAATCAAGTATCTTTTTAAGAGGTTAACATTGGAGACCCATGAGAAGTTCAGAAATCTAAAATTCAAAGTTCTCTCTTTTTTTTTTTTCTCTGTCACTTCCATTTTCTACCTCAGAGCAAGGCAGTCTGTCCTTGACTAGACCACTTGTTGTTCACCCTGAATAGTCTCCAGCTTAACTAACTGACTCTTCTGGCCCTTGAGGAAATCTTCAGCAACAGTTAAACTGGCTAATCTCACCCACTGTAGATTCCAATAATCCAGTCTTATTCAATACAGTTCCTTCAAGATGAACAATTGCCTGCCAAATTGTGCTCACTGTAATTACCTTTGGCTTCAACCGGAAAAAACAAAAAGAGGAGCAACCTCTCGCACAACCTCAGGAAACACGCAAAGCGAGCGGTAGTGGTGGTCACAAGCGCTTTATTAATGAAGAAATGCCCCTTCATTAATAAAGCACTTGTGACCACCACAACCGCTCTCTTTGTGTATTACCTTTTGGCTTCTCCAGCCTTCTAACACCCAATGGCTCATCCATCTTTCTGGGTCACAAAACCCTGGTTGCAGCTGGACTCCCTTCACTCCAACGTCCACTGCTGCCATCACACCATTCTCTCCATCTGGCCTCAATTCAGTCAGCCAACTTGGCCCAGCAATTGCTTCCATGGTCACTGTTACTCCTACTGGTGTGTCCATGGGCCATGTAGCCAATTTGAGTGACCCAACATTCCAACAGAACATCTTACTAGTGAGAATCCTTCCAATGTCAAGCCTCAAAGGAGAGCTCATCATCAAAGGCAACAGAAGAGGGTGGATATCTGGACTCGGTGATACTTTCTTTGGGCTTGGAGGGCTTCCCATTCCCTTTAAGTTAGCATAGGTTGCCCTAGAGGGCCTAGGTGCATTTGAATTCACCACAAAAGAGGTAATCAGTTGCTGAGCCTGCAGATTCACCCTTCCTGTTCCCAGTCTTTCTTCCCATACCAAAGGTTAATTCTGTAGTTCAAGTCTGGAGTGGTCCATTCATGCATCTGCTTATGTCGCCATCTTGGCTCCCCCTGTGTTGGTGATTTTAACTTACATAATAGAGCAGGTAGGAGAGGGCAGAAAGAATTTTTTTTAGAGGATGGAAGATTTAGATGCCAATATTCAGCGGTGACAACTAGATGCTTTTAAAGTGCCTAGCCACCACTGCTTTAAATAAATCCAGATATTCAGTATTGGAACTTATATGGTGTCTAGCGCTGAATAACCAGGTTTACCAGAACAGCAAAATCGCTATCTGGTTAGTGGTGATATTCAGCCACTAGCTAGATAACAAAAGCTGGCTAAAGTTAGGTCATCTCAATAGCTGTCCTAACTTTAATTGGTTTAGCTATCCAGTTAGTGGCTGAATATTATTGCTGATGGGATAGTGACCGGCACCAGTCCCAATCTACCTACAGATTGCCCTGGTTTTAATCAGGCATATTTTACGTGGTCCGTGGAGATATTCACCCGCACTAACCAGTTTCCTGTTAGTGTGATTGAATTTTGGGATCAGCACATTTTAGATGGTTAACAGGTCTGCTAAATGGCTAAATAATGCAAAGTGTGCTGTCAAGTCAGTGATGACTTCTGGCAATCCAGCAGCCCTTGTGCTTTCTTGGCAAGGTGTGATCAGAAGTACCCTGTCCTCACTTGGATTTAGGGACTCTGTTCTGTCCTGGATTTCTTCTTGACTCTCCCATTGCACTTTTAGTGTATGTTCTGGTGGATCCTCCTCTACTGCCATCCCGCTTTTAGTTGGTGTACCTCAAGGCTCTATCTTGAGATCTCTCCTTCTCTCTCTCTCTACACTCCATCCCTTGGTGCACTTATTTCCTCCCATGGTTTTCAGTACCATCTTTATTCTGACAACTCTCAGATCTATCTCTCTGCACCTAAAATCTCTCAGGAATCCAGGCCTGCATCTCTGCATAATTATCCAACATTGCTGCTTGGATGTCTCACCGCCATCTGAAAATGATCATGGCCAAAACTGAGCTCCTTATCTTTCCCCCTAAACCCACCTTCCCCCTTCCTTCCTGCTCTTTTTCTGTGGATTTATTTATTTAACTGTGTTTATATACTGATGATCTATGAGACCAAGCGGTTTACAAATAACAACTTAGCCAGGTTAGCTTACATGGAACATAAATAACGTAGTGAGGTACATAGAACTAGCTTATATGTAACAGTGAGAACTTAGTAGAAACATAGAACTAGAACTATATACATGAAACATTAATTGGCATATGAATTAAATAAAACAAATGGATAACATTATACTCCTCCCTGTCTCCTCAGCTCACAACCTTGGGGTCACTTTAACTTTACTCTCTTTCTCTGCACACATCCAACAAATAGCTAAGATCTGTTGCTTCTTCTATAACAACATCAGCAAAATTCATTCCTTCCTTTCTAAACACACTACTAAGACCCTTATCCACTCTCTAGTCACTTCCCATCTTGACTATTGTAACCTGCTTCTCGGTCTCCCTCTGAATAATCTCTTCCCTTCAATCTGTTCAAAATTTAGCTGCAAGACTTATCTTCCGCCAGTATCGCTATGCTCATGTAATCCCTCTTCTCAGGAAATGGAAAAAGGAGCTAAATGATGAAAACCAGAAACAACATAAGCACTGCCAAGTTAGATGCAAGGCATTGATAAGGCAGGTAAAGAGAGAATTTGAAAAAATGTTTGCTGTGGAAGCAAAAATGCACAATAAAATAATTTTCAAGTGCAATCGTAGCAAAAGGCTTGTGAGAGAGTCAGTTGGACCATTGGATGATAGAGGGGTAAAAAGGACACTAAGAGGGGACAAGGCCATAGCGGAGAGAATTCTTTGCTTCGGTCTTTACTGAAGAATATTTAGGGAAGTTACCCATGCCTGAAATGGTATTTAAAGCTGATGCAGAAGAAGAATTGAAAGAAATATCAATAAACGGGAAAAATGTATTAGAACTATTTGATAAACTGAAGAGTAGCAAATCATATGAAACAGATGGTATACATCCAAGGGTATTGTAAGAACTGAAAGATGAGATTGCAGACCTACTATTACTAATTTGTGAACTATCATTAAAACAGGTAGACAAAGGTAGGTTGGTTGATGTAGTGTATCTGAATTTTCAGAAAGTCTATGACAAGGTCCCTCATGAGAGACTCTTGGCAAAATTAAAAAGTAATAGGATACGAGGCAGAGTACTATTGTGGATCAGGAAATGGTTAAAAGAAAGAAAGCAGAGGGTAGTGCTAAATGGCCAATTTTCCCAATGGAGAAAGGTGAATAGTGGAGTATCCCAGGGATCTGTGCTGGATCCGCTGCTTTTTAACATATTTGTAAATGACCTGGAAATGGGAATAACGAGTGAGGTAATCAAATTTGCAGATGACACAAAATTATTCAAAGTTGTTAAAACACAAGAGGATTATGAAAAATTGCAAGAGGACCTTAATAAATTGGAAGACTGGACGTTCAAATGGCAGATGAAATTTAATGTAGATAAGTGCAAAGTTATACACCTAATAAAGAACAACCCAAACTATGGTTACACGATGCAAGATTCCACATTAGGAGCCACCACACAAGGAAAAAGATTTAGGCATCATCAGGATAACATGTTGAAACCCTCTGCCAAGTTCGCAGTGGTGGCCAAGAAAGCAAATAGAATGCTAGGAATCATAAGAAAAAGGAATAGAGAATAAAACAAAGGATATTATAATTCCTCTGTATCGTTCCATGGTGCGACCACACCTTGAATATTGTGTGCAATCCTGATCGCTTTATCTTAAAAAGGATAAAGCGTTATTAGAAAAGGTACAGAGAAGAGCCACCAAAATGGTAGAGGGGATGGAAGGATACCCCTATGAGGAGAGGCTAAAAAGGTTAGAGCTCTTCCAGGAAAAATGGTAGAAACCATAATAAAGAACAAAATTACTGAACATGTAGATAGTCATGGCTTAATGGGAGAAAGCCAACATGGCTTTAGACAAGGAAAATCTTGTTTTACTAATCTGTTATGTTTTTTTGAAGGTGTGAATAAACAGGTAGACAAAGGTGAGTCAGTTGATATAGTGTATTTGGACTTTCAGAAAGCATTTGACAAGGTCCCTCATCAGAGACTTTTGGTAAAACTAAAAAGCCATGGGATAGGAGGACGTGTACTATTGTGGATCAGGAACTGGTTAAAAGATAGAAAGCAGAGGGTAGGGCTAAATGGCCAATTTTCCCAATGGAGAAAGGTGAATAGTGGAGTACCCCAGGTATCCGTGCTGGGTCCCCTGCTTTTTGACATATACATATATGACCTGGAGAAGGGAATAACGAGTGAGATTATCAAATTTGCAGATTACACAAAACTATTTAAAGTTTTTAAAACCTATGAGGATTGTGGAAAATTGCATGAGGATCTTTATAAATTGGAAGACTGGGCATCAAAATGGCAGATGAAATTTAATGTGGATAAGTGCAAAGTTATGCACCTAGGAAAGAAAACCCCAAACTGTGGTTACACGATGCAATGTTCCACATTAGGAACCACCACTCAGGAAAAAGATTTAGGCATCATCGTGGAAAACATGTTAAAACCCTCCATCCGGTGTGCAGTGGCGGCCAAGAGAGCAAATAGAATGCTAGGTATGATAAGGAAAGGAATGGAAAATAAAACAAAGAATATTATAATGCCTCTATATTGTTCCATGGTGCAACCGCACCTTGAATATTGTGTGCAATTCTGGTCGCCGTATCTTAAAAAGGATACAGTGTTATTAGAAAAGGTACAGAGAAGAGCCACCAAAATGGTAAAGGGGATGGAAAGATACCCCTATGAAGAGAGACTGAAAAGGTTAGGGTTCTTCAGCCTGGAAAAGAGATGGCTGAGGGGAGATATGATAGAGGTCTATAAATTTAATGAATGGAGTGGAACAGGTAAACGTAGATCGATTGTTTACGTCATAATATAGAAAGACTAGGGGACATGCAATGAAGCTACGGGGTAAACTATTTAAGACTAATAAGAGAAAATATTTTTTCACTCAACATGTAATCAAACTCTGGAATTTGTTACCGGAGGATGTAGTAAAAGCTGTTAGTGTAGCTGGGTTTAAAAAAGGTTTGGACAAGTTCCTGGAGGAAATTTCCATAAACCATTACTAACGGGGACCTGGTAAATCTACTGCTTGTCCCAATACAAGCATTGTGGAACCTGTGTCTTCTGGGGAAACTGCTAGGTACGTCTGACGTAGATTGGCCACTGTTGGAAACAGGATACTGGGCTTGATGGACCTTGGTCTGACCCAGTATGGCATATCTTAAGTTCTTATGTTAAGTCATTTCACTAGCTCCCTATCTATTTCTGCATCCAGTTCAAACTTCTACTGACCTACGAGTGCATTCATTCTGCAGCTCCTCACTACTTTTGCTTTCATATCTCTCCCTACATACCTAACTTAGGAACTCCGCTCCTCTAGCAGATCCCTTCTTTATGTGCCCTTCTCTGCCACTGCCAACTCCAGAGTTCGGTCATTCCACCTTGCTAATCCATATGCCTGGAACAAACTACCCGAGTCAGTACATCAGGCTCCTTCTTTAGCCATTTTCAAATCTAGGATAAAAGTCTACCACTCCAAGGCTGCTTTTAGATCCTGATGTCCCTCACTCTCTTGTTCACCACATATGTGTTTCTTACCATACTCTAGTCCCCAGTTTTTTGATGGTCATCTGCCTTGATTAGATTGTAAGCTATGATGAGGAGGGTCTGTGTCTTACATCTATATGTATAGTGCTGCTTATGCCTTGTATTGCTATAGTAATAGGAAGGAGTACATTGCCAGGCTTTTCTTCCAAAGCAATGTAGGGTAAAGTGACTTGCCCAAAGTCACAGGGAGTGCCAGTGGGAACTGAATCCTGTTTTTTAGTTACCAGTCTCAGCTCTAACCACTAGGCTACTCCTCCACTAAGCTAAAAAAAACTTTGAATATCACCACTTAGATTTTAAGTAATGGATGGCAGTGTTTTATATTTAATTTTTGCTAGAGCTGAGTCTGATTACTGACCATTGGCATCAAAATGGAGTGGGCCACATGGGCCCTGGCCTCACCAAAATTTTACTCATCAGCAGGAAGTTAAGGCCCTTAACTTCCTGCCACCCGATGATTTCCTCTAGTGCTCCACATGCAGTCAACACTGACTTGCGGCCTTGCGTTACTGAGCTGACTGCAGCTCTAGCCGACTTAGATGTGGTGTCGCCTGTGATTAATTCCTGCCTGCAATTGGTTGCTGCTGCCGCCTCACCTGCCCCCACCATGGGGAGATCATGACAAGTCAGACCCACTGCCACCCAACCGGACCTGCATCCCTGCTCTGCCTGCCGGACCCTTTTCCCAGAAGAAATCAGTTGCCACTGCTACCCTGCTGCCCTGCCTGGCCCCCGCTGTGGGAAGATCATGACAAGCTTCTGCAACAGGTCAGCTGGTCTGATCGTTATTTAATTACATTTGGTCTGGTTTTAGCAGGGATATGAGTCAGGTCATCTGTTAAACCTTTTACAGGAGATCTTATAAGGAACTTACAACTGAGTGTTTATTATCCCATTTACAGTAAATGTTGATTTACTTGAAAAGCAGGATTGATTTATTTAGTAATGCTTATATACTGCTTTTCACTGGGTCAAAGCGGTGTACATTCAGGTACAGTATATATTTCCCTTGTCCCCACAGGGCTCACAATCTTTGTTTTGTACATGAGGCAAAGGAGGGTTAAGTGGCTTGCCCAAGGCCACAAGAAATATCTGTGGGACTACAAACCCAAGATCCTCTGGCCCAAGTGGGATTTGAACCCCTGGCCTTCTGACTGGAAACAACTTGCCCAAACCACTAGTAGAGCAGAAGTGGGATCATTGGGTATCTACTTTCCAGGAAACAGTAGAAGTTATTGTACATGTAAGAAAAGTGCTTTTTAAATCCCTTAAGACAGCACCGTGTTATACAGATGAACTTAGAATCCTATGTTGAATTCATAGGCGACTAGATAGAAATTGGAGGCATGTACACCAGATAGATCCTACCTGCCCTTCTAATTATCGGCCCATCTCCCATCTCTTTTTGTATCCAAATTACTTGAACATGCAGTTCATCATTGCTGTCTTGATTTTCTCTCCCTCTCATGCCATTCTAGATTCACTGCAATCTGGTTTCTGTCCTCTACATTGTATTGAAACAGCCCTGGCCAAAGTCTCCAGTGACCTCTTCTTGGCCAAATCTAAATGCCTTTACTAAATCCTCATCCTTCTTGATCTGTCTATTGCTTTTAATACTGTTGATCACTAACGTCTCCTCAATACCCTATTTTCATTTGGCTTTAGGAGCTCTGTTCTGCCTTGGTTTTCCTCTTATCTCTCTCATCACACGTTTAGTGTATTCTCTGGTGGATCTTTCTCCACTCCTATCCCCGTTTCTGTAGGTGTACCCCAGGGATCTATTTTAAGAACATAAGAATATAAGATATGCTATACTAGGTCAGACCAATGTCTATCAAGTCCAATATCCTGTCTCCAACAGTGGCTAGTACAGGTTACAAATACCTGCCAGGTTCCCAAAAAAGTATATAGATTCCACATTGCTTATCCCAGGGTAAGCAGTGGATTTTCCTGGTCCTCTTTAATAATGGTTTATGGACTTTTCCTCCAGGAACTTGTACAGACCTTTTTTAAACCCAACTACACTAGCATCTTTTACTACATCCTCCAGTAATGAATTCCAGAGTTTGATTACGCATTGAATGAAAAAATATTTTCTCCTATTAGTCTTTAATGGGCTACATTGTAGCTTCATTATATGTCTCCTAGTCTTTCTACTTTTTGAAGGAGTAAACAACTGATCTATGTTTATTCGTTCCACTCCATTCATTATTTTATACATCTCTATCAGATCTCCTCTCAGCCGTGTTTTTTTCCAAATTGAAGAGCCCTAGTCTTCTAAGCCTTTCCTCATAGGAATATCCTTCCATCCATTTTACCATTTTAGTGGCTCTTCTCTGTACCTTTTCTAATTCTACTATATTTTTTAAGACATGGTGACAAGAATTGCACACAATATTCAAGGTGCAGTCGCACCATGGAACGATCCAGAAGCATTATAATATCCTTTGTTTTATTCTCCGTCCTTTCCTTATGATTCCTAGCATTCTATTTGCTTTCTTGGCTGCCACTACACACTGGGCAGAGTTTCGAGGCATTATCTACAATGACACCTAAATCCTTTTCCTGGGTGGTGATTCCTAATGTGGAACCTTACAGTTGTGATCATTATTAACACACTTGCAGTTCAACCCCTTTAATGTCCAATATCTGCTTAAAAAAAGAGTAGCCAGTGAAATGGCTTTGGACTATATATGCACACATATTTGACACATAAAAGAATCAAATAATACAATACCAATTAACAAAGGAAATAATACAAAATAGTATAAAAACTGGGACATTGCCAGGACATGATTATTGGCACCCTTAGAAGCAATTCAAATCAGTTTGCTGTAAAATTAGACACACCTGTGATCAATTGTCAGTACTCACATGACTTGAATCAACCAATGAAAGGATGGTTCTAATGTTTAAAATTACCACATTTACGCTCTGCTCCATTTTCAGAATGGTGAAGACAAGAGAGCTGCCTGAGACAGTCAGAAAAGCCATTATCAGAAAACATCAAACTTCAAAGGGGTACAAAGTCATATCCAAAGACCTTGGGATTCCTGTGTCTACAGTTCACAATGTTATTAAGAGGTTTTCTGCTCATGGAACTGTCAAAAAGTTCCCAGGATGTGATGAGAAGAGGAAAATTAATCCAAGAAGTCTTTGAAGCTTAGTGTGAACTGTTGGAAAAACACCACGTACAACATCCCAAAAGCTTAAGATTGACCTGGAGCAATCTAGAGAGGTGGTTTCAACCCACACCATAAGCTGTGCAGTAAACAAAGAAGGACTTCATGAGCAAAGGCCAAGGAGGACCGCACCACTCAAAGACAGACATAAAATGGCATGCCTGATCTTTGCCCAAACCCACCTTGAGAAACCACAATCCTTTTTGGAAAATATTCTGTGGACAGATGAAACCAAACTAGAGCTCTTTGGCAATGCAGATCAGCGATACATTTACAGGAAAAGAAATGAATCTTAGAAGGAAAAAAACACCTTTCCTACAGTTAAATATGGTGGAAGTTCCATAATGTTGTGGGGCTGTTTTGCTGCTTCAGGAACATATTAAAAGAATCATGAAGTCAGGGGACTACCAAGGTATTTTGTAACGAAATGTGCTACCTAGTAGCAGAAAGTTAGGACTGGATCAAAGGTCATGGATCTCCCAGCAGGACAATGACCCAAAACATACATCCAAAAGTACAAAAGAATAGTTAAAGTAAAAAATGCACTTTTTTAAACTGGCCAGCAGTGAGTCCTGATCTCAGTCCAATCGAGAACCTTTGGAAAGTGCTGAAATCTGCCATTGGGAAAAGAAATCCTGGAAACAATCATGAACTGGAACAAATCACAGTTGAAGAGTGGGAGAAACTATCAGCAGACAAATGTATGAAACCTACAACCCACAAGAAATGTTTGGAGGCTGTCATCACTGCCAAGGGTTGTGCAACCAAATCTTCGTGAAGGGGGCCATTAATAGTGTCCTGGTCATACATTGTTTGTTTTTCTCAGAAATTACTATGGGGCATGTTTACTAAAAGCCGTACAATTGCGTGCCGCACAATAGCGCACGGAAACGCGGCACTCAAACGCTCAGAAACGCTCTTAAACGCCCCGCACAAGTGCGCGTGGGCCCCGCACAATTGCGCGCCGCACTAACGTGCCCCGCAAAAGTACCCGGCCCGCAAATGTCCGATAGAGGCGTGGAAAGGCATTCTGAGGGCGGAGGAAGGCTCCCGAGGGGCGGAGAGACGGGGTCAATGGGCGGGGAAGGGGAGGGGAGAGGCTCCCCGCACAGTATCGGGGACGAATTTGCAGGTTAAAAATAGCGCGAGTGAAACACTCACGGTAGAGGGCATTTAAAGGGAAGAGAAACCATTTCCGTCAGCAATGTACAGGGAAACCGGGGAAACCTGCAAAACGTGAGCAGTGTGATACATGTGCACAGAACAAAAGTGCAAATAAAGATAGAAAAAGACCCAAACAAACATATTAAAAATAGGAAGTCAGCTGGGGAACCCTGATATTAATGGGCAAACATAAGAAACACACCCAGGAAAGCTCCAAAAAAATGAAATGAAGTATGGAAGGGGCTACGGAGCGGAGACCCTTCCAAAAACCATTTCCTTTTTTCTGAGCCTTCCTGGGAGTGTTTGCTATGGTTGCCCATTCATATCACTGTTGCCCAGCTTGGATATATTTATCCCCAGTTCGTCGTGGTCGGTTGAGGGGTTTATTTGCACGTTTGTCACCAGACAAGGTGACTGAGCCCACAGTATAAATGTGCAGAGCAGGGTTTGTGACTCCTTTGGTCAGGTTTCCCACCCCCAGGGACTGCACTATCACTGTGGCCACAGTGTGGTGCAGCAGACAGAGGCAGTACCTCTAGTACCAGAGGGTCACAGGTTCAAATCCAAGCTGGGGCTCCTGCCAACCCAGTCCCCATATTTTACCCACCACTAAACAGAGATAGTAAAGACACTCCTTTATTGCAGAGAACATAAGCATGGTTCACACACCCATTTTGTACCCAACACCGCACACACACCATAACAATGGGCATTACCGACAGCTGAGTCCCCCAAATGCAGTCCTGGAGTGCCACAACTCAATCAGGTCATATGCTTTTCCAAGATACGGACATGCCAGCATGTTGGCGGTAGGGTACAGGTGGTGGAGGGGGCAGTGGCTGCTAGCCACAGAAGACAGTGGCCGAGCCATGTGCAGGCTGGCACGTCCACTGCAACATAGGCCCTGTCAGATGTACAGTCATGGACTTCCCAGGGAATTCAGCACATCTGTGGCAACACAGTGGTGCAGTGCACACAGACAGTGTGTGTAGGAGCAAAAGGTCACAGGTTCAAAGCCCAGCTGGGGCTACTGCCAATCCTGTCCACATATTTTCCCCACAACTAAACCATGTTAGTAAGGGCAATCCTTTATTGCTGGGGATATACGCATTGGTCATACGCCTATCTTTTACTCCACCAAGCACAGACACCATGACCAGGGGCATTACCTAGAGCAGAGTCTCACAAATGCAGTCCTGGAGGACCACACACCATTCAGGTTCCATGCTGCCACTCATACAAATAACCGTGCTGTATATCTATGCACCACCCCCATGGCATGTAGATGTAGCTCATGCATATTCATGAGGGACAGCAGGAAACCCCAACCAGTGTATTGCAAACCTGGACTGGATTTGGGAACCTCTGCCGTACAGCAGCAGCCAACAGGGACAGACACACCCACACCCACACCCACAGGCCCCATTGGCCAATGCCTCCTGGTGAGGCAGGACATTGGGCCCTGCGTGCATCTCCCAATACCAGCACTTGCATACCTTAGCAATGTCACCCTACACCAGGGTATATGGTACACAGCTCTCAAACGTTTGCTATGAGTACTGGCAGGTAGATATCCCTACGTTACGCACAGTCTACTCTATGAGCTCCATCATAATAATCTATCTGATGTCTGCGGTGTGTGCGTCAGGTCTGGCCCCTGACAGTGTTTACCACCCTAGGGAGGGACCCCCAACGGTATTGCATACCATACCCATGCCTGTACTGTGCCCAGGACTGGTGTGGTGGGCAAGGATTCTGAACCCCTCTATAGTAGCACAATGCTGGCATACGTGTGGGAGTGTGTGTCTGTCTATACAGTGTGTGTTGGCTGCAAACACTGTCCACAGTTTTGGCCTGATGATGTGCATAATGAGCAGCACGGTACCATGGGTATAGCTCAGACAGGGTGGGCTGGCCAGGATGCATCTGCACAGGGCATAGGGCACTGGCAGGGACATTGTAGTGGCCGTCCACCACCTCCACAGACAGGGTGACCTCTGTATGTGCTGCTGGGCTTTCACTCCACCCTGACTGTGCAGTGATGGCAGCATGGCTAGGCACCCCCATAGTGCTTCATAGCACTTCCCTCATGTGATATATATGGGTCACCTGTTGGGGCCTAGTCACTGATGTATCTGCTTGTGTGTGCTGCCATCCAAGTTGTGGGTGCATGCATTTCCAGTGGGACTAACCAGCAGACTGTTCACAGCTGGTATGTGCCCTGCTGGAGTGCCTTGCAGGGTGCAGTGGCTGATGGCTTGATGCAGGGGAATATCAGATAGTGGTGGGGTGCATCTTAGCATATCCAGGCCTACTGTCTGTCTGATATTGTGGGCTGGGTGAGTGGGGCTGCTTGGACTGCCCTGTAGGGTGTCTGTTCCCCAACAGGACAGGGGTTGATGGTCCACTCTACTGCCATCATTGCGGGGGGGGGGTGTATAATGGGGATCTGTTGATAGGAGACCCTGCCTGTTTGCCACCCTCAGCTGGGGGGGGGGGGGGGTTGGTGGTACATGGCCCACCAAGGGGTCTGTGGGGTTTCCACTGACTGAGACAGACAGAGATATCCAAGGTGTTCCTGCAGAAACTACCTATCTCACAGATTACGACTGTTTTGGAGCTCTGCCATAGCCTCTCTCAGCTGTGGACCTGGTCCAGGGCGCCTCATCGCACACTCAGGGTGAGCACAGTTCCCGCACAGTGTGACTGTGTGTAGCTACTCTGTGCAAATTAAACACCCGGTCAGTACCTCCTACCAGGCCAAGGTGCTGTGTGGGTGCACACGACACGTCCCCCTACCAGGCCGGGGAGCTGTTGGGGTGCATTCCCCATCTTGTGTTCATCTGTGGACAGCTGATTTGCATGTGCAGTGCATCATGGGTATGGGTGGCCTAACCCTATCCTGGTTCCCACAGCAGACTGTCTGTGTGGTGACATGCAGGCTCTCTGCAGCCAGCCAGGGGCTTGCTGGCAACTATATAGCTGTAGCCCAATGGTTACTTCACTGCCTGTGGAGCCAGCGGTAATGGGTTCGAGCCCACAGTGGGGTTATTTGATAGGGTTGTCCAAAGCTTTTTTTAGATTTAATGTACATATGTTGCTGCCATCACACACACCCTCAGTGTACTGTACCCATAAGGTGCCTCTGAGGGTGCTTTATAGGGCACCCTATAGGGCACCTTATGGTTGCCGTCCATATAAGGTGCACTATACATTATCCTGTGACGCAACATATATGGTGCCCTATAGGGGACATTCAAGGGTGCCTTGGCGGACAGTGAACTTTAACATGTGCCTTATGGGCCGCCTTATGTTAACACGCTTTGTGAGTGCGTTTGCTAGTAGTGATAACTGAAATAAAAATAGATTGCCCCCTACAGCACTCATCCCCATAATACACACTGCCTCAGTGAGCCTTCTTCATTGGGCACTGTGGGGGATTGAACCCCTGATCTCTGCACCATTGGTCAGTGTCTTAACCATTGCGCTGTGGCTCTGTTCCTATGCTTGGGCATCTGCGCACCGCCTTATGCCGCCCAAACCTAACAGTGCACCGCCTTATGCCGCCTGAGATTAACAGTGCACCGCCTTATGCTGCCCAAAATTAACAGTGCACCGCCTTATGCCGCCCAAAATTAATATGCCTCCTAAAGCACTTTTACCCATTACAGTTAATGCCTCAGCCAGCCCTTTTTGTTGTGCACAATGGGGAATTGAACCCATGGCAGCTGCACCCACAGTCAGTGTCTTAACCATTGTACTATGGCTCTGCTCCTTTGTGTGTGCACATCAGGCGCCACTTAGCCTTCCCACGCACTATTGTGCCCCGCGCAAATGTGCGATCGCTTACTCCCGTTTTTTTTCTTTTCTCTGCCTGAACCGCCCACTCCTTATATGGCACAGGCACACTACCGCGGCCCCGCACATTAGGAATGTTTAGTAAACAGACCCCTATGTCTAAGTTGCACAGACATCTTTTTATGTTGTATACCTTTGAACATACTATTAAAATATTATGATGACATTCAGATGGAATAGTTCCAATTATTTCTCGATATTGTACACAACATGCTTAAAATGCAAAGATGCCAATAATGTTGACCACAACTGTACATTGTGTAACTGTAGTTTGGGTTGCTTTTTTCCCTAAATAACTTCACACTTGTCCACATTAAATTTCATCTGCCATTTGTATGTCCAGTTTTCCAATTTATCAAAGTCCTCCTGCAATTTTTCACAATCCTCTTGTGTTTTTAACAACATTGAATAATTTTTTGTCAACTGCAAATTTGATCACCTCACTCATTATTCCCATTTACAGGTCATTTATGAATTGTGACACAGCAGCTGGCACAGAGCCCATGGAGTTAAGGGAAAGTAAGGAACTTACCTTAGAATCAGCTGGGCAGCAGACAAACTCAGCTCATGTAGAATTAGCTGAGCAGCAAACAAACCCAGCTCATGTAGAATTAGCTGAGCAGCAAACAAACTCAGCACAAGAAAAGCAAAAAGGCATTAGAGTAAAATGTCCTTGCACTAGTCCTGATGTAGCTAGAAGCAGGAAGGCTAATCAGGAACACCCGTTCTCAGAAACCCAGGCAGCATGCAAAGAGAACAAGGATAAAAGCTGCAGGGTAGAACCAGGGAAGGCCAGTAGGGGCAGCGACCTGGGAGGACTAAGCCAGCATCCAGTGAACATACGTCATGCTGGAGGAAATCCACTGAGGGAAGGAAGCAGTAGGTGTGGCAGCAGAGCAGGAAACAGCCAGCATCGTGCCCAGGACCCTGCTAGGATTCCTGGTAGTTGGAGAGCCCAGGAGAGAGCTGACAGAAGCCCAGATATAAGAGACAGAACCACAGCTAAGAGGTGGGAACCTAGCTTTGCTAAAGAAAAGGCAAGAAGTTCTGTTTGGTTTGAAAGGCAAGGGCGTGGCACCAGAAGTAACTTTGACACTGAAAGTTACACAGTAATTCCACCAGCGTGGAGAAGAAGGGAAAGCCAGAAGGAAGCTTTTAATATACCAGGCATCCAGAGCCCTGGATTTAAAGAGCCCTTTCTAGAAAAGCTAGCCCATGACTCACAGGAGAGTTTTAAGGAAGACAGCAGCTGTGAAGAGTGTGACACATATGCAATCGTAAGTGACTCTGAGTTAATGCAGTGGGAGAATAGCAGCTATAATTCTGATCCTGTGCCCATGGATTGTACAATTTGTTTATCTGACGATATTGTATCTTTGTGTTGAACGTGTGCAAAGCAGCCAGCTGATGGTGCCTAAAGGAAAGAAGATATTTTTCTGTGCGACAGTTCTTTTGTTTCATATAAGAACATAAGAACATAAGATATGCCATACTGGGTCAGACCAAGGTCCATCAAGCCCAGTATTCTGTTTCCAACAGTGGCCAATCTAGGTCATACGTACCTAGCAGTTTCCCCAAGGGACACAGGTTCCACAATGCTTGTATTCGTTCAAGCATTGATATCCTGGGTCCCTTCTTAATAATGGTTTATGGACCTTTCCTCCAGGAACTTGTCCAAACCTTTTTTAAACCCAGCTACACTAACAGCCTTTACTACATCCTCCGGTAACAAATTCCAGAGTTTGATTACACGTTGAGTGAAAAAATATTTTCTTTTATTAGTCTTAAATAGTTTACCCTGTAGCTTCATTGCATGTCCCCTAGTCTTTCTATATTCTGATAAGGTAAACAATCGATCTACGTTTACCCGTTCCACTCCGTTCATTAATTTATAGACTTCTATCATATCTCCCCTCAGCCGTCTCTTTTCCAGGTTAAAGAGCCCCAACCTTTTTAGCCTTTCTTCATAGGAGTAGCCTTCCATCCCCTTTACCATTTTGGTGGCTCTTCTCTGAACCTTTTCTAAAATCGTTATATCCTTTTTAAGATACGGCGACCAGAATTGCACACAATATTCAAGGTGCGGTCTCACCATGGAACGATATAGAGGCATTATAATATCTTTTGTTTTATTTTCCATTCCTTTCCTTATCATACCTAGCATTCTATTTGCTCTCTTGGCCGCCGCTGCACACTGGGCCGAGGGTTTTAACATGGTATCCACAAGGACGCCTAAATCTTTTTCTTGGGTGGTGGTTCCTAATGTGGAACCTTGCATCGTGTAACCATAGTTTGGGTTGTTCTTCCCTAGGTGCATAACCTTGCACTTCTCCACATTAAATTTCATCTGCCATTTTGATGCCCAGTCTTCCAATTTATCAAGATCCTCTTGCAATTTTCCACAATCCTCCTGGGTTTTAACAACTTTAAATAGTTTTGTGTCATCAGCAAATTTGATAACCTCACTCGTTATTCCACTTTCCAGGTCATTTATGAATATGTCAAAAAGCAGCGAACCCAGCACAGATCCCTGGGGTACACCACTATTCACCTTTCTCCATTGGGAAAATTGGCCATTTAGCCCTACCCTCTGCTTTCTATCTTTTAACCAGTTCCTGATCCACAGTAGTACACTGCCTCCTATCCCATGACTCTTTAGTTTTGCCAAAAGTCTCTCATGAGGGACCTTGTCAAAGGCTTTCTGAAAGTCCAGATACACAATATCAACCGACTCACCTTTGTCCACCTGTTTATTCACTCCTTCAAAAAAACATAACAGATTAGTAAGACAAGATCTTCCTTGTCTAAAGCCATGTTGGCTGTCTCCCATTAGGTCATGACTATCTATATGCTGAGTAATTTTATTCTTTATGATGGTTTCTACCATTTTTCCCGGTACTGATGTCAGGCTCACCGGTCTGTAGTTTCCCGGATCACCCCTCGAACCCTTTTTAAAAATTGGTGTTACATTGGCGATCCTCCAGTCCTCAGGTATTAGAGATGATTTTAATGATAGTTCACAGATTACTGATAGCAGGTCTGCAATCTCAAATTTCAGTTCTTTCAACACCCTTGGATGTATACCATCCGGCCCAGGTGATTTGCTACTCTTCAGTTTATCTAATAGTTGTAAGACATCTTCCCGATGTATCGATATTTCCTTCAATTCTTCCACACCTTTAAATACCACTTCAGTCGTGGGTAACATCCCTACATCTTCCTCAGTAAAGACCGAAGCAAAGAATTCATTCAGTCTCTCCGCTATCGCCTTGTCGCCTCTTAGTGCTCCTTTAACCCCTTTATCATCTAATGGACCAACTGACTCTCTCACGGGTTTTTTGCTACGAATGTACTTGAAAAGGTCTTTATTTCGCGTTTTTGCTTCCGCAGCAAGCTTCTTCTCAAATTCTCTCTTTGCCTGCCTTATCAATGCCTTGCATTTGACTTGCCAGTGCTTGTGCTGTTTCCAGGTTTCATCATTTGGCTCTTTTTTCCATTTCTTGAAAGATGCTTTTTTGGCAACAACAGCCTCTCTGACCTCAGCTTTAAACCATGCTGGCAAATTTTTGGACTTCCTTCCACTTTTCTTAAAGCGTGGAATACAGCTGGTCTGGGCTTCCAAGATAGTATTTTTCAACAACACCCAAGCTTGATGTACGTCTTTAACCTTTGCAACTGCTCCTTTTAGTTTTTTCTTAACTGTTTTCCTCATTCTATCATAGTCTCCCTTTCGAAAGTTAAAGGGTAGTACTGTGGATTTCCTTACTATCCCTCCTCCACTAATTAAATCAAAGGCGATCATGCTATGATCACTATTGCCAAGTGGCCCCAACACCCTTATCTCTTGCACTACATCTGGTGTTCCACTAAGGACTAGGTCTAATATTGCTTCCCCTCTGGTCGGTTCATGAACCAGCTGCTCCAAGAAGCAGTCATTTATTTCATCTAGGAACTTTATCTCCCTAGCATGTCCTGTTGTGACACTGACCCAGTCGATGCCGGAGTAATTGAAATCACCCATTATTATTACTGTGCTGTAACTTTTGCTAGCTTCCTTGATTTCTTTGAGCATTTCATCATCCATTTGTTCATTCTGGCCAGGCGGACGATAGTACACCCCCACTGCCATCGCCTTCCCCTTTTTACATGGAATTTCAATCCATAGAGATTCTACAGCAAATTTTGTTTCTTGCAAAACTTTAATCCTTTCTGACTCAATGCCCTCTCTAACATAGAGCGCAACCCCTCCACCAATTTGATCAGCTCTATCATTTCGATATAGTTTGTACCCAGGTATCACAGTGTCCCACTGGTTGTCCTCCTTCCACCATGTCTCTGATATTCCAATCATATCTAACCTCTCGTTTAGTGCTATATATTCTAACTCTCCCATCTTGTTTTGTAGACTTCTAGCATTTGCATACAAGCATTTTAGAAACTGTATTTTATTCATATTAATTTGGCTATTGGTAGACATGGGTAATTTGGGATCTTTAAGTTCTGTCTGCTCCATACTCGAGGGCATTTGGGCTACTTTACTCTTTTTTGGAACCTCTCTGCTTTTTGTAGTATCCTTCAAGGATACATTCTTCCGAACCATGCGCTCTTGGGCGACTGTCGGCTTTCCCCTATTATCTAGTTTAAAAGCTGCTCTATCTCCTTTTTAAAGGTTAATGCCAGCAGCCTGGTTCCATCCCGGTTAAGGTGAAGCCCATCCCTTCGGAAGAGCCCCTCCTTTCCCCAGAATGTTCCCCAGTTCCTAACAAATCCAAACCCCTCATCTCTGCACCATTGTCTCATCCACGCATTGAGACTCCGGAGCTCTGCCTGCCTATTGGGTCCTGCGCGTGGAACGGGAAGCATTTCGGAGAACGCTACCCTGGAAGTTCTGGATTTCAACTTCCTACCTAAAAGCCTAAATTTAGCTTCCAGAACCTCCCTACCACATTTTCCTATGTCATTGGTACCAACATGTACCAAGACAGCAGACTCCTCCCCAGCACTATCTAAGACCTTATCTAGGTGGCGTGTGAGGTCCGCTACCTTCGCACCAGGCAGGCATGTTACCAGGCGATCCTCACGTCCACCAGCCACCCAGCTATCTACATGCCTAATGATCGAATCACCAACTATAACTGCTGTCCTAACCCTTCCCGCATGGGCACTTGGCCCTGGAGAAACCTCCTCAGTGCGAGAGGGGTTTACATCACCTGGAGGACAGGTCCTAGTTACAGGATCACTTCCTGCCACACCAGGGTGATGCTCTCCTGTCACGTGACCTCTCTCCTCCATGGCAACAGGGATGCTGCCAGACTGGAGGTGGGACTTCAGGACTATATCCCTGTAGGTCTCGTCTATGTACCTCTCTGTCTGTCTTATGTTTTCCAAGTCTGCTACTCTAGCCTCTAGAGAACGGACTCGTTCCCTGAGAGCAGAGAGCTCCTTGCACCTAGTGCACACGTAAGACCTCTCACCAGCTGGGAGAAAATCATACATGTGACACTCAATGCAAAAGACTGGAAAGCCCCCATCCCGCTGCTGGACTGCTGTCTGCATCTTAGTTTTAAGTTTGTGTTTAGATCTTTAAGTTCTATATGTACTAAAGGGTGCAATGGATATTTATACCACTAAAACTGTACCTAAGAAGTTTAATATACCTTGTTCACCTGAAGCTTAATTAATCTCAGGTCCTTGGTGTATGACTGATTTGGGTAATGAGCTTCACCTGAGAGCACCTCCTGTCTTTTAAGTTGTGCAAGTACCTATAAAGCTGTGAGTTTCCCAGGGGAGGGTGGGTGTGGGGAGGGAGGGAGGGATATAACACTTATTAAAAAAGGGCTGCTACACAGTACCTTGTCCTGTGCTGCTGAGGAAAACTATATTCTGATTTGATTTAAATTATAGCTCTTTGCTGCTACTAGGCTCTAACCTATTATGAAATTTAAACTACAAGCTCTCTGCTGGATTCTAAATTTAACCAGAAAGCTCTCTTCTGTGTTTTAATTTGAAACTAAAAGTACTTTGCTGATGCTAGGCCCTGAGTGACTATGAAATTTAAACTACAGCTGTCTACTGGGTATGAAAGGTAACCAGAAAGTTCTCTTCTGTGTTTTTAAATTGAATCTTAAACTGTTGCTACTAGGCCCTGACTGATTTAACAAAAAAAATAGTGGGTTCACAGATTAATTAGCTTTAAAAGAAAAAAAATTCCTTTCAGAAAAATTCCCAGAAGTATATACTCACAATTTCAGATTTCTCTCCAGAAGTAACAGCCCCCCTTTCCCGTCCTTCAAGACAGGGTCACAGAGCTCTGGTTGAGCTATTTATGCTTGTGCTGATGATGTAAGCAGTGACCTACTTCCTGGGTAATTAACAGTCCTTGCTTGGATAGAAGGAGTCTTTCAAAATGGCCTTTTGAACTGCCAGCTGGTGTTAACACCTATTGAAAAAGCTTCACAGGTTGCTTGCCCACTAGGTAGAAGGCCTCTTTGTAAAGGTCTCTAGAAGACTTTATATGCTGCTCAAGGAGAATTGACCTTGTTTTGCCTCTTGTGCTAAGCTATATTCTGATTTGATTTAAATTACAGCTCTTTGCTGCTACTAGGCTCTAACCTATTATGAAATTTAAACTACAAGCTCTCTGCTGGATTCTAAATTTAACCAGAAAGCTCTCTTCTGTGTTTTAATTTGAAACTAAAAGTACTTTGCTGATGCTAGGCCCTGAGTGACTATGAAATTTAAACTACAGCTGTCTACTGGGTATGAAAGGTAACCAGAAAGTTCTCTTCTGTGTTTTTAAATTGAATCTTAAACTGTTGCTACTAGGCCCTGACTGATTTAACAAACAAAATTGTTTGTTGTATCCCAGGAATATCCCCTCAGGGCAGGGAATAAAGCCCTAATATTATTTTGCCTTACCACTTGACTACAAGACTCTTTTTGTATCAAAGGCAACTAAAATCTTAACACCCTAGGCAGCCGCCTAATAGGGTCATATGAGGTAGCTATCACTCACTATCTCTCACAGAATATATTAAAAAGCAGCAGGCCCAGCACAGATCCCTGGGGTACTCCATTGTTTACCTTTCTCCATTGAGAAAATTGGACATTTAGCCCTACTCTCTGTTTTCTATCTTTTAACTAATTCCAATCCACAATAGTACACTCCTCCTATCTCATGACTTTTTTAAATTTCACCAAGGGGATATATTTACTAAAGGGCTGTAAGGAAGCAAGTGTGCCGTTAATGCCCATTATTGGCACTCTTGCACTCTTAATGCTGCAGAAATGGCCGATAATACTGCAATAAAGTACGTTAGAGGGTCCCATAGCATTAAGGGAAAAGGAGGCAGAGAGTGGGCATTAATGGGGCGGAGAGTGGGCTTTGGCAGAGGGCGCTCCCCTAACACCAGTTGTGCAATCACACATTAGAGCCCTCAGCACTGGGTATTTTTGATGGGAGAGAGCCTATTTCAATGTACACAATGCGCTGCACACACAGGGGAACCCAAGAAAGTGAAGGTAGTACTACATTAGCAGCAACAGCATACTGCCGGATTCTGAAAGGGAATAATGTTGATGTTGCAAATGGGGCAAAGGAGATACCATGTAGGTGATGCAGTGGGGGTTGCTGGTGCGCAAGGCTGACCAGGCAGCTTCCCAGGGGCTACAGCTGTGATGTCTGCCATGACTGCTACAGTGACAGTGGCTGCACACAGACATGATGCTACTATGGAAATGGTGAAGCACAACCATTGGGCGGCCCAAGAGTCCTTAGCGCCTGAGGCAAAGACCCCGGTCAGCCCCCCCCCCCCCCTGCTGCTGCCAAAGCTGCCTATGGAGGGATAGGCTGGCAGCAGCAGTATCACTAAGGGGAGCTGCAAAAAGCATCCACCTGTGAAAATAATGCTGGTGTGGTTGTCCACCTCCCCCTTCCAAGACCGAATCAGTGGCAACCAGTGAGGGGGGTGGCGGCATCAGTTGGGTGAGGAGACGGTGCGGCCGGGCATGTGTGCTGCTGCCACATCCATCTAGACCTGCCGGCCTAGGTGCCCACATAGTGGACAGGCTGGCATTATGCCCTACCCCCACTGCCACCATACTGCTTTGTCAGGACCTTGGTGTGGTGTACCATGGTTTCAGAATGATCCTGCCACATTCTTTCATGTCCTGGCTGACGCCCATTGCAGGCAGGGACTGCAGTCTCTTTGATACAAGACATTGCTCTGTAGGATGGTGTGGAGGTGTAGTCTAATGGTTTGAGCACTGGCCTCAGTAGGCAATGGATGAGTATTCAATGCCCACTTGTTCTCTTTGAAGCTGTGAGTTACTCAGATCATTTTGATGCTAGAAACAGTCATGGGTCTGCTTTAACTGATGGGCATGCATTCTTCTGCATGTTTATGTGTTCCTATAGCACATTGGCTCAGCAAATCTGCAAATTGCGCTCATGCCCTTCTGAGAGAATGGCTTTATGGGCTCTGCTGCAGCCCATTGCAGAGGATCATTCATGTTCCACCTGCATATGTAGTCCACCTGAGTGGCGGAGTAGCCTATTGGTTACAGCACTGGCTTGGGACCAGAATTTGATTCCCACTAGCACTCCTTATATGACAAGTTTCTGTTTGCAAGATCATTCATTGACCTCTTCACCTTGTGGCCTGGGCAGGTCACTTAACTCTCATTTGCCTCAGGAGGTCCCACGTTCACATTGGCCCTGTGTTTCATGCACATTTCCCTGATTCTGTTGCAATGCACACTGCTTTATCTAAGCTGCTAGCGCAGTATACTGGACACTAGTTAATGACCTGCATCTATATATTACATATGCAGCCTGATTCCACTTATATCAACAAAACAGTGACTATACTGCTGTTGATCCCTCACATGTCACCATTACATGCCGCCACATCCGAACCATCGGATGGCCACCTGTGGGATCATCACACTCCCTTACTTGCTCCATATGACCAGTATCGGCGTCTTTTGTCCAATTGCTGTATGCACAATTATCAGGGGGTTTTATGGTCAGGGCCAGCCCGTCCATTGTGCGATAATGTTGTTTGCACAGGGCCCCACACGAACACCATTAATGCATAATGTGGATGGCTGCAGAGGGAGCTGGAAAAGCCTGCGCGAGGCCCCGGCTCCCTCTGCACAGCCGCTGGTGTAAGGAGTCTTTTCCCTCACGCTGGTGGCTGTATCTGTGAAGCCATGAATGCCGGGAGAGGTTAGAGGCAATGGACTGTGATGGGGGGCTAGGACTGGATGGACTGTGATGGTGGGGGGGGACTTGGATTGAAAATGGACTGTGATGGAGGGGCTAGGACTGCAAATGGACTGTAATGGTGGGGGGGGCTAGAACTGGAAATGGGCTGATGAGGGGGCTGGAAATTGGCTGATGGGGAGCTTGGAGTGGAAATGGGCTGATGGAGGGCTGGAATGGAACTAGAAAAGAGCAAATGGGGGGCTAGGACTGGAAATGGACTGTTGGGGGCTGGAATAGGACTGTAAATGGGCTGACGAGGGGGCTAGGATCGGAAATGGGCTGATGGGGGAGCTTGGAGTGGAAATGGGCTGATGGGGGGCTGGAATGGAACTGGAAAAAAAAGCATATGGGGGGCTAGGACTGAAAATGGGCTGACGAGGGGCTAGGATTGGAATTGGAAAAGAGCTTAATGGGGGCTAGGACTGGAAATGGGCTGATGGGGGGAGCTTGGACTGGAAATGGGTGATGGGCTGGAATAGGACTGGAAATGGCTAATGGGGGAATAGGACTGGAAATGGGCTGATGGGGGCTGGAATAGGACTAGAAGCAGGCTGAGGGGAGTTGGAATAGGGCTGGAAATGGGCTCAAAGGGGGCTAGGATTGGAAATTGGCTGATGGAGGAGCTTGGAGTGGAAATGAGCTGATGGGGGGCTGGAATGGAACTGGAAAGAAAAGCATATGGGGGGGCTAGGACTGGAAATGGGCTGATGTGGGAGATTGGGACTAGAAGGAAGCTGATATTGGGTGGGTCTAGAACTATAAGGGAGCTGATTTTGGGGGAGAACTAGAAAGGTTTGGGGATGGGGAAGGAGAATGGAGAGGGGAAAAGATATTTTGTGTGGGAGGGAAGAAAAGTCTACGATGGGCTGGGTATTGGGAGAGTAAGTGGGGATTGAGAATGGAAGGGTGAAATTTGAGTGGATGATAAAGGAATAAGGAAAGAAAAGGGGGGAAGAGCAAAAGGGGAAAGATCAGTATGTTAAAGCAGATATAGAGAGAGAATGGAAAAAATCTAAAAGAGAAGAAAGGACAAATGGATAGCTCACAGAAGACACGAAGAAACCAGAAGAACTGGAGCAATTGCAGCTGAAAAATAAAATCCCGAACAGAAGGTAGAAAATGACTTTTTATTTTGAATTTATTAACTGAACTATGTCAGGTCTGGGAAGTGTGTATTGCTAACATCTTTGCGTTTTTGCTTAGTGCAAGCAGAAATTAATTTATAGTTTTATTTCTCCAGTGTTATACATTTCATGTTTGGCTTTTGGGGTTCCCAGTTTAATTATCATCTATCTATTTCTAAATTGTGATCCCTTGTTCTTTGCGTGGTGACAGTCTATGTTCTGCATGTGTAACCAAGTTGAGGTATTCTGTTCATATTGTTTCTATTTGACAGTCCCACTTGTTCTCTTTCCCCCAGTGAGATGTATTGGTATTTTCTGAGATGTACTGGTTTAATATCTGCAGTGTTGCCTTTGATAGGTAGGGTTTGGTGCTTTGTGAGTCCTGATAGTGCTGTTATGATACGGTGGATTTGCTATGGGTTCTAAATGATCAGATTTTTGTAGTACTTCCTAATGAGCCTGGTGGTTGTCACTGCAATATAGTATTGTAGAAATCTGTTAGTCTTTCTTTATTCAGACACTCATTAAGAGGCATGTTTACTAAAAGCGCATGTTAACATTATGCAGATATTTATGCAAATGAGTTCCTTATGCAAATGAGGCCCCGTAATTAATCTCCGCACATGGCCCTGCACCCCCCTTGGGCCACCCTTGTGTATGGTGCTTGGGAGTCTGGGACAGCTGTGCCACCCACCTAGCTGGGGCTTCCATGTGACACAGCCATACTTTTTCCCACACCCTATGACTATATTTCAAGGGTCATATAGGGTATATCATTGCTGCAAGCCGATACCACTCTCTCTTCAACCACCATCCTTCCTTCCGCCCATCCAACAGCATCTGCCGGTTATGTGCAGTCATGTATTCTCCTGCCAGTTGCCCACCAAAGGCAGCACAACGCCACGTGAATAGAAGAAACCCAGTACTAGAATGTGGTAATTGGGAAGGAGTACTTTATTGTTGATTAGGTTAACACGCCACAACGCCCGACACAGGCCGTGTTTCAAAATACCTTCTTCAGGGGAATTCTGGCTTTCTACATTCATAAATATATGAACAAGACGCAAATATAAACATATTATAAAAACCACTCAAACAAGTTAAAACAATAAATAAAAACATTAAATAAAAACTAATTACAAATGTTAATAAAACAATGTTAAAAATAATCAATATTAATAAATCAATAAAAAAAAAAACTGAAAACCACTAAACAAATGTTTAACTATCAAGCAGCTTATAATATAAATAACCGAAATTACATTGATAAAACGTTGATAAGGAATGCATATATATTAGTAAAAACATAAAGACAAAAATGTAAGGGTGTGCCATCAGATCCAATCTATATACCAATACCTCTATTGTTAGGTAAGCCCAAATGTATTGATCTTGTACTAGAAAGAAAGGAGAGGAAAGGATGAGATATCGTCAGGTTAATGATAACTGAAGCAGGAGTGAGCCCAAACAAAACATGATTGCATAATACATGAACAAGCCTATTTGTATAAGTAATGCACAAGCTCATTTATATTAGTATTGAACTATACTACTTAAAAACAATATTGTATTTAAAATCATTATGTATTTATAAAATCATAATGTGTTTATAAAAAGGGAACGGAGGGGGGATCAGTAAAACAATTATGTAAACCAAAAAGTGAAACATGTCGACAGGACGATTTATGCTTAATAGACAATGTATAAAAAATATATATAAGAAATATATATCCAAATGAAAACTTTCTCAACACATAACTCCTTAGGGTAGCCTTGAAAAATTGTGAACTTAAGTACTTGTACCTAACAATAACATGTAACAGGGGATAACACTTGTTATGAAACTTGGAAGCTTTAAAAATCGTCAATGTTCTAATATAAAAAGTGCCAACCAGATTGTATCATAACAAAAAGAAAAGTACCTGAAAAAATCTTGTTTCAGAACTTTATCTAATGGATAAAATCTCTTCCTCAAATCCTGTCCACGTTAGTGAAAAGTCTGTCTGCTGACTGAAAAAACGCCCGCACTTGCACTGTAAAGAGAATCTCAACCGCGGGAAGAATGACACATCATAGCCTCTGATTGGCTAATTGACATCAAAAGGTTTACATAAAATTATAGCGATTAAAACCTGTATCATACCATACATTTGATGGCATAAACTGCTATATAAAAGCACTTCTTTTGATTGTGGCTATTATATATGAATTCACTCATAGAAAAGTAAACTTAGTGAGACAGTTGTATGCACGGAGAGTTGTTTATTTATTTACATTCACTTATATACCGCACTATTCATCATCAGCGCGGTTTACATGAAACAAAAATGCTCAGTACAGTTAACACGTATGAGTTTACAGATAACAAGGCACAAAAACTTGGATAACAGGGGAAAACTATTTACAATACTTACTACATGGAATCATATGAACGGAGGTTTCGTAGAAACATATACACCACTATGGGTATGAGTATCAAACTTGGTGTGTTGTTGAGATACCATAAGTTTGTCTGGCAATGGTATCGTTGGGTGTCTTTGGGCTCTAGGGGATGTCGTTGGGCTCTATAAGGTACTTGTTGAAAAGGTGGCATTTGAGGGCTTTCCTAAACTGTGATAGGCTCTTAATAGCCCGGATATCAGGGGGTAATGCATTCCAGCATCTTGGGGCACTGAGACTGAAGGCCCTGTTGGCTGTCGATTTAGTGTAAACAGTTAGTGCTTTCGGGACTCTTAGAGAATTTATAGACGTGGATCTTCTTGCTCTATTTGGGGATGTGGTATGGATGAGGGAGGTTAAGGATGCAGAGGAGAGATTGTTAACAGCTTTAAAAGTGAGAATCAAGGTCTTGAAAACTATTCTAGCCTGGATGGGTAGCCAGTGTAACTGTATCAGCAGGGGCGTCACATGGTCACTCCTGGAGGCTCCGTGGAGGACTCTTGCTGCCGCGTTCATGGCGAGCTGCAGCGGGTTCAAGGTAGATTGGGGAAGACCTTGTAGGATGGCATTGGCATAGTCAACATGAGGTATGATCAACGCCTGGTAGATTGTACGGAAATCAATTGGTTCCAGCATGGAACGTAGATGCCTAAGTGAGCGGATCTTGTAGTATACTGATCTGACTATGTTTTTCCTATGTGGGCCTTCATATCCAGGCGTTGATCTAAAGTGACTCCCAAGTAACGTATTGAAGGTTTAGATTGCAGCTCAGCTTCTTTTACTTTAAGATATTGTGGTGGGGTAAAGTTGGGGTTCCTCGTAATGAAGAGTACTTCCGTTTTCTTATGTTGTATTCGGAGATTTTGAGAAAGAAGCCAGTCAGATATTGCATTGAAACAGCTCGTCAGTGGGGAGAGGTCCAGATGCTCAGTAGAGAAGGGTATGTAAAGCAGGATGTCGTCTGAGTATAACATGCAATGAACATTGAAGGACCGGATGATATTACAAATTGGCTGCATGTATATATTGAACAAAAGTGCAGAAAAGGAGGATCCTTGTGGGACTCCCTGACTTTGGTGGAAGGGTTCTGAATTTATCCCTCCAGAACGAACATGCTGCCATCTTTCAGACAGGTAGGATCTACACCATTCCAGCGCTCTTCCATTAATGCCTTTGTCGATCAGTCGTCCTAATAGAAGCTCATGGCTTACTGAATCAAAAGCTGCAGCGATGTCCAGAAAGATGAGAGCAAAACCTTGACGGATGTCGTCAATGCCGGTGATTATCTTGCAGAAGAGAGTAGTAAGAAGGGTTTCCACTCCATGGAATTCCCTAAAACCATGTTGGCAGGGGTCTAACGGTGCAGCGGAGTCGATGTGATCCTACAATTGTCGTTGAACCTCCTTTTCAATGACCTTCGCGAGTAGTGGAATGCTGGATATAGGTCTGTAGGATTCTACCTGTTGGGGATCGAGCTTGCAGTTTTTTAGCAGAGGTCTGATAGAGGTATGTTTAAGGGCTGAAGGGAAAGAGCCGGTTGAGAAGGAGAGGTTCATTATTTTGGATAGTACTGGGCTGAAGTGACTGCGAAGCTCCTTAATCCAGAAGGCTGGGCATGGATCGGACTGGGATGTGGTGGTGTTAAGGGCAGCAATAGTGTCTTCAATTCCTCTCTTGGAGGGGGTAGGGAACATGGATAGGACTGTTTGGCAATCTTGCTCTGTGGCGGTGGTTGTAATAGAGGTTTTGTTGGTCTAGCATATCTTGGATTGGATGTAGGTTGCAAAATCTTGTGGGTGTATCTCAAATTGAGGTCCAGAGGATGGTTCCTTTGAAAGAGTCTTGACCAGGTCGAAAAGGTCATGTGGTTTATTAAGTGATCTCTTTAAGGTATCAGAGTAGTACTGTTTCATCGTATCGGTGATTGCCTTGCGATGCGCTGCCAGATGACAGTTGTATGTTGTCTGGTCATTTAAAGAATGAGATCGGTGCCAGCGTTTCTCTAGTTTCCGTAATTGGTTAAGAGATGCTCTGAGATCAGCAGAGTACCATGGGGCACTCACTCTTTGGCTTGTTGGTTGGCGTGCGTAGGGCAATTGAGCTGAGGCAATTGTTCCAATGAGAAATTAGGTCGTCAAGGTTCTGGTAGGTTTCAGAGATGAGTTGTTGCGTTTCCGCAAGGATAAGATCTCTGTTGTAAGGCTTGAAAGATCGAGAGAGCGGTCTTGTGAAGTTGCTTTGTATTTTGTTGCTCTTTGGGTAGGCTTTGTGAGAAGGAATTTGGATGATGATCAGTTTGTGATCTGACCAAGGAACAGAAGTTATGGATGTTATGGAATCCTGAGCTGGATTAAGAGATGTTTGCGGGGCGAATACTAGGTCTAGGATATTTCCCTTAATATGAGTAGGATCCTTAACTAATTGCTTGAATCCAAGATTTGCTAGGGCATCGAGGAAGGCTGATGCTTGATTATCTTGTAGTGTAGGCAGGTTAAAGTCGCCTAGGATCCAATTTGGGATGCTTGGATTATGAGTGTTGGATGCAAGATCTATGATAGCAGCGAGATCATCTGGGGAAGCTGAAGGTGCTCTGTAAAGCAGGTTGATTGAGCAGCGTTTGTTGGAGATGGTGACGGTCTCAAGGTGATTTGTACTGGTGGAGTCTACCGTCCGAAAATGGAGGTCTGTCCTGGTGAGGATGAGCACGCCACCTCCTCTTTTGTCTTGTCTATGACTTAAATGTACTGTGAAATTCTGGGGGAGGAGCTGGTTGAGTATGACGTTGTCTTTGGCGGATAGCCACGTCTCAGTGACCATGAGTATATCAAGGTTGAGGATGGCAATGATGTCAGTGACGGCTGGCCATTTCTTCCGGATAGAACGGGCATTGATGAGGGCACATTTTAGGCTATGAGGGTAGGGGATTTCAACTTGTTTGGATTTCAAAGTGTGTTGAAGCGCAATGTGTAACAGATGGGGGTGGTGTGAGCGGGAGTCCCAGTTTATGTTGTTATGGGGCGCACTAGTCCACCTCCTCCCATGGCTCCGTAATATAGGAATCTGGTTGGATGCTGTGGGTAAGGCGAGAGAGCTGGAGAACCAACTTGAAAGGATGATATAACATCCTACTATGGTGGTAATGGGGGAACCCATCTTGGCAGAGCGCTATATAATAGAGAATGGGTCAATAAGGGTAGACCACCAGGAAGTTATTAACGGAACTCTTGGATTGTTAACAGGCGGCAGGCCCAGAGGGGGCAATAAAGGACAGAGGCTCGACAGCCGTTCTGAATTATTATGGTTACACAATTCAATTGCTGAAAGGTGATTACAGTGTAGCAGACTCCTATGGTAAAATAGCAGAAATCAAGACAGGTGCTTTACAATGGAAACTGAGTAACATCTACGTAGATAAATCTGCTTTCTGTTATCTATTTTGTAACAGCTATTTATACAGATACTTTGACACGGATACTTAGTGCAGTAGGTTGGGTCACAACAGACAATATAATAACAGACAATGATTAATGCTAGATAACTAGCAACAGTACAATGGTGACTGGTACTGATGGGGCTACTGACAACAGTATAGAGGTTGATTGGCCATGGAAGATTACTGGCAACAGTACAATGGTGACTGGCACTAATAAAGGCTACTGACAACAGTATGGTAATTAAATAGTAATGATATGCAGTGGCTATACTAGCGAGGAAATACTTGCGGTAGGCAGCATGGGAGAGGATTGTCTGAGGTTGGAAGTTAGTACAGTTCCTGTCACGTGGTGTCTGCTTTGCTGGCAATGAGCTGTGCAAGGAAGTACAATGCTGTAGACTATGCGGTCGGTACGCGAGCTCAGCCTCGGGGGAGCTCAGGCTGCTGGATAGTCGTGCAATAGTTCTGGATGTAGTGGCCGTTGAGCTGAATGGGCCAGCTGCCTAAGGGCCATGCCAAAGGGCCCTCTGGCAAGGCCCTCAGGCGCGGGCCCACCAGGCGCGGGCATGCCCGACGGCAGTTTCTTTAAATGCAGAATCGTTGGCTGCCCCGATTGGGCAGATGGAGCTGGGGGCGGGCCCTGTATCCTCGGCTGGCTCGATCCCGGCCGGGAGAGCTGTTGACGAGCCGGGGTGCAGGAGGGCAAAGGGCTTCGCGCCCGACGGCAGTTTCTTTAAATGCAGAATCGTTGGCTGCCCCGATTGGGCAGATGGAGCTTGTTCCTTAATATTAATTCCACATCTTTGTAGAGAAATGCTTATCCAATTGTTATCAATTGTATTTAGTACATCAAAAAAGATGCTTACTAAACCATTAAAACATCCCCACTTATGCTGTATATAAAATCTAGTACCCGAGGAAAAAGTGTATGATGACCTCCGATAGGATATTAAACCTAATGTCCTCAGGCAGGATGGATGTCATAGTGATATTATGTAAACATATGCATTATAACAATTAAAAAGATACTGAATAATACAGTAATGGCTTATCTCTTGTGTAAATGTATCTATAAATTGGACCAACAACATGTAACCAGTGCTGGCTTTTCCTAGCTATTGTAAATTCAGACATCTACCGTAAGGTATAATAAATGGCCTTGCTCAAGGAATAAAGATTGTGAATTAAGCGGTATAATAAAATCGCATGCCCACCGAAATGCCTCCTTATGAAACAATATTCCAAATATATTTGTGGGTACATGGGGAACTAAATGAAGGCAGACAAATTGAAGAATATATAAATCCATCATCAAACCGGGAGGTATACTTTCTTAAAAATATGTACATACTCATGAATTCATATGGTACTACATTAAAGTACTGTGTTTACAAGGTGATACTATAAACATTAAAAACTACCTACCAATGATATAACCCATATATACTTATGGTAACAAAAATGAACTACAAAATATTTAAAAAAATAATTAATTAAAATGGTGTGCATACTTAAAAAATGAAAATTACTCAAGACCTCATCTAACACTAAATTGGAGTGCGGGGTTTAAAAAAATAGCTAAAACCAAACCACATAAAGTATAAAGACCATATATGTCTATAATAAATTTTAAAAAAATTAAAATAGGAACAGGATTCAAACCACATAATGTATAAAAACCATACACATCTTTAAATTAATAAATAAATAATAAAAATGAGAACCGGAATTAAAAATGTTAATTAAAGGAACACTGATAGATCTTTATCTAAATTCAAACCATTCAGAGATAAGGTATCCAACCTAAAAATATATTTCTGTTCTAATCTCATTATTGTCTTATTGATATCGCCCCCTCTCCAGTTCATTTTTACCTTTTTAATGACAAAAAATTTTAAATCTGTAACCTTGTGTGCCTTCTCCTGCCAGTGTGATACCTGGGGTTGTGTACAATGCTCCTCTCTTGACGCAACTCTTATGTTGCACCATTCGAACTCAAATACTTCAAATAGTTTTACCCACGTAAAGGTTTTTGCAAGGACATTGAATGACGTAAACCACATGAGTGGTTTCACAGTTCGAAAAATCATTAATAAACTTTTCTTTTGTAATGGGATGCACAAAACTTTCTCTTATTGGCATAACATGAGGACATATGGAGCAACGTCCACACTGGAATTGCCCTTTGTGTTTAGAAAGAAATCTCCATTTGGTTAATGCTGATGGCACTAGTAAATTCCTCAAATTTACATTGCGCTTGTGAGCTACTGTTAAAGGTATATCACGAAATTTGGGAATGGTCTGAATAAGATGACATTCATTCTGCAAAATTTTAATAATATCTCGTGAGAGAGCTGAGTGTAGAAGGGGGCAAACTATGCCCACATCCTTCTTCTTATCCTGGGGCTTCAAAAGGGACTTGCGAGAGGCATCCCGGGCTATCTTGTATGCTCGATTTATATGACATGACGGATATTGTATAGCTGTAAATCTTGTTTTCATTATTTCCGCCTGAGTTTCAAAATCCTGTATTGTGGTACAAACTCTTCTGGCTCTTAAGAATTGTCCAAAAGGCAGGTTCTTCTTTAATGCTGGATTATGGAAGCTATTGAAATGTAAAAGATGATTGTGATCCATGGGTTTCCTATATAAAGATGTGACAAATTGATTAGCTTCTTTTCTAATTATTAAATCAAGATAAGGAATTTGATGAAAATTGTATGTAATCTGGAATTGTAAATTGGCATCTAAATTGTTTATCCAAATGTTAAATTCTGAAAGTAATTCTACGCTCCCATTCCAAATGATAAGAATGTCATCAATGTATTGGATCCAAAGTTTCATGTTGGCTTTAAACACATGATTTCTCAAGAACTTCTCTTCAAAATGGAACATATATAAATTTGCAATATCTGGAGCCATAGAGGATCCCATTGCTACACCTGTTATTTGTTTAAAGACGAGGTCTCTAAAACAAAAGTAATTTTCACATAAAGCAAATTCTGCTAGAGAAAGTAGAAAGGCTGTGGGAATACGTTTATGGACTACCCTACTGAGTAAACACTGTTCTATGATCTCTAAGGATTCCACTTGTGGAACATTTCGTGTACAAAGATTCAACATCTAAGGTGACCAAAATCATATTAGGACTAAGGTTATGAAAAGAGGACAAGATTTCAATAACATGAGATGAATCCCGTACATAGGACCACATTGCTGTCACAAAGGGCCGTAGTAATAAATCCAGAAACTGCGAAATGGGTTTCATTAGTGATCCAATCGCTGAAACTATAGGATGACCGGGAGGAGCCATCATAGACTTATGGATTTTTGGATTGACATAGATGGTAGGAATAACCGGCGTGGGGACAATTAAAAAGTCTCTCTCTTTTTTGGTAATACAGCCAATCTCAAAAGCTGTAAGTACTATATTGTCAATACTACCTTTCAGTTTCTTAGTGGGATCCCCATCCAACCTGAAATAAAACATTTGGTCATTAAGTTGCCTATTAATTTCATCTATATACATTTTTTTTATCTAAAACTATTACGGCTCCTCCTTTGTCTGCAGGCTTGATAATGATTTTATCATTTTTTGCAAAGACTTAATAGCCTCATTCTCACCTTTCGTAAGATTGTGAAAAATGGGGCGTGATTTTGTGCAAATATTCTTAACTTGTTGTAGAACGACCTGCTCAAAGGCTTCGATAATAGGGTCTGTCAGTGGAGGAGGGATCCAGGAGGATTTATTACAAATAATAGATCCATCGCTGGGACCAGCTTCTTGATTTATAAAAATTGTTTAATACGAATTTTGTGGAAAAACTTAAACAACTCGATCTGAATCTCATGAGATGAATCCCGTGCCCCACAGAGGGGCACATCGTCCCTATTCTCTGCCACATACTGACATTACAGTTGTTTTGCGTGGGCAACCATCACTGTATCAGTACTGTTGCCTCCCACATGCGCATCCCACCTACAGACTGCCATGTTGGGTGCCCGAGGATCTGTCAGGTCCATTAGCTCCTGCCAGTCCATCCATTCATCAGCTTTACCTTGACTTGGTGCTGACCTTCTGAATGGGATGAATGTTGCTAGCAGCAACTAAGATTTGGCGAAATGACACAGTCGAGTGGATATTCCAAAGAACTTCTGGGTCGATATTTAAACTCTGTGGTTGGCAGTTTTTTTAAACCCTGGTCACCAAATAGGATATTCAGCACCGGTATTCATTTATCTTCCATTGCTGACCACCGGCTCTATCCAGACAACAGCAAAGTTCAGCTGCTATCCAAATAGCAAACCACATAAAATTAGGGCTGCTTTTTTTTCTGGCGTAACATTTTACAGTTCGTTATCCGGTTAGCAAACTGCATGTCGCCATGAAGCAAATAACAGCGGGGACTGCCATAGCTCCACTCACAGCTGCCCTGGCACTATTCGGAGAGCGCCTTGGCAATCAGAAGAGATATTCAGTAACAATATTCACATAGAACCACTGAATATCATAGTCTGCAGGGCTCACGCAGTTAGCAGGTGCTGCTAACCGTATAATTTCCATGGAATATTGGTCCCGTAGCAGGCCACCAATAAATGTTGATCTTCAGCAGCACTATCTAAATAATGTCACCCAAAATCTCTGTAACTGTTGTGATGCTATCTAGATAGTGCCAGGGCAGAGTTAGGGCAGAGCAAGGGCAGAACGACTAGCTATACATATTCAGTCACTGTCTGATAACTACGCAGTTTAATTTAGGCCTGCAAAAAAGCAGTCCTAAATGAAACTACTTAGCTATATGTACAGTATAGAGGGTTATTTTAGAAGTCTTATGCAAGATTTACACAAGTATAAATCAGGCATATACACTTGTGAATCCCTTCCACATGTAAACAGCTATTTTACAAAGGGTTCACTTAACAAGGATGTTCTTAGTATGTGGAGGATTTAAGGGGGCGCATCAGGGACATGATCTGGGCCTGGCCTAGGTGTGATAAAAATCTATGGGCCCGATATTCAGCGGTGGCAGCTAGTACGATTACAGCACCTAGCCGTTGCAACTGAACACTAAACCCGGATATTCAATGTCAGGGCCATATCTGTCCACTGGCATTGAATATCCAAGTTTGCTACACAGCCCGGAAACTAATCAGTCAGTGGCGATATTGAGCCGCTGCCCGGTTAGCTCCCGTGGGTAAATGTAGGCTAGCTTTTACCACACCTATCTTTACCTGCGGGTCGCTATCTGGGCAACAGCTCAATATTGCTGCTGACCAGTTAGCGACGGGGCAATTACACAGTTTACAGGTCTGTAAACCGTGTAACTGCCTTTGCATATTGGGCCCTACATGTGCAATCCCCGTTTCATATAGGCAGCTCACATGAGATCCCAAATTCTCCACATTGGGATTTATAGCTACTCCTTGGCACATGAAGGTGTTTAAACTGAGGATTCTGTCCACGTGCAGCGGTAGAAGCCATCTTGGCGCACGTTAGTAAGTATGCCGGCAGGGCTGGTGCTACCTCTTTGGCTGCCCTGTGCAAGTGACTACCTTGCTCCCTTCCCCTCCCCCCGCCCCAGTGGATTCCAGTAGAACCTTTCATAAGCCTCTCTTTTGTCCCAACATGATGAAAATTTTCCAAGGGCTAGCTGTGTTAGTCTGAAGTAGCAAAAATAACAGAGGCATAGATGACACTTCATAGGCTAATTAATTTATTGAGGCATAAATTGGTCAGTCTATAAGGTGCCACATAGCTCTGACATTTTTGTCCCAACAATTTTAATAAGTTGATGAGTGTCTGAATATCATTTACATGTGCAGTGGGGTTTGAGAGAAGCAACCAGATTTCTACATGATTTCCCTCCAGCGCCAACTACTATATGCTTGAGGAAGTACTATAAAACCCTGCAAAAAGACCCGTCAAAGTCCATCATAAACCTGCTATAACATAACAATACCATGCTCACACAATACCAATGCTGCCTATGAAAAGACTGTACTACAAATATCAAACCCATACAGCTTAGAGAAAACAAGTACATTTGCTACTGGGAAAAGAGAACAGGTGGAACAGCTACAGATACAATATCTAGACAGAAACTACATGCTTCTATTAATAGGTGATGCCCTCAAATATGATCAGAAAGTTTGTCTAAATAGGATCTCTATTGTTTTTCGTTGCCTATAAGCTGGAATATATCCTTCTTAATATGTATACTTAATTCCTTATAACTTATTTTATCATTCTTTATCAATTTTTTTCTTTTATTTATATTCTTTTTTCTCAATCACTCAATCACTCAAACTACAAAAAAGGATGAAGTGCAGGTCTCAGACTAACATTGGCAGCGCTTATTTGCTAGTAGCAAAAAGCAGCATGTCTTCACGCATCAACGACCCTTTCAGCACTTCTCCTTATACTAAATGGAATTAACTAGGAATAGCAGCATTTCCAACACTTCCTATTGAATACTTTCTGTTATCGTGTTCAACTTGTATTTTTCTCCGGTTGCTTATAGCATAAAGATTGTGCTTATCTTTTATATCTTGAAGTTGTTCGATCGCCCCGACGCTACCAAAAGGGTACCACAAAAATGCGTTTCGTATCTCTTCTTCAGGGGGGATATCTTACTTCACAGCACGATCTACAACATAGCAAAAAGATAGTATATTTCACAGCACTCAGTCTACATTTGCTAGTATTCTTACTCTATGAAAACTACAGAATGAAAGTGATTAGACGCCTCAAGCCCTTACTCTCATATGACCACTTCCGGTCTGTCTGCCAAGCCTTAATAACTCCTATTCTGGACTTTTGTAATCCTATCTACTACGGTCTTTCAAAACACTCACTTAAACCTCTTCAGATGGCTCAGAACACGGCAGCCAGAATTATTGCTGGCTCAGCATCTCAAGATCACATTACCCCTACTCTCAAAGAGCTCCACTGGCTTCCAATAAGCCAGCGCGTCAAATACAAGATAGTAATTAATATATTCAAGATCAGACATAAATGCTCTGCTTTTAGCCTTCATAACCTCTTACTCCAGAATAACAACAGGCCAAGACGAATAACTACATCAAACACCCTCAGCACCCCAAGTAGTTTCAGAAAAGCGTGTAAATGTACTACACAAAGGGCAATTTCCTTATCGGCCCCACTTATATGGAACTCTCTCCCTCCCGATGTGCGATCCATGGATGATTTAAAGGAGTTCAGAAAACAACTGAAATTTGTACTCTTCACTGAGTACTATGGCACAGACATCTAACAGTCTCTATTATTATAGCCTGCATATAACTTGTTTTACTGTAACGGTTCCTTGATGTTGCGTATCCCAATTTTACCTTCACTCTTTAGTTTAGTCAGTGTATGCCCCCCTGTCTCTGTTCTCCCTTCTTGTGTCTGGTAACCGCTTTGATTTAAGGAAAAGGCGGTATAGAAAACCTGTTAAATAAATAAATAAATAAATAAACATACAATCCACGTCAGCACTTAAAGATATTTCTACCTTAAAATAAAGCGCAAAATTTTCTTATCTGTGGCTTCTCAAACTTCTCTTCCTCTCATCTTTAGATTCATTCATCAAACGGCCACAGGACGCCGCGCATGCGAGTTACCCTTACGCCTCTGATTTAAATAGTGATGTCATATTCATTCGCCCACGAAGTAATTAGCATTCTTCTTTAATTGATGGTTATCTACCTGTCTACACTTTTTTCTAGAGAATCTCACCTCACTTCTCACTTGAGAAGCCACAGATAAGAAAATTTAGCGCTTTATTTTAAGGTAGAAATATCTTTAAGTGCTGACGTGGATTGTATGTTGGTTTTCCTCATAGAGTAAGAATACTAGCAAATGTAGACTGAGTGCTGTGAAATATACTATCTTTTTGCTATGTTGTAGATCGTGCTGTGAAGTAAGATACCCCCCCTGAAGAAGAGATACGAAACGCATTTTTGCGGTACCCTTTTGGTAGCATCGGGGCGATCGAACAACTTCAAGATATAAAAGATAAGCACAATCTTTATGCTATAAGCAACCGGAGAAAAATACAAGTTGAACACGATAACAGAAAGTATTCAATAGGAAGTGTTGGAAATGCTGCTATTCCTAGTTAATTCCATTTAGTATAAGGAGAAGTGCTGAAAGGGTCGTTGATGCGTGAAGACATGCTGCTTTTTGCTACTAGCAAATAAGCGCTGCCAATGTTAGTCTGAGACTTGCACTTCATCCTTTTTTGTAGTTTGAGTGATTGAGTGATTGAGAAAAAAGAATATAAATAAAAGAAAAAAATTGATAAAGAATGATAAAATAAGTTATAAGGAATTAAGTATACATATTAAGAAGGATATATTCCAGCTTATAGGCAACGAAAAACAATAGAGATCCTATTTAGACAAACTTTCTGATCATATTTGAGGGCATCACCTATTAATAGATCCATTAACCCTCTGAATAATTAGACCTAAAACTGTCGTTAGAAACTACATGCTAACAAAATGCTGTACCTCAGTCATACATACAAACACAGACCCTCACCAAATACAATACAAAGGACCACAAATTAAGACAATAATTGAACAGGGAACAACAAGGAGTCAGACTCCGCATTTATGGCAGTTCTGGAGAAATAAACATAGAAATGCATTTCCTCTTGTACTGAACAAAACACAGACAACAGCAAAGTGCATTTCCCAAAGTAAACATATTCCAATGAATAAATTCAGAATAAACACTTTTTTTATACCTTTGTTGTCTGGGTATTTTATTTTTTTCAGTCTTTCTCTCTCATATGACCCCCTCCCAGGCATCCTCCAGTATATTTCTCTCTCTTTCTCTCTCTCATGACATGCATCCCAGACTTCCCCAGCCTGTTTCTCTCTATACCTCCCCTAGCCATCATCCAGTGTCTCTCTCTCATAGCCCCCAGCCATCACCCAATGTTTCTCTCTCCCTCTTGTAACCCCCCAGCCATCACCCAGTGTCGCTCTGTCATAGCCCCCCTCCCACATCACTCGCTGTGTGTCTCACTCGCATTGTTCCCAGCCATCAGCCAGTTTTTATCTCTCTCAATGCCCCCAGCCATCACCCAATGTTTCTCTCTCCCTCTTGTAACCCCCCAGCCATCACCCAGTGTCACTCAGTCATAGCCCCCCGCCCCACATCACTCGCTGTGTGTCTCTCTCTCAATGCCCCCCTGCAGCTATCACTTCATCTCTCTCTCTCTTTTCAACCCTCCTGCAGCCATCATCCAATCTCTCTCTCGCTCTCTCTCTCTCTCTCTCTTGTAGCCCCACAGCCAAAACTCAATGTCTCTCTCTGTGTCTCTCTCTTCTAGCCCTCCAGCCATCACCCAATATCTTTCTCTTTCTGTTAGCCCCCCCCCCCAGCCATCATCCAGTGTTTCTCTCTCATAACTCCCTAGCCATCACCAAGTGTCTCTCTCATTGTCTCCCAACCATCACCCAATGTGTGTAGCCAGCACCCAATGTCTTTCTCTCTCTCACTCCCCCCTCCCCCTGCACCCACTGTCTTACCATTTCCCTCCACCTTTCCCCCCCCCCACCCCCCTCAGCAACAAGCAGTAAAAATCAGCATGTGGCTTTGAAGCCCATATGCTCACTGCATGTCAAACATGCAGTGTGCAAATGGGCTCCAAACCCCCCCCCCCCCATGCTGATTTTTAGGGGCATTTTGGCCCTCTACCATGATTAGCTCTGTCTCTGTGCATGTAGCTGGAGCTGCACTGCTCAAGTTACATGTATGTTAAATGTCAAATGTGTAGCGCACGCATGGGCTTCAAAGCCCCATGCTGATGTTCTCTCCTTGTCCGCCGCTGTCTGCCATTCACTGTTCACCACTGTGCCATTTACTTCACAGCTGGGCCTGGTGGGCCCACTGTGCCAACTGTGCCATCCTCCCGAGGCTGCCACCCTATGCAAGTGCACAAATTGCACAGCGGGTAGAGCCGTCCCTGCATGCCGGCTATATGTATAGTGGTGATAGCCCGCCACTAAAGGGAACATTTTAGGTAGCATGTGGAGATCAGAGTTGAGATGTTGAGGTTGAAATGTACTCAGTTTTGATAGTATTTTAGAAAGGCCTCTGCTAAATGTAGAGCTCTTTCTAAAATATGCAGAAGAAAATGCAGGCACACATGTGGATTTATATCACGTGCAGTGGGAGGACCCATTTTACACATGGAAAAACACAGCAGAGGAAACCCAGCAACTTACACATCTAAATGCCAATATGTCACAACTTGCGCATGGAAATGTCGGCACTTACTTGTGCATATGAGCCATTTTGCATACTTAGATGTGTAGATGTTGCTAGATAACTACAGAGGATGCTGTCTTTAATTCATTTTAATTTGGACTATAGCAAGGCTTTTGACTGTAAACCATGAGAAACTCTGGGCCACATTAAGAAGCATGGGTATACCAGAACACCTCCTCTGGGATCACTCCCGACTCTAAAGAAGCATTGAAAAGGTCAGACAATAGAACCACCAATACTTCTTACCCTCAGATGACTCCCATCTAGCTCCATAGCTTTGCCCACTTGTAGGTTAACTAGCTCCTCATAAGCACTGTCTTCTGAAAATAGGTCCAGTTCTACCTCACTTTAGTTCCTAATTTTGTTTGTTTTCTGAGGTACCATTCCAACCCTTCATCTGTGAAGACAGAACAAAAATATATAAGTGATTCTGTTTTATCCTCATCAGTCTCTATGTATTTCTCCCATTCACACTTGAGTCTCACAGTGCCATCTTCACACTTCCTCCTGTCACTAACATATCTAAACAAAAAGTCTTGTCCCCATGTTTTACTGTATTGACTTTTTTTTCTTCCATAGCTTTCCTGCTTTCCCTACTACTTTACCAGCTTCTCTCAGCTCCTCTAGATAATGTTGTTTGTTTTCCTCTTTCTGTGATGTCCTTATAGTTTATGAAGGCTAAACTCTTTTTTTTTCATCTTTTCAGCTACTTCTCTTGAAAACCATAGTAGTCTCCTTTTCATCTTATTTTTACTTTCTTAACAACAATTTTTGTTGTCTTAAAATATCTCCTTTCAGTTTTGCCCACTGTTGATATTCTTCCCACAGAAGTCCCCTTCCAGCTAATGAGGTGTTCTACCATCTTTACAAAGTTAGTCTTCCTGAAATCTATGACCCTCTCTTTTGAATGAACCATCTCCGCCTGTGTCCTAGTATTGAAGCTCACCATCTGGTTATCACTGCAGATCAGATTATCACCCACTACAACATCAAAGACACTTTCCCCATTTGCAAGAATCAAGTCCTGTATCACCCCTCCTGCATTTGTTCTGTTATCAGTTGCCTGAACTGTTCTCCCTGTTGAGCAGCGTTTCTGAAATTGTGGGACATGATGCCAAATGGGATCACAAAATCCTCATTTGGGGTCACGGCTGCATGTTGGGTTTGGGACGGGGTAAATTACGCTTTCGGGAGGCCACCTACTGTCAAACCCACCCCATTGTCCACCGCCGGTAACAAAAGTAGTAGAGGCACAGGGCTTTCTGATAAAAGCACGCATCAGAGGAGGTGGGACAAGAATGGCCAGTAGGGACTTAGAGGCAAACACATGTTTTGTAGCAGAAAGGCCCCGCAATTGTATTATCTTTGTTACCAGGGGGCTGGATTTGACATAAGGTGGTCTCCCGGGGCATGCCCAATTCACCCCTGCCCTGAACCCAACATGTGGCTGTGACAAGAATGTGTCAGAAAGGATGAGACAGGGAGGGAGACTAAGGCGATGCTGGACATGTGATAAGGACAATGGGTGACAGAGAGGTGGATGCTGGACATAGGGGGGCATAAGAAGACAGAGGAGTGATGCTATACATCAGGGGGAACATAGGGAGACAAAGGAATAAGGCTGGACATGGGGAGAGACATAGGGAGACAGAGGTGATGCTAGACAGGGAAGGGAGGGAGATAGGAGATGCTTGACAGGGGAGTGGGGTACTGGGCAGGGAGACAGGAAATGCTAGATATGGGTAGGAAGATGACTGGTGAGACAGAGGAAATGATTGCCTTTGTAGAGGAACTCGGGAAACAGATGAGATACTGGATATGGGAGGGGAGGACTAGGGTAATACAGGAGATAACGGTCATGGGGGAAACTATAGAAATAGAGGAAATGCTGGAATAGGAAGGAGGGAGACAGACAGGACATGTTTGACATTTGGAGGGGCTTACAGGAGATGTGAGAGGGAAGAAATGCTGGAGATGGAGGGTGCAACAACTGGCGAGACTGAACATTAAGGGTAGGGCTAGGGAGACAGAAAAGATAATCGTAAGGTGGGGTGGGAGATAGAGAGACAGAAGAGTTGCTAGACATGTGTTGGGGGGACTAGGGAGACAGAAAGGAGCTAATGAACAGGGGAGGGAGAGAGAAAGAAGAAATATCAAGTACACAGGTGACGCTGGAAAAAAGAGCTAAGAGAAGACAGAGAAAAGCAGAAACCAGAGCCAAATGATTATAAAAATAAAATGGCCAGAATACAAGGTAGAAAAAAAGGATTTTATTTTCTATTTAGTGATTGGAATATATGAACTTTTGGAACATACATCTGCCAGGACTGGTGATAGATATGGGTGAGGACCAAAATCGAGGTAAAACTTTGGGAGGGGACCTCCAAAGCCCACTAGAAAGCTGTGCTTTCTTTAGCTTCATACACATGCTGTCCCTGGTCACTTATTCCTCAAATCTGTACACACACACACACATATATACATGCACTGCTCCCAGACACTCAGCTCCTGCACATAAACACCTACATGCTGCCCCCCCCCCCCAGATGCTTAGCCCCCACATTCAGGGCTGGCATTAGGGGTGGCAAACAGAGCAATTGCCCTGGGCCCCCATGTCAAAGGGGGCCCCAAATCTGCCTCAGGCTGCAAGAAGTATAGCCTGCAGGTGGGATTTGGGCCCCCTCATCAGTTTCTGCCTGGGTCCCCCGCATGTTTAATACCAGTCCTGCCCACACTGCAAATATTCAAGAAGCTGTGTTATATTCCTAACAGGGATTCCATTGCAAACAAGTTAATTCTGTGTGTCTTTTAAATACAAGCTCTCTGCCTGAAAGCTCTTAAAAAGGTTTTGTTTTTCATTATTAAAAGCTAATTCTTGTATTATATGCAAAGGGGGATTTTTTTTGTGGTATTGGGCAAAGCTCTGTCAGTTAGAGTTTATTGTTTTTTTGTTCCAGCTACCCATTCACAGCTAGCTCTTTGAAGTCACTGACCTCATCAGGTGTTAGTTTCCTCCATACCCACCCCAGTTCCCACTCACCCCATGTGAGCATTCTTGTTTTATAGGGCAACTCCTCAACTAGCTACACACAAGGACGTAGAATACTGCTGTTAGAACACCCTTGAAAGATGTTAACTGCTTCTTCATTTAAAGGACAGCTGAGGAACAGGTAGGGACTTTGGTAGTCTGTCTCTTTTATTTATTTATTTTATTTATTTAACACTTATTTCTATACCGCACTTTCCCAAGTATCAAGTGCGGTTTACAATGAACAGTAAATTATATGGTATGTGGAAGTACATACCTAGTCATTTTACATAGAACAGGTAGAACTATTTACAAGTAACAATATAACATTTGAACGGTAAAAAGTTAGAACGTATTTACATTATGGGTACTTACAAATTATATCATCAAAATTGTGATGGGTAAATATATTTTGTGTGTTTTGTAGTATTGTGGTATGGTTGCTAACCTGTGTCTCTTTGTGTATTCTGATTAGGTAGTGTATTGTAGTGTAGAGAGAATAAGTGGGTTTTTAGTTTTTTTCTAAATTCTTTTAAGTCTGATAGTTGGCGAATGTTGTCAGGCAGCGTATTCCATAGAAAAGGTGCCGAATGGGAAAAGGCCCTCTTGTTGGTTTGCTTTCTTGCTTTTGTGTAATCTTTTGGAACTGCTATAGTGTTTGTGTTTCTGTTCCTTTGTGATCGTTTATCTGATTCTATGTTAATGAGCGTATTGAGTACAGATGGTGCTAAGTTATTTATTAGTTTAAATGTGGTTAAAATAATTTTATATTTTATTCTGCAGTAAATGGGTAGCCAATGAAGTTCGGCCAGGATCGGTGTGATATGTTCTGTTGATTTTATATTCATTATTATCCTTGCTGCTATGTTCTGGGTTAGTTGTATCTTTTTCATATTTTGCTTTGTGATGCCATTAAGGATTATATTTGCATAATCAATGTGTGGGGTTATGATGGCTTGAATTATAGTTATGAAGTCTTGTAGGTGTATTAATGGTCTTAATTGTCTCAGTGTCTTGAGTTTGTAATGTATGTTTTTTGTCAGATATTTTATGTGTGAATCCATGTTAAGTTTATTGTCGAGTATCACACCTAGGTATTTTATTTCTTTTTTTATGTTGATCTCATGGTTGTCTAGTATAATGGTGTTAGGAGGTGTATATGTTTGATTTTTAGTGATATATAGTACATCAGTTTTTGAGAAATTGATGTGTAGGTTCTGATCGTTGAGCCATATTGTTAGTTCTTTAAAACATTCTGTTATTTGTTGTAGTGGAGGGTGCGGGATTTTAAATGGGAGGTAGAACATTATATCATCGGCGTAAATATGATAATATACGCCATGACGTTTAAAGATGCTACAGACTGGTTGTATGTAAATATTAAATAGTAGTGCTGATAGCGCGGATCCCTGTGGAAGGCCTTGTGTTTGATTGAAAGTGGTAGATGTTTGGTTGAGGATTCTTACTGTTTGTGTTCTGTTTGATAGGTAGGATTTGAACCAGTTATAAACAGTAGATGTTATTCCAATTTGTTGAAGTCTGTTTAGCATTGTTAAGTGATTGACACTGTCAAATGCTGCAGAGATGTCGAGGAATACTAGGATAAATGCTTGTTTAGTGTCATCAATTCCCCTTAGTAGAGTGTCATAAAGTACTGTTAGTAGTGTTTCTACCCCATGGGATGGTCGGAAGCCATATTGGTGTTCGTCAAGGAGGTTCAATGTATCAATGAATTCCTGTAGTTGAGTTTGTACTATTTTTTCTATAAGTTTTGCCATGAAAGGAATACTCGATATTGGTCTGTATGATTTTGGTGATAGTTTGTCTAATGTGTTATTTTTAAGTATTGGTCGTATTTGAACATGTTTGAGAGATGAGGGTAAGTATCCTTTTTTTAGTGATAGATTGACCATAGGGAGGATGAAAGCATAGAGTATTGAGAATGTCTTTTTTATCCAGTCCACTGGGCATGGATCAAGATATGATGTAGTTGTATTGATGTTAGATATAGTAGTTTTGAGAGTGGCTTTTGAAATTAGGATGAAGTTTTTACTTTTACTTCAACAGGTACCAAAACTCCACAAACTGAATAATGGCTGGGAAAAATCATATTGCCAAAGCTGTTTCCCCCGTTACAGTTTCTGACTCTGTCCAGACAGAGATTCCATTGCCAGTTGGACCAGTTCCATGTGCAGGATGCCTGCATGCTGAAGCTCTCAGAAAGCAAGTGGAGGAGCTCAGAGAAGAGATGAAGAGGCTGAGAAGTATTTGATACAATAAGAAGTTCATTCAAGTTCGCTCAAGCCCCAAGCTTTCTCTCGCCAGCCTGGAAGCATCTTACGTACTTTTAGATCAAGTATCATCTATTATGCCATATCTTTATGTATATAGTTTCATGTATTCCGCATCTATCCTGATATATGTCAATATGTAAATAGTTACCCATGTTCTCCAAGTTCTATTCCCTGTTATAATGTAAACTCAATCAGTCTTCTCTGTTCTGAGTATTCTTTGTTAAATGTAAACCGCACTGATAACAAATAGTGCGGTATATAAGAATTGTTAAATAAATAAATAAAATTAATAAATTGATGAGATGCTTCTTGAAACATCTGACAGAGGTGAAGATGGGAGGCTACAGAATGAAGAAAGTTGGACACGAGTCACCAGAGCCTGCAGAATCAACACTCCAACTCCTCCAGCCCTTGAGATGAAGAACCAGTATCCAGTTCTGGAAGTGGAGGAGGTGAAAGCATCCCAGAAAAGGGAAGAATCGGAGCTCGAGCACTCCAAAGTTGCAGAATCAGTGACCAATAGAAAGCATAGGATAGTGGTGGTTGGTGACTCTCTTCTGAAGGGTACTGAGATGTCCAACTGCTGACCAGACTTGATGTCCAGAGAGATTTGCTCTCTGCCAGGTGCCAAAATCTACAATGTTAAGGAGAGTTTGCCGAGACTCATCAAGCCTACTGACTATTATCCGATGTTGCTCATCCATGTCAACACAAATGATACTGCTAGGTATCCCTCTGAGCGTATCAAAAGTGACTTCATGATTCTGGGTTAGAGTGCAAATAGGTGCACAGCACTGTTCCCTCTAAGCTGTGCGCATGTGCGTGCGCCCACACCTCGCCAAGCGAGCGCACGTACTTTACAACAGAGCGCACAAAAATTACGGTTCTGATTCTGATAGAAAACAACACAGACGTCTTAAAATTTTAAAGTTGTGATTGTAATTACTAGAAATTTTCCGCTTCATTTAGTAATCGTCTATTTTCATTTAATTTGATTAAAATCAATGTAGTGTACATACTGTATTCTGACGTGTAGTCAAATTTTAAGGTATATAACTCCGAGTGTCGTTATGTGGCGCACAAAAATTTAACCTTCCTTCAAAAGCTGCACAGCTGATATTTTATGCACACACAGCCTACAGAAAATTAGAGGGAACATTGGTGCACAGTTGGTGCATAGGTGGTGTTCCCTGTTGAGGGTAAAGGCTGAAACAGAGAAACTCATCCTGGAGATGAAAGTATGGCTGCAGGGATGGTGTCATCAAGAGCATTTTGGCTTCCTGGATCATGGGATGATGTTCCAAGGGCTACAGAACAGAAATGGCATCCATCTGTCCAAGAAGGGTCAAAGTGTCTTCAGCAGCAGACTAGCTAACCTACTGAAGAGGGCTTTAAACTAGATTAATTGGGGATGGGTGAAGAAAGCCCCCAGGTAAGTGAAAGCCCTAGGTAAGTGGAGCATTAAATGCCTCTATAGAAATGGGTAAAAGGGGCAACATCTGGAAAGCGGTGTGTATAAATGCCCGTATAGATCCCAGATGTTGAGGCTTTAATGGAAGAGACTTGGATTTAGTGGCGGTTATGGAGACATGGTTCATAGTCAACCATGACTGGGATGTAATTATAGCGGTCTATACCTTTTTCAGAAAGGACAAGATAAGAAGAAGGGGAAGAGGAGTGGCACTATATGTAAAAAATAATATTAAAGCTATAGAATTACTGGGCTTAAAAGGGAGAGAGGAAGCACTGTGGGTTAAACTAGAAAGAGGAAAAGGGAAATCCTTTGCATTGGAGTGATATACAGATCCCCCTTACAGGGAGAAGAAGTGGATGGAGATTTAATAGGAGACATATGCAGCATTGCCATGAAAGGAGAGTGCTATTGATAGGGGATTTCAATATGCTGGATGTTGATTGGCATATCCCTTCTGTGGTGTCATCTAGAAGTAAGAAGATTCTGGATTTTCTAGAGGGAAAACTATTCAATGTCCACATGTCAAGGGGCCATACTGGACTTGGTGCTTATTAACGGGAAAAGTGTTTCTGATGTTATAAGGGGAGATCATCTCACATCCAGTGATCTCCAGTTGGTGTGGTTCACTATTAGGATTAGGGCTACTCTATTCAGAAGCGAGGGTCTTATACTTTAGAAAAACTAACTTTGCCAAGATGGGACAATACATCAAGAAATTGTTAGTGGGGTGGGAACAGCTGAGGGGATGTAGAAAAACAGTGGGCAAAACTGAAAGAGGATATTTTAGGGGCAACAAACATTTTTGTTAGAAAGGTAAATACATGTAAAAGGAAAAGGAGGCCTCTATGGTTCTCAAAAGAAGTAGCTGAAAAGGTGAAGAAAAAGAGGGAGGCTTTTAGGAAATACAAGAGATCACAGAGAGAGAAAGATGGGCATCTATATTTGGAAAAACTTAGAGAAGCTAGCAAAGTAGTCAGGAAAGCAAAGATACAAATAGAAGAACTAGCCAATGCGATAAAATGGGGAGATAAGACATTTCTCAGATATGTTTTTGAGAAGAGGAAGGGCAAAAGTGGTATTGTCAGACTGAAGGGGGAGGGGGAGGAATATGTAGAAGCTGATGAGGATAAAGCGGAATTGCTTAACAAATATTTCTGTTCTGTGTTCACAGATGAAGGGCCAGAAGCAGGACCTCAGAAAACACCCACAAATAGGAACAGAAGTGATACGGGGCTCGAACGATCTTCAGAAAACTGTGTTCATGAGGAACTAGCTAAACTAAAAGTAGATGAAGCAATGGGACCAGATAGAATACATCTGAGAATACTGAAGAAACTCTGCGATAGTCTAGCGGCTCCACTCACTGACCTTTTTCAATGCTTCTTTGGAGTCCAGAGTAGTCCCAGAGGACTGGAGAGAGGCTCATGTGGTCCCTTTATACAAAAGCAGAAGTAAGGATGAGGTTGAAAACTACAGGCCAGTTAGTCTAACCTCTCTGGTGAGTAAATTATTGAGAATGCTGCTAAAAGAGAGAATAGTGAGGTTTCTGGAGTCCAATGGATTGCAGGATCCGAGGCAGCATGGGTTTACCAGAGCAAGTCTTATCAGACAAATCTGATTGATTTCTTTGACTAGTTGACCAGAGAGTTGGAGTGAGGGAGAGCTCTAGATGTCGTGTGCTTAGATTTCAGTAAAGCCTTTGACACCGTTCCACACAGGCAACTTATAAACAAACTAGGGATGGATCCTAAAGTTACTGATTGGGCTAGAAATTGGTTGAGTGGGAGGCAGCAAAGGGTACAGGTGAATGGAGCTCACTCTGAGGAGAAGGGCTGTCAATAGTTGGTCCAAAGTGTTGGAGCCCTAAGCGAACCTCAAGCTTTATACCCCCTCTGGCTTTCAAAATCTATTATTTAGCTTTGCATGGCCTGCTTTTGCTGCCCTCCAGAGATTGCTGCCCTAGGCGAACGCCTAGTTTACCTAGTAGTTGGGCCAGCCCTGGCTGTCGGGTATGGTTTGCCTCTTTGCGGATGATACCAAAATCTGCAATAGAGTAGACACCCAGGAAGAAGTAGATAACATGAGGAGGAATCTAGCTAAGCTTGAAGAATGGTCCAGAATTTAGCAGCTGAGATTTAATGCTAAAAAATGCAAGGTCATGCATTTGGGCTGCAAAAATCCAATGGAGCAGTATAGTGTAGGGAATGAAGTACTTCTGTCCATAAAAGAAGAGTGGGACCTGGGCGTGATTGTGTCTGACAATCTTAAAATAACTAAACAGGAAGAAAGGTGAAAACCAGAAGGATGCTTAGGTGCATAGGGAGAGGAATAGCCAGCAGAAGAAAGGAGGTGATAGTGCCTCTATATAAGTCTCTGGTGCAACCTTATTTAAAGTATTGTGTGCAATTCTGGAGATCGCACCTTCAAAAGGATATAAACAAGTTGGAGTCAGTGCAGAAGGTGGCTACTAAAATGGTTAATGGTCTTTGTTATAAAGCATATGAGGACAGACTTAAAGATCTTAATATGAATACGTACTTTAGAAGAAAGGTGGGATAGAGGAGATATGATAGAGATATTTAAATACCTCCATGGCATAAATGCGCAAAGGAGAGTCTCTTTTCACTGAAAGCAAGCTCTGCTATGAGGGGACATAGGATGAGGGTGAAAGAGGATAGACTCAGGAGTAATATGCAGAAATATTTCTGTGCGAAAAAAATGGTAGATGCATGGAATACTCTCCCAGTGGAGGTGGTAAAGACAAGGACAGTATCTGAATTCAAAAAAGCATGGGACAAACACAGAGGATCTCTAAAGATAAAAAGGGGACTATTGTGGTTGATATGGAAGGGCAGACTAGATAGACCATGTGATCTTTTTCTGTTGTCATGTTTCTATGTTTCTATAATTTCGAAGCCCATATGCATCAGGCATGTTGAGTACATTACTTTAAAAGGCCTATATTTACATGTTTATATTTGTTGTTTGAGTAATAATTTTATTTGGGGTCACATGAATTTTCCTTTGCTAAAATGGGATCACACCGGAAAAAAGTTTAAGAAGCACTGCTGTGGAGAATCCAAGATCTCCCTACTTCTAGAAGACACTGCAGCCAGGATATCCCAATCAACATCCGACAAATTGAAATCTCCTGCCAATAGTATGTCCCTTTTCATAGCAATATTATGAATGTTTTCAATTACATTTCTGTTTCTTCTGCCTGCAGTGCAGATCTGTATATAACACCAATGTAAATAAATTTCCCACTCCCTCTTTCCAGAGTAACCCATATTGCCTTCTCCTTCCCTAGTAAACCCTGTAGTTCTGTGACTTTAATAATATTTTTTTTATATATAGCACCAATCTAACTCCCTTTTTTCCTACTCGCTCTTTCCTAAATAGATTATAGCCTGGTATAACTTGTCATGCCATTGCTTGTCCCTTCAAGCTAAGGCGGGGTGTTAAGCCGAGGCCTTGTGTTTAACCAGCCCAGAGACCATGCTTGGCACTCTGGGATACGTAGTTTTTCTTAGGCCAGTTAAAAGAATAAGTTGTGGAAACGAGGTAAGGCTTAAACAGGTTTTATTCCCCTTCCGGGAGGATTCTTTTGGTGGTCACAACAAAAAGGTAAATAGCCCCACTTTGGGCACAAACAAAGGAACAAAAGGTGAACAGAAAAATGCTTATCTTCAGCTTTTAACATACAAACAAAAGTATTTAAACAGCCCTTTTCTCAGCACACAAAAACCTTTTCTTTGTAGCTTTAAGGCTTGGCAAGTTTCACAACTTGTTTACCGTAGAGAAGATATATTATCAGAAATTGTAAGCGTACAGTCCATGTATTCATTACACGTTGTGTCCCCATGTACCTCACACTGCATATCCTCCTCTTCTGCCTTTAACAATTCTTCTCTTGCACAGTACGGCACATTATTAAACAGTCTCTCTTTGTTATTCAGAGATTCTCTTTCTCTCTCTGTGAGAATGTGTGCCAGGCTACTACCACATTCACTGGAGTACTCAATTTGGGAGCCTCTCAAATGCTGAGGACCATAGGGGAAATTACAACATTCACCTTTCCCTCTATTAGCTACAATTGGTTTACCTCTTGGCAATCTCTGACTCGGGCTTCTCTCAGCTGCTGCAGACACCGGAGTAATATCAAGTGGAAGCTTTCCACGGCTCCTGCCTTTCGTCCTTCTCCCAGATATTAGATTATCTTCAGGTACAAAAGCTTTACTTTTCCTGTGCCAATTACTAGGGTAAATAGTTTCCTCAGGCTTCCTCCAACTAGCTTCCCAATTGAACTCTTCGTTACCTTTTAGATAACTTCTGCTGAGCTCTGACGCTTCCATGCTCTGCCTTCCACCACAGGCACCTGGGTTCTCACTCTCTCCCTTGGAATAAAACCTTTTAGCTTTTACAGCTCTTCCACCAGCTTTATTCCAACCTGAGCTTCTCCCAGCACGTCCTTGGCTCTCTGAACACTCACAACTGCCTGTTCCCGTGTTCCTTCCAGGTTCTGTTCTGCTTCTCTCTCTAACTCCATGTGCATTGAGTTTATCTGCGTGTGTGTCAGCTGCACCCACTCCCAGCTGGCTTTCATCAGTTACTGATTCCTCAGCCTTTCTGCTGCTTGGGCGTGTTTCTCTAGCTCGTGACCTGCTTTGTTTGGGTTGCCTATAGCAACATCCTGACATGTGCTCCTCTGAAGTGTCAGAATCAGTTTCACTGCCTGCATTTCTGCCTATTTCCATGGGCTCTGTTAAACCTACATTGTGACAGATTCCCCCCCTTAAAATATTACGGGCTGCCACTATTTCAGGCAGACAGCACGTAATCCTCTTCCGGGTACTACTGTGCTGCTCTCTATAAATCAAATTGGCAGTGGCCGACCTTTCTTTCCAAGGCTTCAGTACGTTGAGGTGGTAAACCTGCCTACGTCCTCTCTCATTCTCTATGAGGTAGGAAACGGGCCCAACCTTTTTTACAACCGTACTCGGCCCTTTCCAGTGGGATTCGAATTTGGAACCTGGGTCCGCTACCTGGACCATGACCTTATCCCCTTCTGCCAATTGCCTGGGTTTTGTGCCCTTATCGTAGTAGCGTTTCTGACGCTGCTGACTAATTTTCAGATTTTCTAATGAGGCTCTGGACGTTTTTTCCAGACGCGTCCTTAAATCCTTCAAAAATTTAGGTATCTCTACCTCTGGTATTTCGGGTTCTACCCATTCCTCCTGTAATATGTCTAAAATACCCCTCGGGGCCCTCCCAAACAGGAGTTCAAACGGGGACGCCCCCAAGGATGCCTGTATTCGTTCCCTGCACGCGTAAAGAACAAATGGGAGTAAGTTGTCCCATTCTGACATTTCTCCTTTCCTTAAACCCCTCCTTAACAGGTGTTTTATGGATTGGTTCATACGTTCCACAAGACCGTTTGATTGGGGGTGGTACGCCGCAGTCTTAATGTGGCATATACCAAATGCCTCCCAAACTCTAGCTAAGTATCTGGATACAAAGTTGCTCCCCTGATCCAACAGTATTTCCTGGGGAAACCCCACTTCACAAAATAGTTTAACTAGCTCCTGTGCTATTATTTTGGCTGAGGTGTTTCTAAGGGGAATAGCCCACGGGAACCATGTGGCGTGGTCTACGACTACCAAGATGTATTGAAAGCCCCGTGGTGTTTTAATTAAAGGGCCCACAATGTCCATTCCCATGCACCGTATGGGCACCGATATGGTGGGTAAGGGCACCATGGGTACAGCCTTTGGTCTCGCCACTGAGACCCTCTGGCAGGTGGGACACGACTCGCAATATTGCTTGGTCTCCTTATAAACCCCCGGCCAATAGAATCGCGCTAGTATTTGGTCCAGTGTTCCTTGAACACCCTTATGGCTACCTATCGGGTGGTCATGTGCTAGGCGTAAAACAATGGCTTTAAAAGTCACTGGCACCACCAGTTGCTTCCGTACCGCATCTGTATAGGGATCTATACTTTCCCTATATAAGATGTCTTTGTCTAACAAGAATCGGGGAAGTATAGGTCGACTCTCTTGGGCCCATTCGAACGCTCTTTTGAGCGACTGGTCAGCCCTCTGTTCCATGGGAAAAGAAGGGAACTTTTGAACTAGGGCTGCAGACACCCATGGTAACCTTTCTCCGGCCTCTAGTTCCACCCTCCCCCAGGTTCTATTGTATCTCTCATGGCGCTTCTTGGCCTTTGTCTTTTTCCCTTCCTTAGCTGGCACTTGAATTAGCTCGTCATGGCTAGGAAGTACATTTGCCTCATTTTCCTCTATACCTTCCTCAGGAAATTTCTCAGCCTCCTCCCTCTCAGGCTCCTCTGTTCTTTCCACAGATGGTTCCCTAGCCCTTGAGGTTCCGGCTTGCGACCGGGTTGAAACTAGACTCATCCTAGTACCTAAACCCTCCATCAGTCCTTCCCTAAATGGAGGCCAGTCTCGCCCAAGGATAAGCTCCTGTGGCAGCTTTGGAACCACTGCCACCTGTATTTCCTTTTCTATACCCATTCCCTTGACATGTACTTTATATAGGGGATAGTGGAAGTGTGTGCCATGTACGCATTTTATTTGTACCTGGTCCTCTACTCGACTCGGAGCTGACGGGCAAGGCGGTTCCATGGTTTCCCAGAAGTCCTGAGAGACCATGCTCTGCTCAGCCCCCGAGTCGAGTAGTGCCAACGCATCTACTCCCTCTACCTGGACCTGAAGAAAGAGGCCCTTCGGGACTGGCCTTCCTGCTCCAGATATGAGGACTGTACGTGCCTTACAGTCTCGTTGGAAGTGACCTGTCCTTCCACAACCATAACATTTCCTACTATAAGCAGCCAAAACATTACTATTAGTATTATCATACTTATTTACTTTAGATGCTTTAACTCTTTCAAACCTTCTCATGCTATCAGGATTTGCCATTCCAGCCACTTTTAAAATGCCAATTCCAGAGGTATCAGCCATTTTAGCCTCATAAAACCTATCTGCCATGTTGGCTGCCTCTTCTGTGCTGTGGCAATCCTGTAGGGTGAGATATGTTTTTAACTCAGGAGATACAGCCTGTAAAAACTGCTCTAGAATAATTTCATCCAGAATGGAATCAAGTGACCTTCTCTCTGGGGTAAGCCACTTGTACGCTAAACTCTTAAGCCTCTGGTACAGCACTCTAGGAGTTTCTTTACAGTTAATCCTCGCCTCCCTAAACATGCGCTTGTAGTGCCTAGGGGTGAGACCCAACCTATCTTTTACTGCCTTCTTTATTTCTGCGTAATCGGCAGCAAGACTAGCAGGCATGGCCTTAAATGCGGATAGAGCCTCTCCTGTAAGGGTCATTGCGAATTGAATCGCCCATTGCTCTATCGGCCATTTAAGGGTCTCTGCTATTCTTTCGAAAGCATCAATGTAATCATCAAGATTGTCCTGTTGCGTTAACTGTCCCAGGGAAAAAGCATGGCAACTGTCCATCCCTGCTTGGAGAAACATAGAAAAACTTGCCGCTCCTGTTGCCTGTGGCTTCTTTAAGAGGGCTTCCATAGTCTCTAGCAGATGCCGTTGCTGCTCCCTCAGTATTTCCGCCTGTCACGTCTGGAGTTGCTGAACAAGCTCCGCCTGCTTGTCCCATTGCGCTTGCATCCACATCATGACATCTCGGGGTTCCATCTCTCCTCTGGAGTCTGCTGCACCTGTGGAAGAAAAGAAAAAGAAAGACCCACCAAGTGCGGTACTTTTCTTTTAGAATCCCTGTCTGTGAGCACAGCACCCCTTTCTCACTTAGTATCCTACCCTTCCGCCCAGGCTACCTTTACCTCAGGCTTCAGGTAGATTCCAGCATGTGAGAAAAGGTATTTTCCTCCTCCCTGGCCGACCTGCCAGCGAACGTTCCGCTCAGACAGCACTCCTTGTAACAGCAGTCTTCTCCAGAGATATCCGTCTCTTTATTTTGTCTTCCTTTTCTCCGAAAACCACACACCAAAAAAAAAATCCTGCCAACTACGCCATCTGTCACGCCGTTGCTTGTCCCTTCAAGCTAAGGCGGGGTGTTAAGCCGAGGCCTTGTGTTTAACCAGCCCAGAGACCATGCTTGGCACTCTGGGATACGTAGTTTTTCTTAGAATAAGTTGTGGAAATGAGGTAAGGCTTAAACAGGTTTTATTCCCCTTCCGGGAGGATTCTTTTGGTGGTCAGAACAAAAAGGTAAATAGCCCCACTTTGGGCACAAACAAAGGAACAAAAGGTGAACAGAAAAATGCTTATCTTCAGCTTTTAACATACAAACAAATGTATTTAAACAGCCCTTTTCTCAGCACACAAAAACCTTTTCTTTGTAGCTTTAAGGCTTGGCAAGTTTCACAACTTGTTCACCGTAGAGAAGATATATTATCAGAAATTGTAAGCGTACAGTCCATGTATTCATTACACGTTGTGTCCCCCTGTACCTCACACTGCATATCCTCCTCTTCTGCCTTTAACAATTCTTCTCTTGCACAGTACGGCACATTATTAAACAGTCTCTCTTTGTTATTCAGAGATTCTCTTTCTCTCTCTGTGAGAATGTGTGCCAGGCTACTACCACATTCACTGGAGTACTCAATTTGGGAGCCTCTCAAATGCTGAGGACCATAGGGGAAATTACAACATTCACCTTTCCCTCTATTAGCTACAATTGGTTTACCTCTTGGCAATCTCTGACTCGGGCTTCTCTCAGCTGCTGCAGACACCAGAGTAAAATCAAGTGGAAGCTTTCCACTGCTCCTGCCTTTCATCCTTCTCCCAGATATTAGATTATCTTCAGGTACAAAAGCTTTACTTTTCCTGTGCCAATTACTAGGGTAAATAGTTTCCTCAGGCTTCCTCCAACTAGCTTCCCAATTGAACTCTTCGTTACCTTTTAGATAATTTCTGCTGAGCTCTGACGCTTCCGTGCTCTGCCTTCCACCACAGGCACCTGGGTTCTCACTCTCTCCCTTGGAATAAAACCTTTTAGCTTTTACAGCTCTTCCACTGGCTTTATTCCAACCTGAGCTTCTCCCAGCACATCCTTGGCTCTCTGAACACTCACAACTGCCTGTTCCCGTGTTCCTTCCGGGTTCTGTTCTGCTTCTCTTGTTCCTTCCTGGTTCTGTTCTGCTTCTCTCTCTAACTCCATGTGCATTGAGTTTATCTGCGTGTGTGTCAGCTCCACCCACTTCCAGCTGGCTTTCATCAGTTACTGATTCCTCAGCCTTTCTGCTGCTTGGGCGTGTTTCTCTAGCTCGTGACCTGCTTTGTTTGGGTTGCCTATAGCAACATCCTGACATGTGCTCCTCTGAAGTGTCAGAATCAGTTTCACTGCCTGCATTTCTGCCTATTTCCATGGGCTCTGTTAAACCTACATTGTGACAAACTACATCCCAGTCATTGTTTTCTCTGTACCATGTCTCCATGACTGCCAGTATATCCAAGTCAGCCTCTTCCATTACAGTTCTAAATCTTGAACTTTATTTATTTTATTTATTTATTTATTTACATTCTCTTATTTTGCATACCATGGGCATTAATATATGCAGCTCTCCAGATGTTGCCCTTTCTTTCCATTTTCTATATTAGTTTTTAATATTTTATTTACCTGAAGGCTTTAATTTACCTAGGGGCTTTTTTCACTCATCCCCAATGATCCTAGTTTAAAGCCCTCCTCAGTAAGCTAGCCACCGCTTAGCTAGTAGCCCTTGGGAAATCATGCCTGGTCCAAGAAGCCAAAATGCTCTCGATGGCACCATCCATGCAGCCAGGTAGTCATCTCCAGGGTGTGAACCTCTTGGCCTTGGCAGGCATGAAGAGAACATCACAAGCACACCTACTGTAACTATTTAACCTTCTCCGCCAGAACCACATTTGGAGCAATTGAAAATGTGGCCATTTGCATGCATTTTGCATGCCCTTCCTGCTAGCTTTATCTTGATGGTTTTACTTCTGCTTTTTCCCATGCTAAAACCCCTACTCCATCGGGAGTAAGAATAGTGCAGGAAAATCAAAAGTAAGTCGCCGTGCTAAAGGACAGTGCTGCTTATTACATCAGGCTCTGGTTTGGCCTTAAGAAGGGGGAAGAGGACGTGACTGCAGTGGGCCAGCCAGACCAGCAAGGGCTGAAGACAGAACAGATCCTGCTGAGCCGTCTAAGGAGAAGGAGCTCTAGCTAAGCCTTAATGATGATAAGCAGAAGTAGAGCAGCTCCAGCCAGGCCTCCATGAGGATAAGTGGAGGCTCACAGCTGCCACGCCGCAATTCAACAGAGGCGGCAGCTGTAAGTAGAGGTGGTAGGGCAGTTTGCCTCGAATCCATAGCCAGAGGTAAATCCTGCTATCCTTGACATTGCTGTGGAATCCAAGAATAGCTAAATACATATGTCAGATCTAAGAAGAGCAGAAAATAAGATTAGATCAATAGGTTTTATATTCTTTGCCAGTCATAATCAGCATTGTCTGAATTTTGAAGATAAGGCTTTGTCAAATGCCTAAATATTGGCTTGATTTGTCTGCCCCTTGCTATGCATCGGAGAGAATTACAATACAATAAATCTTGCAGCACTTTGTTAGAATACAAAGCATTTCCTCAGCCATTATGTACCATATAAAATACCCTGTCATAGAAATGACTTAACCGTAGCCCCCGGTGCAGCTCTTTTCAAGATTGTTGGAAGGAGGATTACCATTTGCATTTCCCAAGGCACAGGTGCTGGGTTGCCTGCTGCAGCCTATGCCCTAGGGTTTTAAAGCCTGGAACTATATGTTTGTGCTAGCAGCTGTGCTCCAAAGCCCTGCTCCTGTGCGCTGCTAGGAATTTCCTGTGATAGAACAGTGGCGAGTTGCTGGGGACTGGTAGGAGGTGACTTCAGAGGGCAAAAGTTCCCTTGCTAAACATTCTCAGTGTTGTTGTATGCTGCGTGTAGGAGATTTCCTACACAGTCTTCAGACAGCAACGAGCTACTTATCTTGACATGGAATGGACCTAAGAAAAAATGTTTCAATATCTTGTATAGGAGACAGGCAGAGGGGATTCATAATGAAGTTTTCTCTAAGGGAGTACATGAAGCCATCACAGGGAGAAAAAGTGTTTCTTGAGGCAATAATCTGTGTGGGTCAGAAGCGGGGCAGCAATGGGGGGGAGGATCAGTGGCAGGCCAGAAGCAGGGTCAGCTCAACCATTACGCATTAGGCAGATCTAGGTAGTTGCCTAGGGTGGGAGCATGTGAGGGACAGAGAGCATCAGCAGTCTAAGCAAAACAATAGATCCTGACTCAAACTCAAAGAGCCATCAACCCATTCTTGTATTTGCAGGGAGACAGAACACACACATACATATCACCATCATGTTTCCATGTTTTATAAAAAGGGACCATAGTAGTTAGCATGGAAGAGCAGACTGGATAGGCCATTTGGTCTTTTATACTGTCATGTTTCTAAAGCAAAGTTTATGTCCGATTTATGCATTTTCATAGATTTGTTGTTGGGATGATCATGATTGAGTTTAATTATCAAAATTTCAGGGGGGGTTAAGGCTGAAGATTCCCCTCGGACTCCCAATACCCTTGTACCAGCTCTGGCCAGAAGCAGCAGCAGTAGGATTGAAGAAGGGATAGATGGTGGGACACACAGGCCAGAAGCGGTAGTGGCAATGGCAGTGGCAACAGGATTAAGGTAGAGAGGGAAGGGAGATAGGAAGGACAGGGGTGGGAGAGGGTATGGAGCTAGGGAGGGTAAGGGATTCCCCAGTGTGGGAGTAGATGGAGAGAAACTGGTAGAGAAAAGCTGAGGAAGAAGGATAGAGGAGGAGACTTGTGGGAATAGGCTTGGGAGTAAAAGAGGGACCACTGAGTTTGTTATTTGAAGTTTCATAAACAATTGATGGCTACAGGTATATAAATTCAAGCATACCTTTGAAGTATCTTGAAATGGTTTATATTATGGTTTTGTTTATTTGTGTGATTTATGTAGTGTTTCATGTTTTATAATTCTTATTCCATATTGTCCTGTTAGGCCAGTCCAGACAAGTAGGTTGTGTCCTCCTACCAGCAGAGATGGGAGACAAAGAAAAATTCCAGAGGCTTCTTATAACCTCATCCTCTCATAATAGCTGATGCAGCCAGGGGCACACCTCAGTATTTCTGTTTCCAGCAGATGGTGGATGCAAGCTTATGTTGTTCTGTTGAATATCTCAGAAAGATTTGATTTAGCTCATGAGCAAACATGCTTAGGAGCAATATCCTCACTGGAGCTCAACACTGGAAGGCTCCACTAGAGTCACCCTTAAAACCAGTGCTCTTGGGTATGCCATGTGGAGGAAGGGAATTGGTTCAGCTCCTCATCCTTATCAGCTTAAGGGCCAGTTGAGCAGCAGGGTTGTTGAATAAGGGCCCTTCGCCTCATACAGTGCCCCCTCCCTCCTCTTTTCCCCAGGCTCTCCCCCATAAATTGGAAGAAGACTCTTCATAGGTATGTGCCTGCAGACACAGTTGTGAAGAAGGACGGTGCCCCAGTCTTGGATTTCTGCTCTCACACAGTTGACCATTCCTCGTCTCTTCGAGGCCTGGTAACAGGCACACCACCCCCGCTAGTAGGAGGAATGAATGCTGACAAGGAAGTCCTGGCCCCAGGATTGTCCTCCCTGGAATTCTTTTCCTTTCTCCAATAAGTGTAGTTCTGGTGAGGTAACTCGGACTCTGGAGTTTCTAGGTCCACTCGATTGCTCTCCACTTGGTTGAAAGAGGGTCCTATGACTCGGGATTGTCAAAACCCAGCCTGGGCTCTGCCACCTAAATGATCTCAGTGGAGATATGATTCTAGGAGCTCAGATCATCTCTCCTTTACCTAGGATCCAGGGTCCAGTTCCAACATATCTGAAGAGGATGCCAGTTTTGAGGAAGAAGTGACTTCATCTCCAGAGGGCCAGGATGATTTCCTCTTCATCCATTTATTTAGGAAAGAGAAGCTGGTGGCATTGATTGTTCAGGTGTCTTGTGCCTTTCTAAGGCTTTTCTCTTCCCAGAGGTTATTAAGAACATGGTCCGCACAGAGCGGGACCTGCCTGATTTACTGTTGAAAGGGGTCAGAGTCATGAAGAAGCTTCATGCCCTTCCACAGGAGGATTTCAACACATGGTTAAGTATGTCTCAAGTGGACAGACATGTCACTGCCATTGTCGTGTAGGAATCCTTAACTGTCATTCTTCAAGGAAGCAATATATATTCAACCTGTCCTCTCCTTCTTTCCCAAAGTGGTGTCATTTTTTCATGTCAACCATGTAATCTGTTTGCCTTCCATTTTTAAGGTGCAGTGCCAGGACAAGGATAAGGACCTTCATCTGATGAATGTCAGGAGGGTGCTTCTCTGGTATCTCAAAGTACCTAACTCTTCTCGCAATCTGACCAGCTTTTTTGCTATTTGTGGGCCTGCGTAAAGATGACGCAGCCACCAACTCTACTCTAGGGTGTTGGATTAACGAGGCGATAGCCTCAGTTTATTTGTTGTGGAACTGGCCGGTTTCAAAGAGTTTGCGTGTACTCCATTTTGGGTGTAGACATCCTCCTGGGCAGAGTGTGGCTCAGTCACCCGTCAGACATTTGTCAGGCGGCAACATGTTGTAATTGTGAACCACATAGTTGTGCTGCGATATGTAGTATATCAATTGAAACGTAAATGTAAACATTGTCATTGAACATTACAGTCCCAATAAAATTACATAACATCCTACAAGATAACCCAGCATCACCCTCCTCTGAAATATGTTAATTCCCCCCATTTCTGTTAACTCCAAGTTACATCTCCCTTAAGTTCTATGTAACTGCATCTCAATTGAGATTGTTTGCTGTTCTCTATAAACCACTTTGGCCTATAGGTGGTATAGAAAACCTGTTAAAAAATAATAATAAGAGGATAAACACATAGGATTGTTCTACCTGGGTACCCAAGGGGGATGTACAGTAGTTGGGTTCCTTTGTTATTTAAGGTCCAGTTTTGGAGGAAAAGTGTTACTTTCTTTTGCCTCTTTTTTGCTGCCCTGTAGCATGATGAAAAGGAGGGCACTCCGAGGAGAGGAGATTGCTGGTTCCCTAATTCCTGCCTCACAAGAAGCAAAGTTTTGATAGGGAAGAGAGCTGCAGAGTGGCAGCCTTGGAACCATAGAGGTAAGGGATATGGAAAACAGGGTCTACACTGAGCATTCTTGCCAGGGCAGAAGAAGAACTCACAAGTGGAGGGGAAATCGTGGTGCTAGACTGGACCCCATGTTCCAAAAGAACTGGAGGCTTACGCCAGGAAGACAGTCCTGCCACCTAATGTCTACCGAGGAGCCTGGCCATACAGGACTGAGGTTAAGCTGGAGGATGGAACCCAGATGGAGCTAACACAGCTGTGGTCTGGGAAAAGGAGCTAAAGAGGAGTATCCAGAGCAAGTGAGAGACATGTATCCAGAATGGATGGGAAGTTGAACAGAAAGTGAAGAGGAGATCTTTATTTAAACTAAATATATTCTGAAGTGTCTTCCAAGAAGGAACTGTATTAAGTGAAGTTGCCCTAAAGTTCTGTAGTAAAGCTGGAGTTTCAGTTGCATATCCCGTGTGCTGTGGACTTATTTCTTATGCAGCCCTTCAGTGAGGAGCAGAGAGCTTGGAAAAACTGGATGTAAGCTGCCTTTTGTATGCCTGTCAGGTCCCAGGGTATACCACCAGCACCTGGACAAGGACATAAAGTGGACAAACAAGAGCAAGGTGGGGGAGAAAACATAACAAAAAACAAAGTATTCCAATTAGAAATGATGTTAGGTTCCTTTATACAACAGTGTCTACTATCTTTACAACATAGAAAGATCCCCATAATATAGATTACAAAGGAATAGCTGGGTGACTACAGTATTGTGAAAATAAAAATATTGATAAATGAAATAAAGTACTTGCCTGATAAAAAGCCCACAACAGAGTATCCACATTGTCATAAACAAGACTAACTAGGGTAAAACCTTCTCTCTTATCTCCCTCCTCTTTCTTCCCTCCTCTTTCTTCCCTCTTTCTTTTAGATGTTTTGCTTATATATTTATATGCATTGTATTTTTTAATCATTTGTTTATGTTGCCATCAATTCTATATTAGTCTATTGATAATGTATTTGTTTTAATTTTTTATTCTATTTTATAGATATGCTTTACATATGGTTTTTCATTCATATAGTCCACCGAGCACTTTTTGGTTTTATCTTATGTTGTATCATTTTTATATACTGTTTTTAATGGCTATTGTTTTCATTTTATGTTCGTTGATGTGTTATGTTGTTATGTTTTTATATTAATGTATTATTTTATTTAAATGGCAAGAAAACCACAATACAGCACTTACCAAAGGTTCCTGCCTCCTATCATATAGGGACTGTTAAGCACTGCATCGGGGTTCTCTTGCCATTGCCGCTGCTGATGGCCCCAGAGAGGGATGGCAGCGGCAGCAGTGGGCACCTCCAAAAGGATGACACTCCAGGCAATCACCTAGTTCACTTAATGGTAGTGCTGACTCTGTTTAGTTCACACTTTTCCAGTAGTAGTTCCACCCACACTCTGCCTAAGCCCCACCTCTCCACCTATATGAATGGCCACTGTGAAAGTAAGTGCCATTAGTCTAACACGCATAGTTATAGAATAGTGACCAGCTAAGTGCACGAGTTAAGGCTCATTCATCCCATTTATGCAAGCAAATAATTGAAAAGCCATAATTTACGCACATAGATTGGACATAACTTTGTGCAGCTCTTTATAAAATTACTCTCTTAAGGATAGTGGTTTAAAGTCTTGGACAAGAGCCTCTGTCTGTACAAGATTGCCTGTTCTGTAGCCCTGTGAATATGCCTCTACATACAGGGTTTACTGAGGATTCGCTACACTTCTTTGAACAACCAGAGATTTCATTTTCATCTTCTCTATCTGCATTTTTTAGTTTTAGGGATTTCAACAAATAAATGTGAACTTGGGCTTTGGAGGCATGAGGAATTAATTTTGGTATTTTAGAAATCAAGCAATAAGGACCTTGGGGTTTTCTACCTGTCTCTACCTACCCACCAGGACTCACTTTCACTTAAAAGAATCCCACATATTCTGGCCATTTAGAACCATTATTACAAGCATAGTTTCTGATCTAATATCCCCTGGCATAGCATTCCACAATGGAGAAAGCGTCAACAAAAAAGCCTGCTGTTTTCATAGCGATGCTAAGTATAGGAATTCATAGAAACATAGAAAATTATGGCAGATAAAGACCATACGTCTTATCCAATCTGCCCATCTCCAAGAATTATTAAATTGTACAATCCCTTCCTCTCCCTCAAAGGTCCTCTGTACTTGTCCCATGCTTTCATCAATTCAGATACAATTCTTGTCTCCACCACCTCCACTGGGGGGTTGTTTCGTGCATCCACCACCCTTTCCATAAAGAAGTATTTTCTCAGATTACTCCTGAATCTGTCCGCTTTCATCTTCATTCTATGACCCTTCGTCCAGAGCTTCCTCTCAACTGGAGAAAAGCCACCTCCTGTGCATTTATACCAACTGGGTCCCAAAGTAACAGTACAACAGCAGAATATTCTCCCCCCCCCCCCTATATACCTTCCAACAATAAATCCCTCCCCCCTCAATCCCCCCTCCACACAGTAACACTGGGTCATCCACCACACTCGCACCCAAATGACTTTCAACAATCCAAACACCAAGTGAGCCTAACAATCTCAACTACCATATCAGGAAGTATTTAAATGTTTCTATCATATCTCCCCTCTCCCACCATTATTAATTATTATTTAGCTCACACCTTTCCAGCAGTAGTTCATGACATGTTACAGTCAGGTACACTGGGTATTTCCCTATCCCCAGAAGGCTTACAATCTCAGTTTGTACCTGAGGCAATGGAGAATTAAGTGACTTGCCCAAGGCCAGAAGGAGTGTCAGTGGGATATGAACCCTAGTCTTCCTGGTCCCACTAGTGGAGTAGCCTTATGATGAAGACCACTGACTATTTTAGTAGCTGCCTTCTGGATCGACTCCATCCTGTTTGTATCTTTTTGAAAGTGTGGTCTCCAGAATTGTACACCGTACTCTAAATGAGATCTCACTAGGGACTTATACGAAGGTACCATTACTTCCATTTTTCTGCTGACCATTCCTCCCTATGCTCCCAAACATCCTTCAGGCTTTTGTTGTCACCTTTTCTACCTGTTTGGTCACTTTAAGGCCATCCAATATAATCACCCCTAGGTCCTGTTCTTTTTTCGTGCCTTGAAGAACTTCATCCCCTATACTGTACCGCTCCCTTGGTTGTTTGCAGCCCAAATGCATGATCTTGCTTTTTTTTTTTTAATTTTATATTTCTAGATTTTCAAATAACAATACAGGCAATAAGCAAAAATCAGCAAACAAAGAGAAATATAACTAACAAGGAAATATATAATGCCTACACATCAGCCCACAATAATGAGGGAAACAAACACAAGAAAATAAGGAAATACATTTAAATCAACAAGAGGAGCTGTAAGGGAGTGCTACCAGCCAAAACGCACCCTATGGTTCCCCCCGCCCCCCCCCCCCCGACCCCAGGTTACCCTCCTTAAGAAACTCTAAGAACTGTTTAGGTTCCATAAAGTAAAAATTCAGCCCCTCAAAACTAACATAACATAAAGAAGGAAACTTCAAGAGTCAGGTTCCCTAAAGCAAAAGGACTCTAGACCGTAAAGCCAAGAACTCCTTTAATCGAGCCTGGGTCTGCTTAGATACATCAGGAAATATACTGTTGTGGGGAGCCCCGTCTACGCCATTAGAAATATGGGGCTGCTCCACAGCAAAGATTATTTTAGGTAGCCAAAGGGAATGTAGGTTCATCTGACGTAGTAAAGATGTTCTTACTTATTCCAGCTTCCTAAGAGCACTCATTAACGAAACCGAGTGTAGAGAAATTAAGGCTTTTATTCCCCGTCAGTGCAAGGGTTCAAAATAAGACATTTAGAATCAACAGAAAGTCCTTTGTTTCAAAAGGTACCAGCATTCAAATCATATGCTTAATTGTTAAACTTCACAATTAATGCAAGGCTTGATTAAATGAATTCAGCTCATTCCAATAGCATAGGAATTCTACAAACTTCTTCTAGGTTACACGATGGCTACAGACTCCTGGCACGAGGTTATGCACAACTCACATTCCATCTGTTCAGGTTGAGACATGGGAACAGTATTTATGCATTCTATCTCCATGGATTCTTCATCAGGGGAATAATCACTGTCCCTGTCTGACACAGGTCTGTGTGCAATGTCTCTAGGGTCTTGTCTCCAGTACCACTGTGTTCTAAGTGCTTTAGGGATTTTATGAAACCAATCTGGCTTCTCCTTCTTTACAGAGTGAGCACGTGTTTCAACGGGGCCTTTAGGACTCAAGCATTTTATATCATTAATAAATCTTTCATACCTGGAGTCTGGCTCATTTGAATCCGCGGAGTTTTCCCTTTCAGAAACTTTCCTCCTGTAACAGGTTCTCTGCCTGTAAGCTTTAGGCAACGCTCTGCTTTCTGGCAGCCTGGTAAAACCTGACGTGGATTCCCTTTTCTTCTTTGGTAAGAACTCAGCCTTTTCACAAAGTGCTTTTTCTTTCTTGCCTGTTAACACTTGGTTAGCATTTCTCAGAGATTGCAAGCTTTTCTCTAAACCATTCTCTCTGGTTCTTTGCTTCTGTCTCTCTGCTCTTGAGTCAGGAATGCTGTGAGAACAGGGCGTGGCACACACTCTAACTTCAGAGCTGGCTCTAACAAACTTCCCTTGAACAGCAGCACGATTAGCCTGGCCCTTCTGAACTTCACCCTTGTGAACTCTGTTCCTTTGGGCTTGCTCACATAGGATTCTTTCACTTACTCCTTCTCTTGGAGCTGATCCTCTTAATAGAGCTGTTCCTCCTTGTGAAGACGTTCCTCTGTCTCTGTTCCTTCCTCGGTCCTTCTCTTGCTCCTCTGCCTTCTCTTGCTCTTCTTGCTTCTCCGCCTTCTCTTCTGCCTTGCTGGCATTCAGCTCTGGCTTATAAAGGAATCTTTCCTTCAAGACTTCCGGGGTCATTCCCAGGTGCAAATCATTAGCCCTCTTAGGCTCATTAGCTTCTGTATGGTCATTCCTGCTCCCTCTAGCTGTGCCTGGAGGTAACTGCACATCTAGATTCCTAAAAGAAACAGGATTTCTTTTCAAGTTCTCATCTTTATTGATACCCACATCATGACAATACGTACAATCGAACCCATAAACTGCTCTTGCATATGTCTGAAATACAAACGTAAAACAGAAACTTTGTCCTGCTCAAAGGTAAAGGTGATCAGCAACGTACTACGAGATGTTAACAGTTCCATAGAGCTCATAAGGTACCCGGTCAGATTAAGCTGCTGCTGGGGTCGAGTAAGATTACCCGAACTTCCACTGGAGAAGGGCACATAAAACTCCCTAGGCACAGGAGGCAGATTATCTGACACACAGCCCATGATCTCAATTAAATACTTCTTCACTAACTCCACAGGCCCGAGCACAGGGGATCGAGGAAACCCCAGGAAACGCAAATTGTTCCTCCGGGACTGATTTTCCAAAAACTCCAGCTTCCTCCAAAGCCCAAAACTCTCCTTCACTTCTGAGTCGTTAAAGGTGCCCATCTCCACCATTTGACCCTCCAGTTGCTCCAATCTGACCTCATACTGAGCCACCTCGCTCTTCTGAGCCGAAACGAGTTCTGTAAAAGAATCCACCTTCAAAGAAAGCTGTGCCAAATTCGCATTGAGTTCTATTCAGAGTCTTGATTGAGTTCCATAGTACCTCCAGGGTAATGGCAGGCTCCTTCCCCTCAGAAGACTCTCCAAACCTTCTCCCTAGATGACCCACAGGCAAACCTCCTACTCCACAAATAATGCCTGTGCCTTCAGGTGAAGACTGAGCAAGGGGGAAGCCGGCATACCTTCCACCACCGGCAAAACAGTTCTAGAGGATGGAGGTTCCATTCCCCCCATGGGAGTGCTTCCGGGTTGCCGGGGAAGTGCCCATTCCTTGAGGCTCAATGAAAAAACTTATCCAGTGTGGTCCAAGGCAGCAACAATCCCTTTCATCGGGCAGACGTTGAGCTCATCGAGGGTAAGCTGACCATCTCATCCCATAGCCATTCCAGCTGGACGGTGCAGCTGCTTGCCCTTGCACTTTGGCGTTGCCATGCAAAGGTAGGTTGCTCACCCCAGACGCCATGCAGTGCTCCACTCCTCAGCCCTCTCACGACACCATCTTGTTTCCCTGATCTTCAAACTTCATTAGATTACTCCTCATGTTATAGACATCTTCCAGGGTTTCTATCCTGTTACAAAGCTTGGTAGCATTTGGAAAAGATATATCTTTCTCGACAGACCTTTTGCAATATTACTCCCAAAAATGTTGAAAAGAACAGGATGAAGGACAAATCACCGAGGCACGCCACTGGCAAAGCCCCTATCTTCAGAATGAACTTCATTTACTACAACCCTCTGCCTCTTCCCACTCAACTAATTTGTAATCTATTGTTGTTGTTAAGTGCTGTTGAGTCGGTGTCGATTCATGGCAACCCTCTAGATGACCTAAACTGTGTTCGGTCTTCAGTCAGGCGGCTCATTGTTGATAAAGTGGCACCCATAGCTGTTATTGTATCGATCCATCTCATTGCTGGCCTTCCTCTTTTGCATTGACCTTCAACCTTGCCAAGTGTGATGTCTTTCTCTAATGATCTCTCTCTTCCCATGATATGTCAAAGTATGAAAGTCAAAGTCTTGTCATCTAAGCTTCTAAAGAAAGTATAGGTTTGATCTCCTCTAGTACTGACTGGTTTGTTCTTTGAGCTGTCTGTGGTATACACAGTATTTGTCACCAGCACCATAATTCAAAGGCATCGATTTTCTACCTGTCCATCTTTTTCACTTTCCAACTTATGCATCCATGACATTGAAAATAGCATGGCTGGGACAAGTCAAATCTTTGTATGGAAAGAGACATCTCTGCTCTTGAGAATCTTGTCTAGGTCCTTTATAGTCATTCTGCCAAGAGCAATGTGTCGTCAGATTTCTTGATTGCTTGTCATTTCTTTATTGATTGCTGATCCAAGTAGGTTAAAGTTGTCAACTATTTCAATTTCTTCTCCATCAATGATGAACTTATTGATTTTGCCAGTTGTCAGGATCGTTGTCTTCTTTATGTTAAGGTGCAAGCCCATTTTAAGACTATGGGCCAGATTTTCGTCTGTGCGGTGATATGTGCCATGTCGGCACTTAGCCCACCCGCCATCTATCTTTTTTATTTATTTATTTATTTAATAGTTTCTTCTATACCGCCCCTTCCAGAGATCAAGGGCGGTTTACATTGAACAGTTAACAAATTTTGTATACTTCTGTATACTTTACATGGAACATGGTAATAACTATATGGAACATATTTTAACTATATACAGGTAATAATACATAAAACATAACAGAACTAAATTACAAAAGGTTATTTACAAGAGCAGTAAAAACAACAGATTGGGTAAGACTTTTGCGTGTTGGGTAAAGTGTGTAAGTAATGTAGTGTAAGGTTTTCTTGTGTTAGTCGTTTGTCCTATCTTGGGTGCTGTGGATGTGTTTTTGTGATTGTTGGGGAGAGGTTCTCTGTTGATAGGGGATTTCAAAATGGTTTGTGAAAAGGTAGGTTTTAAGTTCTTTTTTGAATTGATAAAGATCTTTTATCATGCGAATGGTTAGTGGTAGATCGTTCCAGAGAGTGGGGGCAGCGAAGGAGAAGGCCCTATCACTTGTAGTTGCTTTAGTTTTTCTGGTGGTTGTTTTTATGTTGAGGGAATGGATTGCGTTTTGTCTGCGCATTCTAGTTTCTGATGGGGGGTGTATTAGGGTAGACAAATGTGAGGGAGAGATTTTATTAAGGAGTTTGAAGGTAGTTAGGAGGATTTTGTATTTTATTCGGCTACTTATAGGGAGCCAATGCAAGTCTAACAGTATTGGGGTGACATGGTCTGTTATTTTAGCTTTTGTGATCATCTTGGCGCATATGTTTTGGGCTCTTTGTAGTAGGTAGATGCTCTTTAGCGGTAAACCAATTAGGAGACTATTACAATAGTCAAAGTGGGGGGTGATGAGGGTATTGACTACTGATCTAAAATCATGTGTGTCCAGTAGGGGTCTTAGGTGTTGTATTGTCTTGAGTTTATAGAATATCGCTTTTACTGTCTGTTTTATGTGGGGAAGCATGGTGAGGGAGTGGTCTAATATTAGTCCCAGGTACTTTACCTCCTTTTTAACAGGTATAGGTGTGTTGTTGATTGAGATTGTTGCTGGGTAATTGTAATAGGCGTCTGGCTTTCTTGTTACGAACATTGCTTCTGTCTTTTTAAGGTTGATGCTTAGATGGTTGTCTTTGAGCCATATGGTGGTCTCATTCATGCATATGAGTAGGTTGTCATAGTTGGGGTTGTTAGAGTTTATGGGGATGGCAAGCATAATGTCATCCGCATATATAAAATGGTTGATTTTATGTTTTTGAATATATTTGTAATGGGTTGTAAGTACAGGTTGAAAAGGAGGGCGGAGAGGGCTGAGCCTTGGGGGATACCCTGACCTTGAGGGAAAGTTTCAGATGTTTTTTGACCCATTTGTACCCGTATTAATCTATGTGAGATGTATGACTTGAACCATTCAAGGACAGTCCCTCCTATTTTTAAATTTTCTAGTCTGTTGATGAGTGTGTTGTGATTGATGCTATCAAATGCGGCAGATAGATCTATGAAGAGGAGTAGGAAACCTTGGTTATTGTCATTAGTGCCTCTCATGAGGAGGTCCATCAGAGCGATTAGGAGAGTTTCAACTCCATGGAAGGGGCGAAATCCGAACTGATGAGAGTCAAGGAGTTTGTGTTCATCAATATGGTCCTGTAATTGGAGTTGTATGGATTTTTCTATTATTTTGGCAATGAGTGGTATGCTAGCTATTGGTCTGTACGAGTTTGGGTCTTTTGGGTCTAGTTTGTTGTTTTTTTATGATAGGGCGGATCGAAGAGAGTTTTAAGGTGTTGGGCATAATGCCTTGAGATAGTGATTGGTTCACTATGTATTCTATGTTTTCCGCAAGGAAGTCCTTAGTAGCTTTGATCCATGATACCGGGCATGGGTCGAGTGGGGAGGTTGTGGTGTTGATCATTGTAATAATTTTAAGCAGGTGATTTCGTTCAACCATGTGAAAGGTTGTCCATTGGTAGTTATTGTCGTTATTTGATTTTATTATGGTTGTGGTATGTGGTTTTTCCTTTATTTTTTCAGCAAAGTGTGATGCTAGGGTTTGTACATTTATCGTGTCCTGGTTAGGTTCTGGGTTGTGTATTTTTGTTAGTGTTTTCACAATTGAGAAGAGTTCTCTTGGTCGGTTAAGGGCGAGATTTATTACTTTGACAAAGTAGTCCCTTTTTGATTTGTTGATTGCATTTTTATAGCTATTAAGTATGTTTATGTATTTGGTTTTGTTATCATTTGATCTTGTTTTTCTCCAGATTCTTTCCTGTTTTCGTAGTTGCATTTTTAGTAGGGCAAGATCTTTTGTGAACCATTTTTCAGATTCTTTGACTTTCTTCTTCGTGATATGTGTAGGGGTGGCTGCTTCATGGATTGTTTGGTTCCAATTCTCTATAACTGAGTTGATGTCCGTTAGGTTTGTAGTGAGCTTAGGTAATACCTTTTCAAGGAATGTCTCGTTATCGAAGCGGGTAAAACGTGAGTGGTTTGATGTTGTATTTGTAGCTTTTGAGGGTGTTTGTGTAAGGAGGTGTAAGGTTATCAAGTGATGATCAGACCATGGGACTTCTGTTATTATGGGGGGAGAGTATAGCTGGTGGAGGTTAAAAGGGGTGGGGAGAAAGATGAGATCTAGTGGGTTTCCTTTAGTGTGGGTGGGGGAAAGGATTATCTGGTTAAATCCCATTTGCATCATAGAGTCTAGGAAGTTGTCCTTTTGAGATTGGTTTAGGGAAGGGAGGTTAAGGTCGCCTAGGATTACAAGGGGTTTGTTCCGAGATGCTGTGCATGCGATTTCAAGGATGGGGGAGAGATTTTTCTGATCCGCTGATGGGGGTCTGTAGATTAGAGTGAATGCAAGCATTCTATTTTCAATGTAGATGATGTCCATGCCTTCAACATTGTTTGTGTTCGTTAGAGTGTATTGTAGGTCTTTTTTAGTGAGTATCAGTGCACCACCTCCTCTTTTGATGTCACGGTGGCAGTTGAATACATCATACTGTGATATGGGGAGCTGGTTTAATAATACTGTATCTGTGGGTGTTAGCCAGGTCTCAGTGATGAAAAAGATGTCAGGTTTTTTATCTCTTATTATGTCATTAACAATTGGTATCTTGTTCCGTATGGAACGGATGTTTATTAGGATGAGTTTTAGTTTAGTGGCTATGTTGGGGAGGTTGTTTTTGTTGTTGTGCTGTGTATGGTTTATTTGAATTATTCTGGGAGGGTGTCTGTGGGTATTGTTGTGTGGAGGCTGGTTATATGGGTGATTGTTTACTGGGGAGCGTAGTGAATTTCGGTTTGGGTTGTGGATGATGGGGATGCTATTGCATGAGAGGTGGTTGGTTTTATATGAGAGTATTTGTTGTAATAGGAGAGCCATCAGTAGGAGGGTGGGGGGCAGGGTTTTTAGTTTTATGGGGGCCATTATGTGTTTTTTTGTGCGAGAGTTGGTTGTATGGGAGGCCTGTGTGGGAGAGGGCTGTTTGATGGTAGTGTTGGGTATAGTGTTACTGTTGCAAGCAGCCGTGAAGTGTACTAGTACAGTTTTCAGAATACTTCAGGTCAGGTGGAGCAGAGCTGTATCTTTGAACAGATATTGTGCAACAGTTATCTAGGATACTTCCGTATGCTATTTTGATACAGCTATATAAAGGTACTTCAGTATACTATTATACAGCAGCTATATAAAATACTTCAGGTAAAGTGGAGCAGAGCGGTATCTTTAAGCATATTATTATATTTCTGAGTACTATTTTTCAGCAGCTATATAAGATATTTCAGTATACTATAATGCAGCAGCTATATAGATTACTTCGGTATGCTACAGGTCAGGTGGAGCAGACTAGTATCTTTAAACAGCTGTTTTGCAACAGCTAAATAAGATTGTTGCAATGTATCTCCTACTTTGTAACAGCGGAGTATCTGCTGTGGAACTGTTACTTTATAAGAGCTACTTTGCAACATATAGATTAATTAGGTTAACGTTACAATAGTAAACAGTGCAGTGATGTGGTGGTGATAACTACATTGAATTATATATACTAGTGATTGCTAATAGATCTTGAGGTAAATTATGTCATAGCATCTGGAACCAGGGTGTTAGCATTTGCTCAGTTAATATGGTGGGAGTCAATACTTAATCTATGCACTTGCTGTTTGCTTCTCTGGTAGCTTCTGTGGTTGCTGCTTAGCTGTGGCCTCCGATGTTTGTTGCCTCCGGTAGGGGCCTGCGCCTAAGAGCCACGCCAAAGGACCCTCTGGCGAGGCCCTCAGGCGGGGCCCGCCTGGTGGCGGTCTTTGTTAAAGGAGCTGCTGCTCCTCCTCCCACAGCCCCGATTGGGCTGGAGTCAGGCAGGTGATGTCGCCCCTCTCGGGAGTCTGATGGCTGCCTCTCCCGCCGGCCACGGTCTTTGTTAAAGGAGCTGCTGCTGCTCCTCCCACAGCCCCGATTGGGCTGGAGTCAGGCAGGTGATGTCGCCCCTCTCGGGAGTCTGATGGCTGCCTTTCCCGCCGGCCGCGGTCTTTGTTAAAGGAGCTGCTTCTCCTCCTCCCACAGCCCCGATTGGGCTGGAGTCAGGCAGGTGATGTCGCCCCTCTCGGGAGTCTGATGGCTGCCTTTCCCGCCGGCCGCGGTCTTTGTTAAAGGAGCTGCTGCTCCTCCTCCCACAGCCCCGATTGGGCTGGAGTCAGGCAGGTGATGTCGCCCCTCTCGGGAGTCTGATGGCTGTCTTTCCTGTCGGCCGCGGTCTTTGTTAAAGGAGCTGCTGCTCCTCCTCCCACAGCCCCGATTGGGCTGGAGTCAGGCAGGTGATGTCGCCCCTCTCGGGAGTCTGATGGCTGCCTTTCCCGCCGGCCGCGGTCTTTGTTAAAGGAGCTGCTGCTCCTCCTCCCACAGCCCCGATTGGGCTGGAGTCAGGCAGGTGATGTCGCCCCTCTCGGGAGTCTGATGGCTGCCTTTCCCACCGGCCGCGGTCTTTGTTAAAGGAGCTGCTGCTCCTCCTCCCACAGCCCCGATTGGGCTGGAGTCAGGCAGGTGATGTCGCCCCTCTCGGGAGTCTGATGGCTGCCTTTCCCGCCGGCCGCAGTCATTGTTAAAGGAGCTGCTGCTCCTCCTCCCACAGCCCCGATTGGGCTGGAGTCAGGCAGGTGATGTTGCCCCTCTCGGGAGTCTGATGGCTAACCCGGATTTTCAATGCCGGGGTCATATGCGGCCCCAGCATTGAAAATCTGGGTCTTGCCACACACCCCATAAGCTGCAGGAGCTAGCCAGGTAGCACTGATTTTCAATGCTACCCACTTAGCCCCTGCACCTGAAAGGCGAGGAAAAACCTCGCCTATCTTTAAGGTGCAGAGGGCTAAGAAGGTAGCATCGAAAATCGGTGCTACCCGGATAGCCCTTTCCTCTGCCCCAAAATGCCCCTAACACACCCCGATGCTAACTGCATAGCATCTGGGCGTGTAAGGGATATATCCAGGATTTTCGAAGGGCACTACACATGTAGGTTCCCTTTGAAAATCCCGGATATGACATTTAAACGTGTAACTACGGCAGTTACCCATATAAATGCTTTCAAAAATCAGGCCCTATGTTCCTTGATCTTGAGAATTTCAGATCGTCTTCACTTTCAGCCAGCATTGTGGCATCAGCATGGAGAAGGTTGTTGATAAGTCTTCCACCAATCTTCACACCTCAGTTGTCTTCATAAAGTCCTGTTTCTCTGATTTCTTCTGCATATAAATTAAACAGGTAGGGGGAAAGTATGCAGCCTTGTCAAACACCTTTGCTGATTTTATTTATTTAACAAGATTTTTATACCGCTTCATCATTTCAGTCAAAGCAGTTTACACTGTAACTTAAACTTGGCAACAAACATTAAACAGGGACATTGATAAACATGGAATTTTTTTTCAGAGGCAATACAGGGTTCAGTGAATTGCCCAAGGCCACAAGGAGTACTAGTGGGAATTGAATGTTGGTCTAAGCCAGTGCTCTAACCATTAGGCTACTTCTGCTTCTCCTTGTAGAGTTCGAACTGTTGCTTCATGATCAGTGTAATGGTTGTGCAAGAGAACTAGCAGGTGTTCTGGTATACCCATGCTTCTTAATGTGGCCCAGAGTTTCTCATGGTTTACACAGTCAAAAGCTTTACTGTAGTCGATAAAATACATATAGATATACTTTGGGGTCCATCCCAGGCAGGGCTGGTACAAAAGGATTTGGCATCCTAGGCAAACATTCAGCCTTGTGCCCCACTTCCCCCTCCATCCTGTTACTCCTTTGCTACTCTTCTGCCCCCATTACTGCTGCTGCCGCCCCCCTCTGGGGCCTACAGCGATGCAATGACTCAGAAAACATAGGGCAGTACTTACTTCAACTCGTCGGCGCTGCCCTGTAATATGTTTTTTCCACCCACTCCAACACAACTTTCAGTTTTGAACTCCACGCTGGAAGGGAGCAGAAGAGAAACATGTACCAGCATGTTGAGGTAAGCCATTGTTACCAGTGGCAGCAATCGGCACCCCTAGAGGGCCGGCACTCTAGGCAACTGCCTAGTTCACCTAATGATAATTCCGGCCCTGGTTGACCTTCAACCATGCCAAACATGATGTCTTTCTCCAATGATCTTTCTCTTCGCATGATGTGTCCAAAGTATGAAAGTTGAAATCTTGTAATTTGATCTTCTAAGGAAAGCTTAGATTTGATCTCCTCTTGTACCAATCGATTTGTTCTTTGAGTAGTCCATAGTATTCACCGTATTCTTCTCCAGCACCATAATTCAAAGGCATTTCTTCTTGTCTGTCTTCTTCACTGTCCAACTTTCTCATCCATATGATGTTATAATGTTGGACAGGTCAAATCTTTATGCACAGAGATTCAGTACTGCACTTGAGAATTCTATTTAGGTCCTTCATAACTGTTGTGTCATGGATTTCTTGACTGCTTATTGTTTCATTATTGATTATTGATCCAAGAAGGTTAAAGTTGTCTGCTATTTCTTTTTTTTCTCCATCAAGGATGAAATTATTGATTTTTTTTTCAGAATGATCCTTTAAGAACACATAATTGGACATCATATAGATAAAAGCATAGGTTGATGGCTCTCTGTCAGGCCGATAAAGAAAACCGACGTTAGATGCACGTTGAAGCCGACTTTAATGCATATTTTTTAACACTGGATGCAGCAAAGATAGGGCATGCAAATGACCCCCGCGTTAACCGTATGCATGCAAATGAGCCATCACAGCGTTAAACTGGGAGAGCAAGCCAAACTTATGTGCACAAGAAGTCTGTGCTAGTTTGGCTTGCTCTCCAGGCACCGCGTGGCTAATTTGCATAGCAGCCCTGACAGCATTTTGATGACATCGGGGATGATCACAGCATCAGGAAAAGCCCCCAATGCCATCAAAATACTGCCGTGCCCAACAATAAAATGATACCTGGTGGTCTAGTGGCCCCTTTCCCCCTCACCCCCTATTAAATTAAAAAAGAACCTGGTGGTCTAGCTGCCCCTTCCCCCCACCCCCCATTAAATTAAAAAAAGGCAAGGCGGCCTGAGGGGGAGTGGCTTCAAGATGGCGGAAGATTAGCGTCTGCAGGTGCAGCAAGTTTCGCTTAATTGGAAAAGGAAGACTAGGGGCGGCGAGAAGCTCTCTGAGGCCCCCTCTGCTTTATCTTTGGTTTCCTCAGTGAGTCCACTTGATCTGTTTCTTATTTGCACACCACAGCAGGCTCGCAGTTCCTCGGTGATTATATCCCCACTTACTTGCTCGCCAGACACGGCACGCTCGAAGAACAGTTCAGGGTTTGAACTTTTGTTCGCTGGAGCAGCAGCATGCAACAAAAGTCTTGGTGTTGGAGCCTTCCTGCCCTGAGAGTGTGGATTCGCCAGCTGTTTCCAGGGTTGGTGAGCCGCCGGATCCCAGAGGGCAGCCATCAGGGCAGTTGAAGCTCTTCTGGGTCAGCACTCTGACGGACTTGGACACGCTGACCTGATCGGGATTTGGAGAGCCCGACAAGGAAGGCCTCGGCAATGGTGTCTCCGGGGGTCTTGGAGCTGAGTCCAGGCAAGGGATGAGGTCCTTCTGTCTCGCCTATAGCGTTCTGCTGAATTCACACTGGAATCAATTTGGTCGGCGATTCAACAACTTGGAGAGTCTCTTTTTTTTCATCAGGTACAAACTGTTGTGGCTCAAGTACAAACTAATGTGGTTTCTCTGCAAGAGCAGGCTGGGGAGCTATCTGACTTGAGAGGGTCTCTGTCTTCAATGCTGGAGAGAGTTGGTTGGCTAGAGGACTCTGAGGCTACTTTTTCCAAGGATGCTACAGGGATGAAGGCTCGTTTGGAATCTTTGGAGAACTTTTCTCGTTATCAAAACTTGAGACATTAATTTTCCTAGATCTGTGCATGTTAATGCTAAAGAAAAGTTTAAGAAATATATGACTGAGGTACTCAGTGTTCCTAGTGAATCTCATCCCCCGCTTTTAAACTTTATTATTTGCCAACTGATCAGAGATCGTCAGATACTGGGGTTATCCCAGGGATACAACAGGCAGACTTACTCAATGTCTTGGCTATTTTGGAGGCATCTGGGGAGGAAATCTGTAGTCTGGCTACTCTTCTGGTGACTTTTACATTATCTCATGATAGGGACTGGTTCTTGAAAATGTTTTTTCGAAAATGTCTGATTAAGTTTAGAGGTCTTCAAGTACATGTTTTCCCAGATTTATGTTGAGAGACCCTTGAAAAGGAGGCATGAGTTCCTCCTTTTGCGTCCAGAAGTTCAACAGCTGGGGGAGTTAATTCTTTTTAAAATTTTCTTATAAATGTACTGTGACGTTGCAGGCGATTTCCTATAGTTTTTTTGACCCATCTCAGCTGTTGATGTTTCTAAGCACTCAGAGGTCCACTGCGATGGAGGTAGGCAGTGCTGCTGAAGGTTAATGAAATGTCAGTCTGAGCCTTACAAATGCCTCTTCTCAAATTTTAGTAATTGATGTATTCAGGTTAATCCCCCTCATATTGTGGGCTAGTGGGGGGGGGATCTTCTGATTTTGTATTTCTTCACAATTTAGTTAGATGGTTTCCTATTGGTGTGGTAATTGCTAGATAACTCTCTTTTTCTTTGGAGTATATTTTGTATGCTTGATTTAATTGTAAAATGCATAAATATAAAATTAAATTTAAAAAAATCACCTGGTGGTCTAGCGGCCCCCAAATTCACCTTAAGTGGGAGCGCTGCCTATGCATTCCTGTTCTGTGTCGGCCATCTTGCAAAATGATGGTGTCTGGCCCTGCATGGTGCATCCTGGGATGCACCAGTTGGGATCAGACTGCCATAGATTATGCCTTATATGGCAGTATGACCTCACCCAGTGCATCCCAGGATGCATCACGTGGGGCCAGACACCGCCATTTTGCAAGATGGCCGACGCAGAGCAGGAGTGCATAGGCACTGCTCCCATTAAGGTGAATTTGGGGACCGCCAGACCACCAGGTAGGGGCTGATAGAAGGAGGAGATGATCTAGGCATCGGGAAGAACACCTGGTGCCATCAAAATACTGTCGGAGGCACGCATTAGACCAGGGGTCTCAAACTCAAATTGCTTTGAGGGCCAAATGAGGACTTGTAAAGTAACCCGGGGGCCGCATAAGATGCGGGGCCTCATTTGCATAAGGGGCCTCATTTGCATAAATATTTGCATAATGTTACCATACACTAACTTTTAGTAAACATGCCTCTTTAATGAGTATGGATAAAGAAAGACTAAAAGATTTAGAAACAGGAAGACAATAATTAAACTGGGAACCCCAAAAGCCAAACTTGGAATGTACAAAAACACTGTAGAAATAAAACTATAAATTAATTTCCTCTTGTACTAAACAAAGCGCAAACATTAATGATGCACATTTCCCAGAGTTGACATATTCCAGTTAATAAATTCAAAATAAAGAGAGATTTTTCTACCTTTTGTGCATTTTTTTTCAGTTGCAATTGTTCCAGCCACTTTCTTCTGCTTTCTTCGTGTCTTCTGCTAATGCTCCATTGTCTGCTGTCCATTTGTCCTTTCTTCTTTCCTAGTTTTTTTCCATTCTCTCTACATCTGCTTTAACATACTAATCATTCTCCTTTTGCTCTTTCCTCATTCCTATTTCATCCACTCAAATTTTACCCCTCCATCCTCAATCCCCACTTACTCTCCCAATACCCGGCCAATTGTAGATTTTTCTTCCCTCCCACACAAAATATATTTCCCCTCTCCATTTCACTCTCCCAGCCCCATCCCATTCTAATCGTCCCCCAACATCAACTCCCTTCTAGCTCCTGCCCCACCCAGCATCTGCTCCCTTCTAGTCCCCGCATCATCAGCCCATTTCCAGTCCTAGCTCCCTCCCCTCACAGCCTATTTACATTCCAAGCCCCCTTCCACTCAGCCCATTTCCATTCCAAGACCCTGTCCCCATCAGCTATTTGCAGTTCAAGCTCCCCCTTCTACTCGGCCCATTTCCAGTCGTAGCACTCCCCCCCTCATCAGCCCATTTCCTTTCCAAGCCCCCCTCCCCATCAGCCCATTTCCATTCCAAGCCCCCTTCCACTCAGCCCATTTCCATTCCAAGACCCTGTCCCCATCAGCTATTTGCAGTTCAAGCTCCCCCTTCTACTTGGCCCATTTCCAGTCCTAGCACCCCCCCCAGTCCATTACCAGTTCTAGCCCCCCCCATAGCCCATTATCAATCCTAAGCCCCCCAACAGCCCACTTCCAATCCTAACCCTTCCATCACCCCATCTTCATTCTTAGCCCACCCCATAACCCCATTTTCAGTCTTAGCCCCCCAATCAGACCACCTCCAGTCCTAACCCCCATCTGTCCATTACCAGTCCTAACCCATCACCCCATTTTCAGTACTATCCCCCCATCCCCCGATTTTAAGTCCTAACCCCCCCCCCCCCCCCATTACTAGGCCTAACCCCCTCCGCCCCCCCCCCCCATCAGCCCAAGTAAATTAAAAAAATTTAAAACAAACCAATCCCTGGGCTTCTGCTGCTGCCGCTGCCGTGGCAGCAGCAGAATCAACTGTCCCGCGGCGCCTTCCCGTCTGCCCGGCAAAGCATTTTACTCCCATCAGCGGCAGCTTTCAGGGCCGCGAAGAGAAGAGTATTTCCCTCTCGCGGCTCTGTTAGCTTGCCGGGGCTGATGGGAATTCAGTAGAGCAATGCAGGACAGTAGCTATTTTTTTTTTTTTGCAATGTCTTGTGCAGAAAATGTTCAGTCTTTCAGACGTTTGTGTCTGTGTACCTGTCCTGGATCGTTGACCTTGTTTTTCCTGCTTTCACTGATAAACTGGCTTGTGTCATCTGTCAGAACATTTCTGTTTATTGCCGGTGGCTTGGAGAGATGAGGGTTAACTAAACAGAGGGAAACAGATTAATCTTTCTCAGCTAGATTAGTTCTTCAGTAGCCATAAATAAGAGAGCAATAGAATAGCTGCCCGAGTCTAGATGATCTGATGGTCATGGAAACCACTTACATTGAACAAGAAACAGATTCACTAAAGAAAAGTATAATTCATGCTACAATCGGAGGTGAAGGGAGTCAAAAGCAGATTGAAGGTCAAAGAAAACATACTTCATTCTTGTTCAGTAGAGCAAAGCAGGACAGTAGCTATTTTTTTTTTTTTTGCAATGTCTTGTGCAGAAAATGTTCAGTCTTTCAGACGTTTGTGTCTGTGTACCTGTCCTCGATCGTTGACCTTGTTTTCTTGCTTTCACTGATAAACTGGCTTGTGTCATCTGTCAGAACATTTCTCAGGATACTCTTGATATTCTTCTTGAATTTCTTTTTGAAGTTCCATCAGCCCCGGCAGGCTAACAGAGCCGCGAGAGGGAAATACTCTTCTCTTCGCGGCCCTGAAAGCTGCCGCTGATGGGAGTAAAATGCTTTGCCGGGCAGACGGGAAGGCGCCGCAGGACAGTTGATTCTGCCGCTGCCACGGCAGCGGCAGCAGAAGCCGGAGGGAGTTTTTTGTTTCTTCGGCATCGCGGGCCGCACAAAGGTCTCTCGCGGGCCGCATGCGGCCCGCGGGCCACGTGTTTGAGACCCCTGCATTAGACGTTTACTTCTACTCAGATCCTGAAGTAAAAATTTTGGCACTGTGGCTGGTTGTGAAATCCTCTATGCCTTTCTCTGCATCGGTGAGTCACGAAATTCTCCTCGGAAGACTGAAAGAGAAGGGCGTCTGCAACATTGCACTAGGATGGTGTAAATCTTATCTGGATGGAAGATGGCAATATGTGAAGTCCGGATCAGAAGAGTCAAAACGTTTCCATCAAAAGCAAGGTGTGCCTCAAGGTTCCTCGTTATCTTCCCTACTATTTAATATATACATGCAGCCCATCTGCAGCATCATAAGATCATTCAACGTGAATTGTTTGATATATGCAGATGACATTCTCTTATACATGCCGTTCTCTACAGCTCAATTAGACCTGGCACCGTTGATAGACTGTTTCAATGCGGTCTCAGATTGGCTCCAATCACAAAACCTACGCATTCAACATAAAAAAATGGAGGTGCTTTTCATCGCCAGAGACCCCAACTTTACTCCTCCATCCCATGTCAGTGTCAAGGAAGCTGACCTACAAACTAAAGAAACAATAAGATACCTTGGAGTTACATTGGACCAACGTCTGGATATGAAACAACACATAAGTAACATAGTCAAAGCTGTATACTTCAAAATCCGAATGCTTAGGCATATGCGCCCCCTGTTGGACCCAGACGATTTCCGGACCATATACCAAGCGCTAATCCTGCCACACTTCGACTTTGCAAATGCCATCTTACAAGGTCTCCCTCAATCCACACTGAGCCCATTACAGCTGGCCATGAATACCGCAGCAAGGGTCCTCTACGGAGCCTCCAGAAGCGACCACGTGACTCCCATTCTTAAACAGCTTCACTGGCTCCCCATCCATGGGAGGATCATCTTTAAAACCCTACTGCTATCATTCAAGGCAATCAAGGGTATCTCATCCTCCTCAATCACAGAACTGATTCACTCGGTGCCCCCCAACAGATCCAGAAGAGCAACAGCCGTAAACCTACTAATAACCCCAAAGGCATGGTCAAAGTGCAACATGACAACCACAAACAGAGCGTTCAGTTTCTATGCCCCCAAATGCTGGAATGCTCTACCCTCAGACATTAGAGCCATTGCTGACCTATCTCAGTTCAGGAAGGCACTTAAATACCACCTTTTCCTCCAATACTACCCAACCAGCAATTGAACCTCGGTATCCCGCTGAAGAAATGACCCACTTAAGAAATGACCCTTTCGTTCATTATGTGATTGATACCTAATTTTGCTCAGTGTAAATATCTCATGTATATAGTTCACCCCTGTTATCCAAGTTTGTACTCCTGTTCGATGTAAAACCAAACAGCATGTTGTTGTGGTCGTTATGTTATAATGTAAACCGCGCTGATGCCGAATAGTGCGGTATATAAGAAATTGTAATAAAATAAAATAAATAAAATGTAATAAATACCAGCCTGGCTGATTATAATAGATTTAAATAATTCAAGTTCATTTAAATACAGATGGTGTTAGTTGGGTGCTAGTTTTTCTGTCAGTGTTTACATCTGTTTCCTGCATTTGCAGAATCGTTAAAAATGCTTAAACGTGGTGTTAGAGGCTTGTAAAGCCCACGCTAGCTTTCTGCATCGGCCTGTGAGTTTGTATGACTGTCAGAAACTATTTTGCTTTCACTGCAGCTGATCTTTGCTGTCCCCCAGAAGGTGTCACCCTAGGTCACCATCTAGTTTATCTAATGGTTCGGCTGGCCCTGATCCCAAGGCCACTCAGTTTATTTATAAATCACTGATGTGGAACAGTGTCTTGCTGAAATCTAAGTAAACTACATCTAGTGCTTTCACCCGATACAAGTCTCTGGTCACCAGTCAAAGAATTGATCAAATTCATCTGACCAAACGTATTTCCAGTAAAGCCCTGCTATCTTGTAATCCTTTGGATTACAGAAACTGCACCATCCTATCCTTTAGCAATGTTTCCATTAATTTACTCACCAGAGAGGTCAGACTAACCAGTCCATAGTTACCAATCTCTTCCCTACTTCCGATTTGTGAACAGAAACCACATTCACCCATCTCCAGTCTTTCGGGATCACTCCCGAATCTAAAGCAGCATTGACAAGGACAGACTGAAGAACCACCAGTACTTCCCTAAGTTCCTTTAATACCCTCAGATGAATCCTATCCGGCCTCATCACTTTGTCCAGTGTTAGTTTAGCTAGCAGCCCACAAGTTAGAGGTTCTTCCCAAGACCGGTCCAAGGGCTTTCGCCACCCTAGGCAGCTGTGCCGCACCATCCCCCATCTTATCTGGGGGAAGGGGTGGCACGGCAATCCCTCCATGCTGGTTTTTTTGGGGGTTTCTTTAGAAACCCTGCAGCTTTCTAGTGTCTCAGTGGCCTTTAACGTGCATGCACATGCCCTTGCCGCCTGCCGCTCCTGTCCCCCCTTCCATTGCCACGTTCTGCCCTCTCCAACTGGAAGTTGCATTGGAAGGGGGCAGGATCAACAGATCACAAGGGCACGCACATCTGCATGGCCCTTTAAAACCCACCATGTTAGCAGAAAGCTGCCAATTTTAAAAAGTATGGAGGGGCCAGGGGTCACCATGCCACCCAATGTGGTCGGATGCCCTAGGCAGCCACCTACTCCACCTAGTGGACAGGCTGTCCTTGGTTGCTCCTTTCATTTGACCTATGACTTAAAGTAGTGCAGAAAATCTTTGTAAGTGAATAACCAATAAGAGCCAGAAGCTGTTCAGAGTCCAGTGCAGCAAAAGCAATAAAACAACCAAACGTGACTAGCGGCCAAGTATACTAAAGGATTTTTCCCATTTCCGTGTCCGATGGGCAAAATGCTTACTATATTGGGACTACATGAATGGAAAACCCAGGTAGGCCTCTTTCATGAAAATGTCTTTGCATCCTGAACTAAATTGTATTTCTAACATCTAAAACATTTTGTTAGATTAGGATTGCTCAAACTACACGTTAATAAAATTTACAATCAATGTCTTTGTTGCACTTCCCACGTTTGTGTTTTTTAATTTTGGTTTTTTTTGTATTTTGCTTTCAAGTCACTTAGATGTATCCAATTGTTTCACCGGGAGAATGTGGTTACCCTGACGCAGAGCTCAGAGCTTTGCACCTGTTAACAGAAACAGAAGAGCACCTGGGGACTCTGGTACGCAGTTTTACAAGGGTGGATACCTTTAATTTAAACTCCAGAATTAAATTGCTGGCTCCCTAGAAAAATGCAGTCTGCCAGCCAGTAAGGTTCCAGTGATACAAAGTACAATTACATGAGCTCTGTCCAGCGGTGGCAACTCCCTGAATCACAGCTCCTTACATCCAACAGCATCCAAAACTGAGCATAAAGGCAGAAATCAGGAAAACAAAATCCAAGCAACCAGGAATGTGCAAATCTTTAAAAAAAACTTGGGCCCTAGTCAAGATTTTAAGAACCACATATAAAATATCTTTCCCAGTAAGCTTTGTCTTTTGCATTGTGTTGCTGTTTTGTCTGCTTCTTTTTTTGTTTTCATTCCTGCTTGTTATTTTTATTGTCTTATTGCTTGCTGTCATTTTTAATTTTTTAACTTATTTTTTCTAATTTTGTTCTCTATCCCCCTCCCTCCAGCTTCTCTTATGTTTTGGTTAGCTTGCCTAGGTGCGTCTGAATTGCGGTCGCTCTGTGGGCTTCTGAGAGCAGGGAAGAGGGAAAATGTGTATCAGCATTCCCTGTTCTGTCTCCTCCCTTCCAGCTTACCCACACATTTTATTTATTTATTTATTTAATGCTTTTATATACCGCGCTTTTTAAAATCAGTGTGGTTTACAGATAACATATTGTGCAGAGCAGGAAGAGCCTGCACATTCGTTTTCTCCCCTTCCCTTTCCCCCCTCTAAGGATGTCCTCTGTGCTTTTCCTCTCCTTGACCCCAGATCTCTGTTTGTCCCCTTACCCTCTATTAATCATTCTCAGGTTGCTTCAGGCTGAGCTATGTCCACTCCAATCCCTCCCCTCCCCTTCTGTTTCTTGCTGTTGACAAAGGCACAGGAGGGAGGGGGCACTGCTGTTGTGAACAAATCATAGCTGAAAGCAATTGCTAAACCCTATCGGCTAACCCCTCCCCTCCTGTTCCCTGCATGCTGCCTGAACCAGTGGAGTAGAAGTAAATAGCTTTGCAATGTTTCCTCAAAGACCACAATTTATGTAAATGTCAAAGTCTTTGTGTAAAATCAAGAGTTCCCTAGTATAATAGGCACAGAGCAGCCCCAGACTACAGTGGTAATGGTGGCTTCTCTTCAGACATTGGTTCCCTGCAACTGTAGTGGCTCCTCTTGAGCACAACCATGTCCCATGCTCATACACTCCATTTCTAGCCCAGTGCAATGACAGAGACTCCTCCTGGACCCATGTCTGCGGAAGTAGCAGAGGCTCTCTCCAGACTCAGGCCCACCCACTGAAGAAATTGTTCCTGGGCCTGGGTTAGCAATCGGTGCAAAGGTTTAGGCACCAGGGAATTTTTTTATCCATGCCTGTAACTCAGTAATGTTTTACCAGGTTACATATGCCTGTCTCAAGTAGCTACAATGTTCTTCTGCTTCACAATTACTCTCTTGGGATTCTGATGTGCTCCTGGGTTTTCTTGGCAGTGTGACTGGAAGTAGATTGTGAACTGTTTCTTCCAAAGAAAGGGAGGGTTATGTGAGTCACCAAGGCCACGAGGAGTGCTAGGGGGAATGAACCCTGGCCATTTGGTTACTAAGCTAGTGCACTAGTCATTAGCCCATTCCTCATCTCTGAGTGAAAGCATGCAGATGTACCTTAGAGGGTTCTGCAGACTCTGCTCCCTCGGATAAGTCTGGTTTTTAGGATAATCAAATTATGCAAATTAAACTGGTTCTCCAACTGAAATGTTGTCAAATAGCCCAGAGGTGCCAGTTCCATAGGTTCTCTGGGTGTTTGAACACTTCCTATATTAGATTTGCCCCCGCATGACTTTTTTAAGCTGTCCTTTCCTCTCAACTGCCATGGGTCTGGGTGATTTAATAACTGATGCAAGGAGCAGATCTGATATTAGCAGAGGGTGGGGAGAACAGAGGGATGTTCGAGCATCCAGAGTACTCACCAAGCTAGTGTCTATGGCAAATAAACCTCAAGAATGTTCATTGCGGGCATTCTGAAAACCGGACAAAAATATAATAACAGTTCAAAGAAGCAAGAGCACTACATGACCTCCTGAGAATGCTTACCCAGAATGGAGAAAAATAGATCGCAACTTAAAGAGAAAAGATGAGTATAAGAAAAGGGTTATCTAATACCTAAAGGCAGTTATATCTATAATTTAATAAAATATGTCACTTGGGACGAACACTACAGACTATAAAGACTGTGTGCATTTGACTGCTATTTCATGTTGTTGTTGTTGAGTACTGTCGAGTCAATGTTGACTCATGGTGACCCTGTGGATAGTTGTCCTAAAATGTGTTCAGTCTTCAATCAGGCAGCTAATTGTTGATAGAGTAGAATCCATATCTGTTGTTAATGTATCGATCCATGGCATTGCTGGTCTTCCTCTTTTGCATTTACCTTCTACTTTGCCACGTATGATGTCTTTCATAAGAACATAAGATATACCATACCAGGTCAGACCAAAGGTCCATCAAGCCCAATATCCTGTTTCCAACAGTGGCCAGTCCATATCAAAAGTACCTGTCACATGATATGTCCAAAGTATGAAAGTCGAAGTCTTGTCATTTGAGCTTCTAAGGAAAGCTTAGGTTTGATCTACTCTAGTACCGATTGATTTGATCTCCGAGCAGTCCGTGGTATACATAGTAGTCTTCTCCAGCACCATAATTTGAAGGCATCAATTTTCTTCCTATCTTTCTTCTTCACTGTCCAACTTTCACATCCATATGATGTTATAAAAAATATCATGGCATGGACAAGTCAAATCTTTGGGCGCAGAGAAACATCTCTGCACTTGAAAATTTTATCCGGGTCCTTCATAGCTGTTCTGCTAAAAGCAATGTGTCATCAAATGTCTTGACTGCTCGTTTCATTCCAAGCAGGTTAAAGTTGTCTACTATTTCTATTTCTTCTCCATCAAGAATGAAATTATTGATTTTGCCAGTTGTCAGGATCTTTGTCCTCGTCATCTTAAGGTGTAGACCCATTTTATGACTATGTTCCTTGATCCTGATAAGCAGATGTTTTAGATTATCTTCACTTTCAGCCTGTAATGCCGTATTGTCAGCATAATGAAGGTTGTTGATGAGTCTTACACTGATCTTCACAGTCCTGCTACTCTGATGTGTTTTGTATATAAATTGAACTAGTATGGGGAAAGTATACAGCCTTGATGATTTTAAACCATTCTGTTTCTCCTTGTTCCGACTGAACTGTTGCTTCTTGATCAATGTAAAGATTGTGCATGAGAACTATCAAGTGTTTTGGTATACCTATGCTTTTTAATGTGGCCTAGAGTTTGGCATACATGATCATTATTGTAATACTGATATATTTAACAGAAAAAGAAAAGCATATTGAATCTAACAAACAAAGTCTTTCTTTTCAGTAAAAGGGTTCTTGCCCTCGTTAAAATTAGTGGTTATTGTATCACAGAACCTTTCAATAACAGTGAGACAGATCTTGAATGATTTTCAGAAGAGAGCTTATGAGGACATACTAAGCTGTAGACAAAGCAATAGGGCCAAATGGGATACATCTGAGGATACTGAAGGAACTTAGGGAAGTTCTAGCAGCTCCACTTCTGACCTAGTCAATGCTTCTTTAGAACTGGGAATGGTTCCAGAGGACTGGATAAGGACAGGTATGGTCCCTCTACGCAAACATTGAAGTAAGGAGGAGATTGGGAACTGCAAGTCGGTTAGTCTGACCTCAGTGGTAAGTTAATGGAAATGCTGCTAAAACAGAGGACAGTGAGGTTTCTGGAATCCAATGGATTGCAGAATCTGTGGCAGCATGGTTTTACTTGCGGCAGATCTTGCCGGAGAAATCTCATTAATTTCTTTGACTGGATGACTAGAGAGTTGGACCAAGGGAGAGCCCTAGATATGAGGTACTTAAATTTCAGCAAAGTCTTTGACATTGTTCCGCATAGGTGACTTATAAATACACTGAGTGTTCTAGGGATGGATTCTAAAGTGATCAACTGGGTTAGAAACTGGTTGAGTGGGAGGCAACAAAGGGTACTGATAAATGGAGTTCACGTTGATGATAAGGATGTTGCCAGTAGTGTGCCACAGGGATAAGTTCTCTGTCTCATCCTTTTTAACATTTTTGTAAGTGATATTACGGAAGGGCTGACGAGTAAGGTTTGCCTCTTTGCAGATTATTCCAAAATCTGCAAAAGGGTAGACACCCAGGAAGGTGTAGATAACATGAGGAAAGATCTAGTGAAGCTTAAAGAATGGTCAAGAATTTGGCAGATAAGATTAAATGTTAAAAATGCAGGGTCATGCATTTGGGCTATAAAATTTCAGGGGAGCAGTACCATATAGAAGGTGAAGTACTTCTGTCTATGAAAGAAGAGCAGAGCCTGGGATGATTGTTTCTGATGATCTTAAGGTGACCAAACAGGTAAAAAAGGCAATGGCAAAAACTAGAAGGATGCTTGGGTGCACAGGGAGAGGAATGGCAAGCAGGAAGGAGGTGCTAGTGCCTCTGTATTAGTCTTTGGTGAGACCTCACTTGGAGTACTGTGTGCAAATCTAGAGACTACATTTCAAAATTATATAAGCAGGATAGAATTGGCACAGAGGGCAGCTACTAAAATGGTCAGTGGTCTTCAAGCATATGGGAGCAGACTTAACTATCTCAATATGTATACTTTGGAAGAAAGTCAGGAGAGTGGAGATACAATAGAGATGTTTAAATACCCCCATCTGCACAACATATAGAAACTTAAGTCACGCAGAAATCCAAAAGGGAGAGAAAACAATGTCCCTATATATATAACTCAATAGATTAAAAAGGATCTCAAAGTCGATTGCACTATTAATCACGGGCATGAAATATAATAGCCCTTGATATGCGCACACTGTATCATAGATCCAGAAAAACTCCTTATAATCAATAATCTATATCACTTTTGCTCTATATCAGTCAAAATAAATTGTAAACCAGTAATATATAAGCAGAAAGATACATAAATGAATTCTTCAGAAGAACACTCAGTAGGGCAGTGTATCAAATTCTTTTGCAAGCTCAATAACTATTCGCCTGTTCAGTATCAAAACTGCCTTTCATTAAGCATGCTGCCACTTAACAGCAAAATACTTATCTGGTAGCTGCAGACTATATGCTCAACGGACCTCCCCTACGCCACTCTTGACACCAACCTCGGCATTTCACAAACATTTCCCAAGGGGGCAGTAAAGTCCATCATGAAAAGCATACTAAAACAGATAAGAAAGACATCGATGAATATATCACCAGGCATGAATCATAACTGACAGAAAACCCCTCGCCTTCATATACACATGTATGTCTAGACATACATATATAGTTATGGTACTAGTGGTCGGCTTTGATCTATTCCTTTGTTATAGGGGGTGATCAGACGTTTTCACCTGCTTTGTGTGCTTGCTGAGATATGCATGAATGTGTATATGAAGGCGAGGGGTTTTTCTTATCTGTCTTAGTATGCTTTTTATGATGGACTTTACTGCCCCTAAGGAAATGTTTGCAAAATGCCGAGGTTGGCGTCAAGAGTGGCGTAGGGGAGGTCCATTGAGCATAGAGTCTTCAGCTACCAGATAAGTGTTTTTCTATTAAGTGGCAGCATGTTTAATAAAAGGCAGTTTTGATACGGAACAGACAAATAGTTATTGAGCTTAGAAAGGAATTTTGATAAACTGCTCTACTGAGTGTTCTTCTTGAGAATTCATTTATGTATATATTTTTGCTTATATATTACTGGTCTACAATTTATTTTGACCAATATAGAGCAAAAGCAATATAGATTATTGCTTATAAGGAGTTTTTTTGGATCTATGATGTAATGTGTGCATTTCAAGGGCTATTACATTTCATGCCCCTGAGTAACGCAATTGACTCTGAAATCCTTTTTCTCCTATCAAGCTATATATATAGGTGCATTGTTTTCTCTCCATTTTGGATTTCTGCATGAATGAAGTTTTTATATGTTGTAGAGATAGCTGGTCTTCATTCTGGAATTGGATTTTGTGGATCTAAATACCTCTAGGCATAAATTTGCAGGAGGAGAGCCTCTTTCATCTGAAAGAAAGCTCTGCAACAAGAATGAAACATAAAATTGTATGTTTCATGTCAGAAGTTGTTAAATATACAAAATCATGTCCTGAGTCAGATATAAAGCCGATAAACCTTCTTATTTCATTCTTCCTTTTCACTTAAGTGATTGTTGAAACTTTCTGGAAGATGATTTTGGTTTTTTATTAGACTAAAAGTGGAAGCCCTGTAAGAAACATCTTGTTTGTTTTACGTATCTTAAACCTTTGTTTCTGAGACATGTTTTGAAAGTCCAAAGATGTTTATTTTATGGGGTAAAAGAGTATTTACCTCCAGTAGTGAAATTTATTGTACAGACTCTGGGAAGAAACCTTTGAAAAAGTTTGCAATTTGCTGATGTTGAAAGCTTAGGGAAACATCTCCCCCTAGTGGCCATACATGCTTTTGGTGTTTGAAAACAGATCTGAAAAATGTTCATTTACGTACTTGAGAGGTGAACAACCATGGTCCTTTCTTAAGAGCACAGGCTGATTTTATTTGTTGAGTATCCAAGTTATGCAGATTAGCCTAGTTTTCATACCAAATCAGGACTATATTTGAATTCAAGAAGGCATGGACAAGTACAAGGATCTCTAAGAGAGGAAGTGATTGTAGAGTTTCGTAGTTTGTATGGATGGGCAGACTGGATAGGCCGCATGGTCTTTATCTGCAATCATTTTCTCTGTTTCTGATGAATATTCATTGAAGCTCCTGAGAGAAGGAAGTGGGACCAAGAGCTGAACCTGTAGGTTAAGAGAGAGAGAGAGAGATCATATCTGAATGATCGAAGTACCAGCTGCTGCATAAGCAATTCGCCATGTGGACCTTGCCACCAACTCTGCAAATGCCTTCTGGGTATGTGTACAAACCATGGCATCACAGTCCTGTTTTCTTTCCTCTGAAGCAAAGAGCATAGAGCTCCTTTCAGCACAGAGCCAAAGGCACTGACTTCACACGCCACCTTAGTGAATATCCTGAGAGCCAAGCCTGCTTTACATCCTCTGCATACTGTCTTGCTAACATTTTATGGGGAAGGGGGCTAAAAATCACTGTCTCTCTTCCTCTTAAAAATTTTCCAGGAAGTTTCCTCTACAATCAGATATAAGTAAAAATCAAGACGCATGGCAGGTAAGATACATCTGGACATTCTGTCCTAGACTAAATTTAGAGACAGACTTGAAGAGTCTCAAAAATGGATTGCATTAGTTCAAATTACTGCATAAGAAGTGCCAAAGGTTCATCTAACCCAGCCCCCAGTCTCCTCTGACAGTGATAAGCAGTGGGTATAAATTAATAGGGCATGTGCAGAATAGTTTATCTTAATCACATTTTTCCAGTGTCCGGCAATCAACAGTAGAGCTAGACTTACCAAAGTGTGCCGACATCATTGACATGCATTATTCGTAAACAGATCCAACAGCATAAGATGGGACTCATGGTAAATTATAGGGCGTGTTTACTAAGCCCCACACCGGTAATGCACATGTGGGCTGTGTTACCAGCACATGGCTCCTCGCTAACTGCAGGGGGGTGTATACATCCATCCCCCTGTAGTTAGCCCGCTTCAATGCAGTGAACCTGCACTAGGTGTAACTTAATGCCACCAATTGAGGTGGCATTAGTTATACCTATGCTACCGGCATCAAGTGCAGGTAGTGAGGGCCACAAATACCCATGCTAGCTGCACTGCGCTGGGAACGCCCCCATCCCACCCAGTCACCGTCCCAATGGGTGCTTTAGTGCATGGTCATGTGCTACATTTTAGTGTGGCACCAAAATCATGTGCTAACACTGAGCTACCCTGGTAGTGCATGTTAGTAAACGTCCCTAGGTACATTAATGAGTATTAGTGCACAGTAACTCAATAACACACTTTCGTAAATGTAATTCTTCATAAAACATTGAATCTCATATAAAATCTCAAACTGCTATGCTTAATAGCCTATGGCTGATCTATCTCTCAGAAATGTATCTAATCTATTGCCACTATTAGTCATTGACGTGGCACTACCAAATTTATGCCGTAGCATATCTGGGAACTCTCTAGATTTACAGACTTTACTTCGGGTCTCTGGGAACGAACCCTAGATCTCCAGCTCTGCAGCACAGGTGTTGCCATTTGTGGGGAAAGGCACAAGAGCATTCCCCCCCCCCCCCCAAATTAAAACCCTGTTTTATTCTATCACATCCCTCTGTGACAGTTATGTGATACATATATATACATTTGCATAAAATTAAGATTATTTCAAATATTTAACAGTTTTACATTGTGAAATAAAATAACTTTCCAGTTGATACTGTATGAGGTATGTGGTTTAGTATTTTAATTTTTATCTTGTGCATTTTTCTTTCACTCCTTTCACCTTTTCAGTTTAGCTTTATTTTACTTTTCATTCCTTCCTGTCTATCCTTTCCTCTTTTTTTCTCTCTTCTCACATCTTTCCTCACAATAGGTTTTTTTTCTTAGAGATATCTTTTCTTTTGCCTGCTTCAACTGCACTACCATTCTTTTCTCCTATCTTGTCCTAATCTCTTCTTTACTTTCGATTCTGCAGTTTTCTTCCCTCTAGTCTCGTATTTCTTTCTCCCATTTTCACTCCTTGACTTTCCTCGGGCAGCATTGTCGCACAGTCTCTCATTCCTTCTACTTTCTCTCATGCTTCTCTCACCCTCATTCCGCCAAACACCTATTCCTCTCACCTTCTTGTCTACTTCTTCCAGATATCCCCTTTACCAACACCTTTCTCTGCCCCATTCCTGTATCCCCTCCCTTCCCTTTCCTTACCACTCCCATCCGATTTCTCTCCCCATCCTTTATCTCTTCCCTATCCCTACACCCCTCTCTCTTTTTTCCATTTACTTTCCCTCTCCCACCATCTTCTCTCTCTCTAGTCCTCTTTACCCCCTCTGTTTCTCTATCCCTCAAGTCCCCTATCTCTATTCTCTTTCCTTTCTCCGGTCTTCTTTCCCTCTCTTTCTTCCTGTCTCCCCACTTCATTCTTTCTCCCTCTTCCCATATTCTATTTCATTTTTCCTCCAGCTTTCTTCCTCCTCCCTTCAAACCCTCTGTGGATCCGTCCTACCCTCTCATCCTTTCTCTCTCACCAGCAGGATGAGAGGAGCACTTCATGTAGCGGCTGTCTCCGCCTGCTGCCTGGTCCTGACTAATAGTTGATTTGAACCTTTGCGTATCATATACATATATCTAAGTCAAACCCTGTATTTAAATTGAAAGACTTTACAAAGCGAATCTACCAAAGACTGTAGAAAGAGGGAATCTGAACTCTAAGGAGGGTCTCTTCAGATCAAGGTAGGTGTTTGTCGAGAATTAGCAGTCAACCTGAGAGATTGAGATCATCTGCAACATACCCTGGTGAGGAGTAAAGTTCATTTCTGTCAAGGTATGTGCAAAATCAACCCATTTAGTGACATTACCCTGAGTCAAACTAGGAGCCTGGGGGTGGGGGGGGGGGGGGATGGCAGGGAAGAAGGACGATGGGAGGGATAACCAGTGGGATAGATGCAGATGTACTCCCAACCAGATTCCCTCCTATGGCCAGTTTCCTGGTTGGATGGTTTCCTGAAATTCTTCCCCAAGGGCCGTTTTTTTATGGCCTTTGTCACAGCCACAGAATAGTGGGAAATGGAGGGCTATGGAAACATGCAATAAAAAAGGAGGATTCAGTTCCCTGAGTCAGGCTGCCACAGGTAACTCTGGAAATATGCCTCTGTGTGGTATAATAAACTAGTTGTGAAAACCAAGGTGTTTACATTAGAGAAGAGAAAGAGATTTGTACTGGCCAGTACCAGGGAACAAACAAAAGGAAGAAAATGTACAGGATGTCATTTTTCAGAGGTAAATGTTTAACTCAGGCAGTATGCCAGTGTATTGCTCCAGTGATGCCATGTTATAATATGCTGGCAGGCAAAACTGCAGAACATAAGCATGATTATCTCAAGCCTTATTAAACGAATCAGTAGATAATAAAGTACACAAAGAAAAAGTTAGATGGGGTTGTATCACTGTGATATTATAAAATCAGAGTTACAACTGAACCTAATCATGTAGTCATTATTTCAGACATTCGTAAAATCTAAAAACACTATTTGGTTGCTGTGATATTTACCAATAGTGCCCACTCTCACCAGTTGATGACCCCTCTATCACTATAACTATCATTACATGAATGAGAATAAACTATTAATCAATAATGAATTATTAAGGAGTTAAGTACAGCCTGAGCCCAGAGGTGGATACTGTGACAAGGGTTAGAAAAATCTTAGGCCATTTTCAAGACTTTTATCAGGCATATTTGCATAGGTTTGCAGTTTGTTTATACAGTTTTGTGAACAAAGTTTTATTGAAAAAGTATTTTTAAAACTTCCCTTTAAAATAGGAGTAGTCTAGTGGATAGAACACTGGCTTGATGATCAGGGGTCAATTCCCACTAGTGCTTTTTGTGGTCTTGGGCAAGTCACTTAACCCTCCATTGCCTTGGAAGAAAAGCATCGCAATCTATTTCCAGTCACACTGCCAAGAAAACCCAGGAGCTGCTGGGTTGCCAGGAGTCAGCACTGACTCAAAGATATACATTGCTTTTATTTTTTAAATATTTCTCCAATGTATTGTGAATCTGAATCATTTTATTTTTCTTTTCCAACTCACTTTTCTATTTTTTTGTGGTTGATTTTTAAATGTTCCTTTCTTTAGCTTTCAACGTCCTTTTCTCCCTACTTTTTTCTTTTACCCCATTCTTTCCCATCCTGTTTCTCCCCTCATAAATATGCTTCTTTTCCTCTCAGCTAGACTAGTCGGTTCTCTCTTTTTTTACCTTCTCTCCAGTTTATTACATCCCTTTCCCAGTCTCGCTCCTTTTTTCCACTATCCAATCTTTCACACCTTTTTTCCTCCATTCTTCCTATTCCCATTCCATTTATACCTCCAGCTATCATTCCAACTACTCCCATCTCTCCTCCTCATTCATCATCCTATCCATTCTCAACCTTCCTCCATACATCTCCCCATTCCATCATCTCATCACCTCTCAATCTCTAGTTATCATCAATCTGCTTTCTCCCCTACATTCATTATCTCATTCATTTTGTATCTTTATATATCTCCCTTGCTATCGTTTCACTCCTTAATCCTCACCTTTCCCCATTCCCCACTTCATTCCCCCATGTTCATCCATTCATCCCTTCCAGTCTCGCATACTACCTTTCTTTCTGGATGCTCAGAATCGTTTCATAGCTTCCTCCCACAATAGTGTCTCATATACCAACCACCTATGACACTGTACTACAGCCACAGTAATGTTCGGTTTATCCCTCTGCCACCCATCACTGATACTTGATCCTTGGTCTTATCCTCCCTTGTTTCCTCTCCCTCTCTGCCTCCACAGACCTCTATCTCTTCCACTTCACCTCCCCCTCATGTGGGCCATGTCTCTTGTCCCCTGGCCACAGGAGAAGCAAGTCCACCATCTCTCCACCCCATACAAACATCATCTTTCCTCTTAGCTTCTCAATCCACTCTTTTCTCTCCTCTCCCTGCCACCTCCAACCTCTCATCTCTCCAGCCCCCATCCTCTGCAGACACCGGACTTTCAGTTCCTGAATACCATACCAAATTGCTACTATAGTTGGGTTGTTGTTTGTTATTTTAATGATGTATAAGACATATCCTGTTGCCAGGCATGTTGACTGACAAACAACATCCAGAGGCCATGCTGTTCTGCATGAAAAGTTTTATTTGAAGACTTCTGTCTCTCTGAAGGTAAGAGATGTGTTCCTTGATGTAAGCACTGGAAATGGTGAAATCCCAGCTTTGGGTTTTGTGGATGCTGACAACTTTCTTTTGTAAATGTACAGATTATCTCAGTAGATGATCTAAATAAGATAGATGGAGTGTGGTGAATTAAAATGGTGACAAAAGGAGAAGTTGTATCAATTCATGCTCTGAGCTCCCAGGTCCCGGTTCAGCAAGTTACTAGTGCTGAACTGATGACCCAGCCATTGAAAGACTTAGCTGCAGCCACTGTGAGACTGTTTGAAGCGGTGACCTCCTTGGCCTATGGCCCCTCCTGCTCCTACTGCAGAGCTTCCATATCTGGAAAGTCTGACATCACAGTGTCCACTGGGTCATACTTCAGTATCAGAGAAAGACTCTCCAATCATCACAGAAAATCCTAGAGACCAGTTATGAGAGCAAATATCACTGACAGCAGTCACAGGAAAGTGGAGAGCTTAGATAGTCATCAGATAAATGAAACTTCAGTAATTTTGGCAACATTTGTTAACTCCCTGAAGACAGTTCATAGATATTGGAGCTTGCTTCAGCTGTTAATTGTAGTATTCCCCCATTGAGGAAGCTGACCATGGTATCACTGAGGAGCCTTTTGAAGGGCTTATGAGAGCTGCATATGTCTATTTCCATATTGATTATGCTTTCTTTGGATATTCAGCAGAGTACAGTCAGGGGTATGAAGACTAAGGATGAGCATTTGGTGACGTTAAAAGAAAGCTGTATGAAGGTAATCAGACAGAAGTGGAATTACTTAAAGATAAGAATGTAGTTTACCATATGTTGGAGAATTTGGATAATGTTGTCAGACATTTAAACTTATGGATTATGAATTTTCCAAAAGGTATCAGCTGTTCCTCTTGGGGAACCTTTCAAGAAATACATGAGAGATGTTCTACAAATCCCAGAGTCAGCATTGCCCTCTTTAAAACCTATTATAGAAGTCCGGTGGCAATGAGCTGGTAGGAGGTGGATTGACCAGCTCCGGGGGAAACCCCAATCTACAGCGCAAAAACCCCTTCATTTAGCAGTGTGTGCTTTCAGGAGGTCCCTGAACTCGCGGGAGGAGGTTGCGAGGGAGTGGGAGATCACATCCAGGTCTCCCTGTCTAGCTTTATGGCCTCGAAATCCATCCGAAAAGAGAAAGGACGGCCCCCAGAGGGCAAGATGGCAGAGGATGCACAGGCTAGCCCTAATACAGGTCAGAATCAGGCCATGGTGGCTGAAGTGAGTGCGGCGGTGGTGTCCGCGCTTGAAGACCAGTTCTGCTCACTGGTGGATCAACTAACTCAAGTGAATCAGAGCATCGGAGATTTCACGGGGAAGATGGAGCAGGTAGAGGCTCGTGTCTCTGATGTGGAGGACTCCCAACGTACCTTACAAGAGAGGGTGACGGCCCTGTAGAGTCTAGTGAAGCAACAACGAGACAAAATCGATGATCTTGAGAATAGAGGACGGCGAAAGAATCTGCGTTTCGTAGGGATTCCTAAGACGATGGGGGACAGGGAGCTTACTGGGTTCCTGGAGTCCTGGATTGTGCAGACTTTCCCCAACACCGTTACAGGCCCGCTAAAGCTGGAACGAGTACACAGGTTGGGCCTGTGACAGGATGGTGCGTGTCGGCCACGTGCGGTTATTGCCCGTTTTCTGGAGTTCCGGCAGAAGGAGGAGGTTCTGAGGCCGGCCCGAGGATGGCGGCGGCAGCCAGGCGGTGCAGACCAGATTCTGGTCTTTCAGGATTACTCCGTCCTAGTGAGCCAGCAACGGAGGGCCTTTTCTGCAGTGTGCGGTCAGTTAGCTAACAAGGACTTGCGGTTTGCACTGCTATACCCTGCAAAACTGCGGGTGGAATACCAGGGACGCATGAAATATCTGGCCACTCCGGAGGAGGCCCAAAGCCTTTTGGAGCACCTTGGTGGGGCCTCGGCCCCATAAGTAAGGACGTGCCCCGGAATCTGGGGTAATTGCTGGAAGACTATGGGGGACTTTTGCTGGGATGTATGATTAAGAGAAACTGGCTATGGTAAAGGGACGAGAGGGAGGGTAGAGGTGATGGTGAGGTGCATCATAATGGCTGTCGGGTGGGCTGCCTTTTGTCAGGGGGAATTCAGATTCTATACCTCTATGTGCTGTTATAGATGTGAGTAACAGAGGGGTCTTTGCCCTTCTCTTCCTCTAGTGGTTTGTTTCACTCTGCTCTGTTCTGTATTATCAGCATGTTCGCAAGTGTAGTGGTGGGGGGGAGGGCGGGCCCTGGCAAATGCGAGCAAGCGGAGGGAGCAGAGTGGAGGAGTGCTGCTCAAAGTTCATTTGGTTGTTTCTGGGGGGTTGGGTGGGGTTGCAGTGTATAAAGCTAAAGAAAGGGAGGATACGGGGGAGGGACACTTAGCCTAGCTATCTGGGGTAGGCCCGAATGTCATTGGAATGGCGTCCAGGGTGGTAAGAGACGGGGTTGGGAGTCGACGAAGGAAGGGGGGGAGGTGGGGGAGCTGGGGAAGGTGGTTTTTGGGTGGGATGGGTTAGTGCCATTTACGGAATGGGTGGAAGGGTGGGTAGGGGTCATAGGGGGTGGGTGGGGTGGGGGGGGTTGGGTGCAGTTGGGCATGGGCTTGCTGCCAGAAAGTTTTTGGCTTTGGAGAAGGAGGGTTGAGAGCGAGGTGTGGGCCCTAAGCTGGGGGGGTCCGGGCCTTAGTGAAGGTAATACTTTAACGTAGAAGAAGCTGGGGTGGCCATTTGAAAATGGGTAAGACTTGAAATTTGCTTCTTGGAATGTATGTGGTTTGGGCTCCCCTATAAAGAGATATAAAGTGCTGCAACAGTTGAGGTTAAAACGGGTCGAAATAGCAATGTTACAAGAAACGCACCAATCCTCAGTGGAGCATGAAAAGCTGTGTAAAGGATGGGTTGGCAAAGTTTATGGGGCCCCTGCAGTGGGGAAAAAGAGGGGAGTGGCTATTTTAATAGCTAAACAGGTGGGGTGGGTGGAGGAGCGGGTGGAGATTGATTCTGAGGGAAGATATGTTTTCGCCTGGAGGACCCTAGATGGAATGCGAGTTGTGCTGGGGTCGGTTTATGCGCCCAATGGGTTTGAAGTTCGGTTCTATCAACAAGTGTCGCAGATGGTGTCTAGCTTAGGGAACTACCACCTGTTTTTAGGAGGTGACTTCAATTCAGTCATGGACGAAAATATGGATCGCTCTGGGGGGTCTGGGACCCGTGATCAGCAGAGTGCCAGATGCATCCAGGGATTGTGCGAGGGGTACGAGTTATTGGATGTGTGGAGGGTCTTACACCCTGGGGATAGAGAATATATGCACATGTCCAGGGCGCATGGAACGTGGTCGAGAATTGATTACTTCCTTCTCTCTAAGGCCTTGTTCCGTTGGGTATCTCGGGTGGACATTGGGCCTCCCGTTCTTTCCGATTATGCTATGGTGGTACTGGAGATGCAGCAGCCTGAGCGGGGGAGGGTGTGGAGTTGGAGGTACCCCCTAGATCTAGGAGGCGATGCAGAGTTTGTGAAATATATACGGGATAGATGGGCGGAATATTCATTGCATAATGCCCAGCACCTGGACAATCCGGCCCTATTTTGGGAGGCGGGGAAGGCCGTGATGCGAGGGGAGATTATTAGCTATCATAGTCGAAAGCAGAAGAGATTGAATAGTAGAATCTTACAGTTAGAGAAAGAATTGTCAAATGCGCAACGAAGGCATGCCCGTTGTAGGAGTGGGGAAGCTAGAGCGTGGCTGAAGGAGCTACAAAATGAGTTGGAGACAGTACTCGGTCAAAAGGCTAAGAAATCCCTGATGTATTACAGATATCAGTTATATCAACATGGAAATAAGGCTGGTAAGTTGCTGTCTTCCCTGGTGCGAGCTGACGGGGGACCCAGGCAAGTGGGGGCGATTAGGCATGAAGATGGCTCATTGAGAACCAGGGCGGAGGACATAGAACAGGTGTTCTGTGACTATTACCAGAAGCTATATAAAAAGGAAGGTGAGGACTTGGGGGGAGGGCAGGATTTCTTGTAGGCTTGTAGCATGCCTCGAGTAATGATGGATCAGTTACAGGTGCTGAATGAGCCAATCTCTGCTCAGGAGGTGCAGAGGGCGATTAGAAGTCTAAAGATGGGGAGGGCTCCAGGCATAGATGGTCTAAGAGGGGAGTTTTACAAACTTCTGGAGGATAAGGTGGCGATCCCTTTATCGGAGTATTATGCGGATATGATCCACAGAGGACAGTTTCCCTATGAGGCGAATAAAGCTCTAGTCACAGTCTTACCTAAGCCGGGTAGGGACCCTCTTTTGCCCAGTTCCTATAGACCGATTTCCTTGCTGAATGTGGATATTAAGATTCTAGCTAAGATAATGGCGGAGAGGCTGGCGGGATTCTTGCCTGCTTTAATACAGACGGACCAGGTAGGCTTTGTAAGAGGTAGGCACGCAGTATATAGTCTGCAGCGAGTGCTGGCCTCCATGTGTGCTAGTAGAAAGGATAATAGGCGATCTATGTTAATAAGTTTTGACGCAGAGAAAGCCTTTGACAGGGTAGACTGGGGATTCATGTACCAAGTGCTAGAAGTGGTGGGGATCCACGGTTTTTTTGTGGAAGCCATGAGGTTGTTGTACGCAGATCCCAGGGGGGCAATTTTGGTTAATGGGAATATGTCGCCAGAGTTTAGGATCCAGAAGGGTACCCAACAGGGCTGTCCCCTCTCGCCCCCTTTATTTGTATTGACGTTGGAACCCTTATTATGTCATATTAGATCCTCCATAGACTTTCGGGGGATACCGGTGGGGAGCGCTGAATTTCGGGTGGCGGCCTTTGCTGACGATCTATTGGTGCATATTGAGAATCCGGAGGAAGGTTTACCGGCATTGCTGAAGCTTTTTCAAGTCTATGGCGAGTTCTCAGGGTTCAGGTTAAACTTAGATAAGTCGGAGGCTATGCCGCTGGTTGCCACCAATTCCCAAATCTGGCCGGGTGATTTCCCGTTGAAATGGGCAGGTGACAGCTTTAAGTATCTGGGGATTTACTTGCCAGCAGATTTGCGAGATCTACATCAGATTAATGTAGCAACGTTACTGAAGCACTTAACAGATAGGGTGCAGAAGTGGAAGGAGCTACCCTTGTCCCTGGGGGGCACGATGGCTTTTGTCGTGCCGGCATCCCCTAGTGGCCAATGGCGGTAAGGGTATACTGTACAACATATTTATTTTCAAGGAGCGTGGGGTATTTTAAGGCCAAAATGGAGATTGGTCTTAGGTATTTCAACTCCTTGTGAGAACTCAATAATTAAGCTACGAGTGTAGGGAAACAAGGCTTTTATTTCCCCTCTGTGCAAGGGTTCATTAAGACACTAGAAATCAAAGAATGTCCTTTGTTCATAAAGGTTCCAGTAATAAGCAGGTAAAACCAATTGTTAATATCTTCACAATTAGTTGAAAGGTTAAAGGAAGGAATTCAATTCATTCCAGGGCAAAGCAATTTAAACAAGACTTCTTCTTATTTACAAGGTTGCTATGGATTCTAGGCTAGAAGCCATACACAAACTACAATCCATAGCTTCTTCCTGAGGAATGGGAATAGTGTTTGCATCTTCTGTTTCCATAAATTCTGCTTCACTACTTTCCCCCTCAGAGCACACATTGTCCCTGGCAGTTACAGGTTTATATGGACTGTCTCTGGTATCTTGCCTCCAATAAGACTTTGCTTTAAAGTCTTCTGGTAGTTCTTCAAACCCCTCTGGTTTCTTTCCTCTTCTCACAAACTGAGTTTTAGCTTTAGCAGTGCTTTTAGGAGTTAAGCTTTCTTTAGCAGGAATAAAACTTTCATACCTTGAGTTTCTGTAGCTTGAAGATCTGGAGCTTTCTCTCTCATGCACGTCTCTGTGACAACAGGTTTTCTGTCGGTAGCTTCTGGGCAGTGCTGGACTTCCTGAAAGCTTAGTAAAACCTGGTGCGGATTCTCCAGCTCTATGCTTCAGTGACAAAGTAGCTTTGTTAAAAACTCCTTCCCTTCGGGTACCTGGTAAAGCTTGTTCAGCATACTCCAATGCCTGCAGGCTTTCCTCCAAGCCTGGCTCTCTGGCTCTCTGTATATGTCTTTCAGCTTTGGACTCAGGAACGTTGCTTAAGCAGGGAGTGGCATACCCTCCAGCATGACTGCTTTCCTTAGCAGACTCCCTCTGAACAGCGGCTCTCGTAGCTTGGCCCCTCTGAATTCTACCTCTGTGAATTCTGTCCTTTTGGGCTTGCTCAAGGAGGATTCCTTCCTTCAGGTCTCTCCTTCCTTCTTCAGCTGTAATCCTTGTTCCTTCTCTTCCTGCTGCTCCAGCTTCTGCTGCTTCTCCTGCTCCTTCCCCTTCTCCTTCTTCGTCTGCTGTGCTAGCCTTAAGCTTCCGTTTATAAAGGGATCTTCCCTTTGAATCTCCCGGGCTCATTTCCAGGTGCAACTGGTTAGCTCTCCTAGCCTCATTAGCTTCTGTAGGATCACTCCTGCCCCCTCTAGCTGTGCTTTGAGGTAATTGCACACCTAGAGCTCTGTGAAAAACAGAGTTTCTTTTCAACTCTGCATCTTTATTGGCACCAGCCTCATGACACTTTATATAAAATGACGCTGTTCCCCAAGTGGCTAGATACGCTACAGACATTACCGCTGTTGTTGAAATGGAAAGACCTCTTACAGATGGAAAAGCAGATAAATATCTTACTATGGAGAGGTAGGCGGCCTAGGGTGCGCCTGGCGGTGCTAGAGAGACCGTGGAGTGCGGGGGGTATGGGCTTTCCAGATCTTAAACAATACAACCGGGCGTGTCTTCTTCGGCATGTTCGGGACTGGCTGTGGGGGACTGGCGATTATACTCCATTAAGGATGATTGGGGCCCTGGTTGAACTGATGCAAGTTAGATATATCTTGCATATGAGGAGGGCGAAGGGAATAGACAGGAGGGTATGGTCTGTGATGCTATCTCCAGTTGTGAGAGCCTGGAGGCACCTATGTGGGAAAATGGGGTTTTCGGCGTTTTGCTCCCCCTATCTTCCGGTTCGGGGGAATAAGGACTTTGCTCCGGGGTTGACGGATAAAAGTTATCTGAGATGGGAGGAGATGGGAATCACCACTATTGTGCGGCTTTTAACTGGAGAGGGGACTGTCGAGTCCTTAACTAACTTAAGTGTACAGTATTCTTGGAAGGGCAGGGATGTGTTTCCATATGCTCAGATTCGGAGCTACATTGGCACATTGCCAGTGGTCTCACTGAAAGGAGAAATTTGCTCACGAATGGAGGAGTCCTTGCTGGGGGGGGAGCAGGTGGCGAAGGTGTCTCAATTACATCAGGCTTTGTTAGGGCTTGAGTCTTATGGGAATGACGAGGTATTGGCGGAGGCCTGGACACGAGATTTGGGAGAAGTGGTGTCTGGTGAAGGAGTGGTGCAAGCTATAGCGAATATTCCCAAATTACTTGTATCAGTGGACCACTGTGACATGCAATACAGGTTGATACGTCGGCTGTATTTTGCGCCAAATAGGGCCTGGCGGGCGGGGATAGTGCACACGAATTGTTGTCCGAGATGTGAGCTTGCGGATGCTACACTGGGACATATGTTTTGGCACTGCCTTAAGGCAAGGATCTTTTGGGGTAAAGTTACTGGGTACTTAGATAAATGCTTGGGTACTTTGCTTATACTGAACCCCCTGAATTTGGTGCTGGACATTTGGAATGAGGATGCTGGGGCAGATTTGGGTAAGATAGAGTGGGATTGGTTGCGTATGGTGCTAGTGACTGCACGTATGACTATACTGCATAGCTGGTTGGATTCTCGGGGCCCGCTGTACGGGCAGTGGAGGGTCCGTTTGCATGGATTGTTGTGGCTGGAGAGGCACAGGGCGCGGAGTCACCCCAAATGGTGGGATGCTTTCCTGAAGGGATGGGGCCACCACCTCCAGAGTTTGCCAGCGAGAATACGGAGTAGGATACTAGGTAGGGGGGGACACTGAAGCAACACTTCTGCGGGTAGATGGTGGTCCAGGAAGATGGATTCACTTGGGGGGGGTGGGTGGGGGTACTGGGGACCTTTGAGCTTAAGGTCAGCAAGGGGACAAAGGAGCGGGAACGGGGTTGGGGGGATGACTCACCCTCTAGTTTGGTGCTTGGTGATTATGATAAGGGTGGGTCTAGGCGGGGAGGTCGGGGGTTAGTGAGGAGGAAGGTCAGGGAAGGGGTGTGAAGCAGGGGGGTAGAGGGAATATGTCTTACCATGGTAAGCTTGGGTATAATTGTACAGTGTATTATGTCGATTTCATACTGTGTACGGGCCATGGGCGTTGGAGGGAGGGGGAAGGTGAGGGTGGGGGGCTATGGGGGGGAAGGGGTAGAATAAATAACTAAATAAATAAGGGGGGGAGTGTTATGCAACATTTGTGCTGGGTTATATAGTGTGTTAATGTAGTTGTGTTACAGGAGTGCTAGGACAGTGCAAACAATGTGTTTTTCTTTGTATTTGAATGAAAATAAAAAAATGATTTTCACTAAAACCTATTATAGACTTCCGGTGGTGCAATGAGCTAGGTCAGAAGTGCATGACTTGGCTCTGGGACTTCCTGACACCCCAATAAAAACAAAACTTACCAGAAAGCCCCTATCTGTACTGGATCTGCCCCTCTGCTGATCCAGGGACTCCAGCAGCTCAAGTGGGACCACTGCAGAGAATAGTAGCAGATGGCGGTGAAACCCTATGATGCCTGGATTCACAGACCCATCTTGCTCCTCAGTGTAGACATTAAAATTCTCACCAAGATTATGGCGGATCAGCTGGCACCATACCTGCCCATACTGGCAGGGGGATTCTCAGAGCCGCAACATGTGAAGAATATCCAGAAATGTTTGGTGGCCCAGTTGGTAACTATCCAAAGACGCCCTCTGACAATGCTTATCAGTTTCAATGCTGAGAAAGCTTTCAATAGGGTACCGTGGGAGTATATGTATATGGTTTTAAAGAAATTTGGCATAATGGGATATTTTTGTCGACATGGTACAACTTCTCTGCAGACCGGTGAGCCTGACGTCAGTACCGGGAAAAATGGTAGAAACCATCATAAAGAATAAAATTACTCAGCATGTAGATAGTCATGGCCTAATGGGAGACAGTCAACATGGCTTAAGACAAGGAAGATCTTGTCTTACTAATCTGTTAAGTTTTTTTGAAGGTGTGAATAAACAGGTGAACAAAGGTGAGTCGGTTGATATAGTGTATCTAGACTTCCAGAAAGCCTTTGACAAGGTCCCTCATCAGAGACTTTTGCAAAACTAAAGAGTCATGGGATAGGAGGCAGTGTACTATTGTGAATCAGGAACTGGTTAAAAGATAGAAAGCAGAGAGTAAGGCGAAATGGCCAATTTTCCCAATGGAGAAAGGTGAATAGTGGTGTACCCCAGGGATCTGTGCTGGGTCTGCTGCTTTTTGACATATTCATAAATGACCTGGAAAGTGGAATAACTAGTGAGGTTATCAAATTTGGAAATGACACAAAACTATTTAAAGTTGTTAAAACCCAAGAGGATTGTGGAAAATTGCAAGAGGATCTTGTAAAATTGGAAGACTGGGCATCAAAATGGCAGATGAAATTTAATGTGGACAAGTGCAAAGTTATGCACCTAGGGAAGAACAACCCAAACCATGGTTACACGATGCAAGGTTCCGCATTAGGAACCACCATCCAGGAAAAAGATTTAGGCGTCATTGTGGATAACATGTTAAAACCCTCGGCCCAGTGTGCAGCGGCAGCCAAGAGAGCAAATAGAATGCTAGGTATCATAAAGAAAGGAATGGAAAATAAAACAAAAGATATTATAATGCCTCTATATCGTTCCATGGTGAGACTACACCTTGAATATTGTGTGCAATTCTGGTCGCCGTATCTTAAAAAGGATATAGCGTTATTAGAAAAGGTTCAGAGAAGAGCCACGAAAATGGTAAAGGGAATGGAAGGATACTCCTATGAAGAAAGGCTAAAAAGGTTAGGGCTCTTTAACCTGGAAAAGAGACGGCTGAGGGGAGATATGATAGAAGTCTATAAATTAATGAACGGAGTGGAATGGGTAAACGTTGATCAATTGTTTACGTTATCAGAATATAGAAAGACTAGGGGACATGCAATGAAGTTCTTATGTTCTTATCCCTTAGGAACCATATAGTGAATGGGGCATGACTGCAGTCTTTCTGCTAGAATGGGGGACCTGACAGAGTTGTCCCCTCTTGCCTTTGCTGTTTGTCCTACAGCTCAAACCCCTACTCGAACGGATTTGTATGCATGCCTTGTTAAAAAGAGTTCAAGTAGGGAAGGAAGATTTTTGAGTATCGGCTTTTGCGGATGACATGCTAATGTGTCTAGGTGAACCTGCATTATCACTGGAGACCCTTTTGAAAGAATTCCAATTATATAGGCGGTTTGCGGGTCTTAAATCTAGATAAGTCAGAAGCTCTGGCCATGCTTTCCACTACGCAACAGGAATGGGTGGGACTGTTTCCTCTCAAAGGGGCAGATGGACAATTTAAGTACTTAGGAATCCAACTCACCGCAGATCCTGGGAAATTGATGCAAGTCCTAGAGGGGCAGCTGAGCCACTGGAGAGACCTGAGCAGTCAAATTAACTTGGATAAAATGGTTATATTTCCTCAGTGGTTATATGTGCTTCAAACAATACCTATTTTTCTGAAGGGTGGTGATCTAAAGCAGATGGATTGTCTATTAGGATCTTTCCTGTGGAGGGAGAGATGCTTGAGGTTGAAGCTTGCAGCCTTGAGGCAAACTTGAAGCAGGGGCGACTTGTGCCTACCCGATATGCGGACCTACAATCTAGCATGTGTGGGACAACACCTGCAGGACTGGGTCTTCGGCACAGTGGAATATACCCCCACGGAAATGGAAGTGTCACTTTTGACACCCCTTTCTCTCTGCTATGTCTTGCATAGGGGCTCCACCCATGGACAAACGTTTATGTTGGGTAGTGTCTTGGCGATGCCATTCTGTCGGTCCTGGTGCTTCCTCTGTTGCTGCCTGCACTGGATGACTCGGACATCTTAGGGGTAACCCTGATTTCCCGCCCAGCTATGTTGGCGAGTCCTTTGCTTGATGGGAGCGCCATGGAATTGACACTGTGGAACAGATGGTCACAGAAGAAGGGGACATAGAGCCCTTTGGCACACTGCGTGAACGTTTTGGTCTGGATGCATCAGATCAATTTATGTTCTAGCAGCATGGAGCTATGTGCGCTCTCTCCCTCGCCAGACCCTAAGGGGTATATTTACTTCTCAAATTGAAGAAATGTTTATGGCAGAGCAGGACGGACAGACTAGAGTTGCAATGCCCCTGCCATCCTTGACAGGAGTGGCGGAGAGATGGCAGGAGGAGTTGGAAGTCTTATCCCATGTCCCACTGCTGAGTATCAGCACCGATCTCTGCGAGACACAGTTTAAAATAGTGTGCACCTATATTTTGCCCCCAACAAAGCTCGCTGTGTGGGCCTGGCAGTGTCCAAGGGATGCCTTCAGTGTTCCGAAGCACAGGCGACCCTAGGACATATGTTTTGGGGATGTTCGGTGATCTCACGATATTGGACCTGGGTTGAATGTTTTATCCAGCAGGTCCAAGAGAACGAGTTAACCGTGTATCCCGGAGGGCAATCCTGAACATGGTGAGGCTTGGTGAGGGTCAGACAAGCGGTGGGCTAGGCTGGCACTATTGCTTGCCTGCAAGAGCATATTATGCTTCTGGATGGACTGAAAAAGGCCAACTCTTCAGCACTGGTGAATGGCTTTATACCGCCTCGTGGTGATGGAGAGTGAGAGGGCCAAAGGGAGTAGACGGAGGTGGGAGCTTTTTCTGGAAGTTCGGGGTCTATATATTCAATCTCTGCCTCCCCCCAAAAACGTTCTGAGCCACTGCCCTGCTTAGACCTCATGAGACGGGGTTAGGAGGCTTTGGACAGAGAGGGAGCTGTGGGTGTGCCAATATGGGAGAAGAATGGTGGGATGGAAGCCACCCATAAATAGATAACTAATAGGAACTTGGCCTTTTTAAAGGGGGATAATATCAATCCATGTCTTTAGCAGACATAGAGCAGGTGGAAAAGGGGGACGGGATGGAAGGGTAACATGGGGAGGTACAGGCGATAGGGGATTGTGTAAGAACCCACATAGTCCCCACACTTGCATTTTCCTGTCTCTGATTGGCGAGTATGCTCGCCAGCCGACCGATACCTCCCAACAAGCAGTAGGAGGGGGGAGGGGAGGGATGATTGAGAGGGGGGTGGCATACTGGGTGCTGGAGGGGAGGGGGGAACATGTAAGGAGGAAAATGAAAAAGAAAAATGACGAAATCTGTTGGTTTAGCACTGATACCCCTACATGAATGACACTATATTCATGTTCTTTGGAGTATAAAGATATTGTTATTGTTTTGAGAATCAATGTCGAAGTATGCATGTGTTTATTGATTCAATAAAAAAAACCTGTGCTAAAACCTATTACAGAGAATGAGGGGAACTACAGTATCCGCTGACAGTTTGGATCTTACTGGGTTTTTAAAGCATTCTGAGGGTGGGAAGCATCACAGAAGGACTCTCTTTATAGTTTTTATCTTTCTTCAAGAAAAAGGTCATATTCTGCAACTGCATTTCTGTCATAGGAGAGCTTTGTTTCTGGGTTTGAAGTCTGGATATATCCTAACCTGTGTTGGTCTACACAGCACAGAAGGAAGACATTTCTGAGTATGTGACAAGAGGTTTATCTCTTAGAGGGCAGTTTTTGTTGCAGTGTAATTGTAGATGTATTATTATTATTGTTGTTTTTATTGTAAAATATGAATTCTCTTAATCAGAGGGAACATTGTTTCCCATTGAACACTAAGGCGTATGATTACTAAATGGCGATAAGTGAGCTAGCGACTGGTATCGCAACCTGGTAGTGGATAACACGATGCAGAGTGTGCATAACATCGCCCCACCGCCCGGTAGCATGTTACCATGCATAAGGTACAATGGGATGGAGAAGGGGAATGGAGTGGGCAGAGCATTGGCGGAAGCAGCGGGAGCATGCCAACGCCTAGTCCAATTAGCGGGTGTCGGAGGCTCAGTGGCCAGGAACTGTAACACCAACTCAAAGCTGGCATTAATTGGGCCTGGTCCCTGCTAATGGCCATGTGATAACCAAGTGGAGTGGCCTAGTGGCTGGGGCAAATTACCTCAGGCCAGGGGTTCACATCCTGCTAGAGGACAGTAACCTTGGGCCAGAAGGACTGGAGTTTCTAGTCCCACAGGTGCTCCTTGTGGCCTTGGACAAGCCACTTAACCCTCCATTGCCTCAGGTATAAAACAGAGATTGTGAGCCCTTTTGGGGACAAGGGAAAAATATATATACAGTACCTGAATGTACACTGCTTTGACTTGTAGAAAAGCAGTATATAAGCCTAGTTAAATATTAAAAAAAAAATAAAAGACAACCAGTACAGCAGGGTCAACCCACAGTTTAGCCTATAAATGACTGTGGGTGGGGTTCCTGCCTTGCTACATCATGAACTACCATATTGCAGTGTGAGTGGCTCAATGGCTGGAGGGTGACCAACCTGAGATGGATAAGGAGACCCCAAAACACCTGGGCTAGCCCCTGCCCCTGCTCAGGTGGTAGGGGCCAATTTGCAGGTTCACCAGCCCAGTGATGGGAGGTCCTGCATCCTCGGATGAGGGAAGTCCAGCCCAGAAAAGCCCCATATCTTCAGAGATAGGGCCACCCTCCTCAGCCTCCCTGAGGACCAGTTGCTCGCCCTCTATAGGCTGAGCACAGGGGTCATAAGAGAGCTCTATGAGGATCTAAGACCTGACCTCAAGTCTCTGACAGCCCAGTCACATGCAATACCAGGACTGACCAAGCTCCCAAGGAAAGGAATGGAAAATAAAACAAAAGATATTATAATGCCTCTATATCGTTCCATGGTGAGACCGCACCTTGAATATTGTGTGCAATTCTGGTCGCCGTATCTTAAAAAGGATATAGCGATTTTAGAAAAGGTTCAGAGAAGAGCCACCAAAATGGTAAAGGGGATGGAAGGATACTCCTATGAAGAAAGGCTAAAAAGGTTAGGGCTCTTTAACCTGGAAAGGAGACGGCTGAGGGGAGATATGATAGAAGTCTATAAATTAATGAACGGAGTGGAACGGGTAAACGTAGATCGATTGTTTACCTTATCAGAATATAGAAAGACTAGGGGACATGCAATGAAGCTACAGGGTAAACTATTTAAGACTAATAAAAGAAAATATTTTTTCACTCAACGTGTAATCTAATCAAACTCTGGAATTTGTTACCGGAGGATGTAGCAAAGGCTGTTAGTGTAGCTGGGTTTATAAAAGGTTTGGACAAGTTCCTGGAGGAAAGGTCCATAAACCATTATTAAGAAGTGACCGAAGATATCAATGCTTGACCCTGTACAAGCATTGTGGAACCTGTGTCCCTTGGGGAAACTCCTAGGTACATATGACCTAGATTGGCCACTGTTGGAAACAGAATACTGGGCTTGATGGACCTTGGTCTGACCCAGTATGGCATATCTTATGTTCTTATGTTGCCTCTGGCTGCTTCCAAACATCTGTGGCTGCAGTTGGAGGAATATCCAGGGCCACCTTCAGTAGATACCTCCACAAAGTATTGCAAATCATGATCAGCCGGGTTAAGAACTATATTGTATTTCCTCAACAAAGGCAACAGTGGGTGACCCTCAAACAGCAATTTCAGAGAATAGCTGGCTTACCCTACGTAATGGGAGCCATTGATTGCACACATGTGGCACTTATCCGATTCCGAGACAGGGAAATGGTGTTCCTTAACCACAAACACTATCATTCCCAGAATATGCAGGTGGTGTGCAATGCAAACATGCGCATACTGAATGTGATGGCCAGGTTTGCTGGGTCAACCCTCAACTGCTACATCCTGCATCACTCAGCACTGTTCCAACAATTTGAGGAGGGACAGTATGGAGATGGCTGGCTGCAGGGTGGGTAACCTCTCATTGTTCCAAATATGCCACTGGTGGTGCACATATGCCAGACTGGGTGCCTGAAGAGCTTATATGAGAATGGGGCTTGTCATGGGGAATAAGGTCACCTGGTCAATGTGCAAAGCCAGGCTGGAAATCTGAAGAGCTTATATGAGAATGGGGCCTGTTTTCGAAAATAGAGCCACATAGTCACTGTACAAAGCCGGGCTGGGCACCTGAACAGCTTATATGAGAATGAGGCCTGGTAGGGGAACTAGAGCTACATGGTCAATGAACTAGACCAGGCTGGGCACCTGAAGATCTCATATGAGAATTGGTCCTGGAAGAGGGAATAGAGCCACACAGTCAATGTACTAGGCCAGGCTGGGTACCTGAAGAGCTTATATGAGAATGGGGCCTGTTTTTGGAAATAGAGCCACACAGTCAATGTACAAAGAGAGGTTGGGCACCTGAAGATCTTAAATTAGATTGGGGCCTGGAAGGGGGAATAGAGCTACACAGTCAATGTACTAGGCCTGGATGGGCATCTGAAGAGCTTACATGAGAATATGGGGCCTGTCAAGGGGAATAGGGTCACACAGTCAATGTACTAGGCCAGGCCTGGCACCTGAAAAGCTTATATGAGAATGGGGCCTAGTAGGGGGAATACAGCTACACAGTCAATGTACTAGGCCATGCTGGGCACCAGAAAGACTAATATGAGAATAGGGCTTGTCATGGGGAATAGGGTCACACAGTCAATGTACTAGGTCAGGCTGGGCACCTGAAGAGCTTATATGAGAATGGGGCCTGGTAGGGGGAAGAGTGGAGGAGTAGCCTAGTGGTTAAAGCAACTACCTAACACCCAAGCAATCAGGGTTTCATTCCCACTGGCACTTCTTGTGACCTTGGACAAGTCACTTTACTCTCCATTATTTTGGAAGAAAAGGCCTGGCAATCTACTTCTGGTCATACCTTGCCAAGAAAACCCAGGGGCTGCTGGGTCACCAGGAGTCAGCATTGACTTGATGGCACTGAAAAAGGGGGAATAGTATCACATGGTCAGTGGACTAGACCATGCTGGGCACCTGCAGAGCTTATATGAGAATGGGGCCTGGTAGGGGGAATAGAGTCACACAGTCAATGTACCTGGGAGAGACAAGCCTGGGCCTGTACCACTGACCATTGGAGCCACAAGCATGTATTTCTCCATCCACAGTCAGTTGAGTCATCTTACACCTATGGGAACTGTGAATGTAACAGAAACAAGCCCAATTGATAAGACAACATCATCAATAAAAGTAACCTGCTCACAGTCACAGAAAGGCCAGGATAACCATGTCCAGGAGTGAGTTGCTGTAATACCATGTTACACACTTGCAAGGGTAAGAGTATCAGGCAGTCTGGCCTATGCCACCATGGAACCATATTGCATCTGTGGGCCCGCAATGCGCATGTCAATGTGTACAACCAGTTTAGACTGCAGGCACTAATCACTTGCCCCCCAATCACTCAAACACACACCAAAGCAAAAGTCTGAGACACAGTAAAAGAAAGATTAACTTACACAATTCCCAAACTCATATTGGTAGCCAGTCCAGCCTCACCGAGTCCCCTCTGAATGGTGTGCGGAATCTGTAGCATTTCATGCAAGGAGACAGGTGAGGGAAGATAGATGGCAGCAAACTAATGAATCTCCTAGGGGGAAATAGGTGGCACAGGAAATACAGAAATAGCTTGTAATGGACTCAATAGTCTGACCCTGCCCTGGCCCATGCTCTAACTCTGTGCTGTGTGTGGGAGGGCCGGCTTGTATAGGTGTCAGTGAGTCGGGGTGGTATGGAAGCTACCAGTTGATTTCCAGAAATATCTGCTAAGCTGTGGAGGTCACCATGCCCCAGTCAGCTGCATGCTCAAAGCACCAGCAGAGGCCAGCCACACCCCCTAGTCCTCGATATCCATCCAAAACATGACCCCGAGGCAGCTGAGGGGTATCAACCATACAGAGTTGCTGCCATGACAATGTCACTTAGTGCAACCTCTGAGGCCACATAATCCAGATGCATCCTGGGAACTGTGGTCTGGCTGCTAATGTGTCTTGCAAGCTAATGGAGACACAACACCTCAGTGGGATGTTAGCTGATAGGGGTCTAGCTGGGCCACAGCACAAGTAAAACCACAAGGGCAGGACAAGCACTGAGGTTACACAGTGTGATCTGCAGGCATAGCACCCCTCACACATTCACTGTTAGATGGACAGTGGAATATGCCAGTATTGACTGCGGGGGGAGTGGGGGGGGGGGTAGATGTGGCTAAAAAAAAGGGCATGAAATAGGAAACGCACAGAAAGAATAGATGCACCCCAGAGATGTTCTGAGAATCAAACCTTTGACCTGGGCATTTCTAATGACCAACTCCAATGTAGCATATCAGAGAATCATCTACAAGTGCAGATGCACATCAGCCTGTTCATAGGGCACATAGTGTTATAGGGGTGCCTTAGAAGCGACATTGTGTCATGAAACAAGTCTGTCAGGCTCCCACGGTCATGAAGCCTCAGTTAGTGGAATGCCCATAGAACCTGCAGAGGCCCACCATACCTCTAGCATCCTGGATCCCTGGTTATTATGGTGTGGAATGCGGCTGGCAAAAGGCTCCAGATTTGTCTGACAGGCATGAGCCGGTCCTGGGTTCACTCCACTGCATGTTGGGACATGTAGCCCAGAGTACATGCTTGTTCTTAACACAATTATTTACTAATATTTAGCTATGTATTTACAAAAGATGTTAGCCACCTTTCTGAAAATACATTCAATCAAAAGAGCGCACACAGTTGAAAAATACAAACTATCCAAATCCCCAATACCCACCCCCCAAACCAGCCATCCTGCACTCCACCCCAACTCCCCACTCTCCACCCTCAACTACCCCTCACCTGTACCCCACAATCCATCCACCCGACTCTCAACCCCTACCCCTCTCCCCACCCCCTCCCTAACCCACACCCATTAGTCAAATAACCAGTCCTCTATACAACCTCCAAACCTCCCCTCCAACACCCCTCAAGTACCACTTAAAAGCCACGTTTTCCACAATGTCTGAAAGCCCAACAACCCCGACTGGGCCTGCAATGCCTGAGGAAGCACATTCCAGAATCCATAGGCAGTAACCCTAAATGCAATACAACAGGTCCCTGCATGCAATGGGGACAGACTAGGACTGGATAGAGCCTGATGTGTGCATATGGAACCAGTAGGCAGTCATATCCCAGGGGAAAGTGAGGGGTCACTATCTCACAGAGTTGCTGCTGCAAGAATGTCACAAATCCCAGACTTAAGGCCAAAGATGGCTGTTACATCCTGAGACATGATGCCTGGATTTACACTGCCAGAACCAGGGACCACAAACTGCACATGGGGAATATGTGGTCACAGGCTGGAAAGAGTCACAATCTGATAGCTGCAACTAACAGACCTGGTAAATCAGCACCTGCACCCAGAACATGATTGCTGTGGGAACTGAGTGCAGGGGCATGTACCAGCCCTCTGCAACTAATATAAGCATGAAGCTGACAATGGCTTGGTTAACTCGGTGACCCTATAACCATTGTAATCCTCCCGATGCAGCATCAAATCCGCCACACAGACACTGAATTACCCTCCAGGCAGGGTGATTGCCACCTATGCTTGCAGATGGCTCTCCCAGCTGCAGCACTGACTCAAATCATTATCGATCCTGAGGTCACAGATTTGAGTCCATCAACAGCTCAGAGGTGGCAAAGTTATCTATCAGTGTTTGCCATGCCATAGCCTTTTCGTATTCCCACAAATGTCCCCTCACATTCAGTGCAAAACATTCCACAGTCTACTGAAAGGAGAATGTCAGAAAGGCAGCACTGCCTGCATATCACATCCAATGAACCAAGTGAGTAGACAACCAGTGACATGTTCTAATAGCAGCCCATTAGCTGAGAGTACGCAGTACCAGCCAGACCACAGATCCCAGAATGCATCAGGATTCTCTGGTCTCAGAGGCTGGACTAAGTGACCTCCCCCCAGCTGGAACTCAGCAACATAAAAACTCTGCACCTGCTTTCAGGATCTGCTGATTATGCCAAATCATTCCAAGAGGGTGGGTAAGCAGATCCTGTCACACATAATCTGCCAATATTTCTGTAAATCTGCCAGCTCCAATGCTGCACCAAGACTAACTTGGGTGAACCTTATGCATGCCCCAGTCAGATATGTATGCAACAGGCAGGGTGGCATGCAACAACATGCACAGCTCAGCCCACCCACAGATGGCACCACTGGCATCAGCACAAAATAAAATATTCACACCCTACAAGGTCGCAGGTTCAATGCCGGTCCCAGCTCTGAGATAGCAAGCTGTGTTGGTTTCATATGTCATTTTCTATCATCATCAATAATGCACTGTTGCTCAGGTACCTCTGCACTCTCATGAGACCCCCTGTCTTTCAAGGCTGCGCATTCCCAACGGCATCAGAGGATGAATGTGTGGAAGGCAGCATTGTGTGGCAACCCCTACCAAGAATCTATGGCTCCCAACAGCCCCCATATCCTAACCACATGACTGATCTCAACATCGGGTCACACCAATGAATACAGGGAGTTATAGGAAATACATCCCTATTGGACCCATCTGAAATCTCCTGCCTAACACTCCCTGCAAGCCATTGATGCAAAGCCAGGATTGGATCAAGCATGTTGTGCGCATCTGGTGCCAGTAGGAAACCCCAATTGGAACATGAGGTGTTCACAATCTATGTAACATTTCTGGACTCCAACCCAGGTGTGTGCCAGTGCTATGGCAGCTGACTGAAGTTTACTGCTTTGAGTTTCTCATTGTATACAATATGAGACTCACTGCAAGTCCTAGAGTGCATCATGATTGGGTAGTCACAACAGCTGGCCTGCCTGACCATTGCATACCAGAAAACTCCAAACTCCTCAACCCTGACCAACCTATAAAGTCTACACCTCTGCAGCTCTGTGGTTCCACTGTCAGCAAGGTCAGCGTCAGGAAGTGACATAGTACCTGGTCTGAGAATATTGGGCAAAGCATTCCACAAATTCACCTTGTTGTACATTAGGCCTTGTGTACACTGTGATCACACCCATTGGCCACTCTATGGCTCCCCCTGTCTTGAGACTGCTGGGCATATGTATCAATCTTTTCACTGCAAGGATCACACAGGCAAGAGCCTCACAGGCAGTATGGCTGCAGCTGCTGACATGCAATATACCTAACAGTCCCCAATTTCCTCCCTACAAGTGATGCAGGATATTGGTGGAGGGCCTGGTTGCTGACCCCTGTGAGGTTCCCAAGGATATATGCAGAGACCAGCTACAATGAGGCACATGCCGCAACCTGCTCTGTCATAGAGCGCACCTTTGGCATGTTGAAAAGTCACTTCAGGTGTTTGAACAAATCTGGTGGTACCTTACAATACTGACCTCTCACTGTGACTGAGATCATAGTGGCCTGCTGCATACTACACAGCACTGCAATCAGGCTTAGAATCCCAGTCAGTATCAACCCTGATCTAGAGCAAGATCCAGAGTGTTAGCCTGCACATGCCAGGACAACACAGGAGCAGGCACCCAGGCCAGACAACAGCTCATACAGCAGATCTTTGCCTGTGCGTATGCCCTATGTAAACTCTTAGACATAATGACAGATAAAACCGAACATTGTGCCACTACATGCCACACCCATATGCTCATGAATAGTAGGGTGTGTCAATTTTGGAGATCTCATAATTTTAAAAAGCACTAGTAAAAAATGGTACAATTTCATGTGGCAAATCGACAACTAGCTTTAAATTTTGTGTAATATGTTATTTACCTACCTGTAATTTCTAGGAAATTATGCAAAAATACACAAATTACTGAAATATGTTTAAGTGCTCTGATAATAGTTTTTATGTGTTTGAATTGCATAGTAATGCCTTTTGTACCTCAATTATTAATTTATCTTACTTATTTCTGTGTTGAGGTTTATATGGTGAACTGGTTCAATATAAAAATAAATAGCAATTGGACACAAGGTCCCAGGCATCTCCTTTTCCAGCTGCAACTGTTAAAAGAACAGTGTGAAGAGGTAAGGAAGATAGTCATGCTACAGTAAGAAGGTCAGCTTGGTATGGTTACAGCAAGTCTATTCTGCAAGCTATGTTGTGCAGTGAAGAGGAACAGGGGAGAGGAAATGCAGTGGAGAAGATACTGACGATCAGAGGTGAAAGAGATGAGAAGACTCAGCTTGGAGACTGCAGTGTGAGACCCAGGAAAACACCATCCATTAACACTGAGGCAACTACAGTCACCCAATTACTTGACTGGAGCTCCAGAGTCTCTGAGCCTCCTCTTACCTGTACCATGACAACAGCAGAGATCAAGGCATTTCTGAGCAAGCCCATGATGGTTCCAGACTGGCCATCTGTCAGGTTCCCAAGGTCATGAAGCCATCACAAACCCAGTCCATAGGTGTGTAAAAATGGCAACCGAGGTTGCTGGTCATGTGTACAATGAGAAGAGGAGGGGACATTATTTTAAGGGTCAGATAGTCAGCAGGGAGCTCATGAGCTAAAACAGAAGCAAACAAGATATGGCTTCTTTGCTGGATTTTGTTAAATAACAGTCAATTAACTACATAAATGACATTGTAAAGACAATTATATGGCTACAGTTGTTGTTCAGACTATTTGTATATTCAAATAAAAATTAATTTCTACATATTTCAACTGTGATTTGATATAAGTAAGACTCACTTTAAGCAGTTTCTGAAGATAGCTTGAGATTCAGCATGCACAACTGCATAATTTGTAGTTTTGTAAAGTTTGGAAAAATAAAAATCTACCCCTAAAATTGACACGCCGTAATGTGTAGTATCTATTATGTTACAGAAGCAGGGATGGCAGTTGATGGCCTGGCACAGCTACTGCACTCTGCAGTCAAATGCATATTGGGGTAAGAACCAAGGCTCTACCTATATTTGCATGCTGATATAATGTTCCTGTCAATTTCTGTTGAGCAAGACATCTCTGGGCCACCATCATGTTGGTGATTTCTCTAGCATCATGTATTTGTGACATCAGGGGCCTGCAGGAAAATACTGATAAGATGGATGGCTGCTAGAGGGGGATGTGACGATGATTGTTACAGGACTGTAATACAAGGATCTGCTAATGATTTTGCAAAGAAATGGGTGGGGTGGCGGGGGTGCTGCTCAACACATAAATGAACATATGAAAGCAAGTCATGCGAAAAGAAGTCACACAAATGGAGGAGCAGCTGTAAAGAGAATAATACCAATGGTTACATGACAAAATGAGGCATGAACGAGAAGCTGTGTGGTTAGCAGCCTCCCTTGTGACTTCTACCATGGCCTCATAATGATTACAACAAAGTGCCAACGTCTGTGTCAATCTCATAAGTTGTTTGTCCTTCCTCAACAGATGCAAGAGCAGGGGACAGCTAGACAGCTCTCAGCCACGATGACACCCTCCCCTAGAAGACAAATACCATTGTGGTATGTAATGATGATGGCTAGCAGAATAGAAGAATGTGCCTCTGCCATGTATGGCCCATATGAAGGTGAGATCAAAGGTGGAGAAGAAGCCCTGGATGACCCACATGCCGGTATCAAATGGGGTGATGAAGTAATTCCAGCAGACATTATCAGCAATTGTGAGTCCTGGTCCACCTCAGAATATGTCCATGCTGTGAATGTCTATGTCACAAGCATCATGCTAACCTGGACTCAGTGACTACAATATCTATGGACTACTCCTCCTGTGCTAAGAATGACTGCAGAGGCATCACATCCTGCATAGACAAGCCTGCTCTGAGGACATCCACTGTAATTGACTGGCAACTAGATGTAAAGCTAGGCCCCGCCACAGCTCTGGGCATGCTGGGAACAGTACTAAACCAATCTGCAGCTATCCATGTCCATTGGAGAGATCACCTGAATCTTGGTGTCACCCTGCCAAATCAGTTGCATTGTGTCAAGATGAGTTGGATGTCTTTTAGGTGTCAAACAACATGGTGTCCACTTTGGCTCTAGTTGACTATTATCAAAAAGAAATTAAGCCCTCACAACGTAGAGAGAGTAAAACTACATATAACCTCCTGTAGTCATTCATAAACACTCAGCATATCGAGAATGACTCCGTCATTAAAAAGAAAAAAGAACCAATGGTCTCAGACTAGATTGGGCACCACCTCTGGGTATGAATTCCCTGCAGGTTTAAAGCCCATTTGCATCAATGACAAAAAACGGTTCTTAATTTAGAAGTGACGGTCTAAACAGTATAATAATAACACAGGTACACTACCAAAAAACTGCCTCCAGTTTTGCAACTGATTCCTATAGATTTTGGGGTGCTGAATCCAGGAAAAATAGCCAAAATGTTCCATCACGTCACGTTTTCTTGCAAAATTAGATTTCTTACCCATATAAGGAATGTTCACATAATTTCTTTTTAGCCGACTGCAGTTTATTTTCTTGGCCCAAAATAGAGGTTGTAATGGTTAACTAACTAGAAACACTCCCTCATGATATTTCAGAGTGTTTTGTATTCATTTTATACATTAACAGGACAATTGGGAGGCGGGGAGCTAAATCCAGTACTCTCGCTGGCGCATGTTCTTTCCTGTTCGCCTCGCCTCGTTCGCTCGCTCAAACACGGTGGTTGCGACATGAACGTTCCTGTCAAATTTCAGTTTCTTGCAAGTTCATTATTACCTTTTGTTTGCTCAGTCGTAATCCATCTTTATTCCGAAGTGGTTCACTACAGTTGTAGTTTGCAGTGCTGTGTATTTGTGATGGCTCACAGAGCCAGAGGTTGCGTCAACTCTCCGGACAGTTTTTGTTTTATTTGTGGGGAATATACCAGGAAAAAGCGGCAGAGGAACATTTCTGCATTTATTAAAAAAGTATATTTCGCCTATTTCGGTTTGAAGTTAGGCGATCAAGACAAACCGTGGGCTCCTCACAAAGTGTGCAAGACATGTGAGGAAGATCTACGCTTATGGATGAAAGGTAAAAAACAAGCATTTCGTTTCGGAATACCTATGATGTGGCGTAAACAAAGAGACCACAGCAGTGACTGCTATTTTTGCTCTTGCATTGTGAAGGGATACAACTTAAAAAATAAGAACGTAATAAGTTACCCCAACCTTCCCTCAGCAATTAGGCCTATGCCTCATAGCAACGAAGTACCTGTGCCTGAACCACCAAAATCTTTGGATCATATTTGTGTGGACGGTTCTGATCATGATGAGACTCATCAGATGGCTTTTCCCGATGAGTCCAGTACTTCCGAGTTTGAAACTGAACCAGATCCGAAACCTGAACTTTTCTCTCAAGCTGAATTGAATGATTTAGTCCGGGATTTAGGACTCCCAAAAGATGCTGCCCAACTGCTAGGTTCTCGGCTTAAACAGAAAAATCTATTCTCACCAGGAACAACTTTTTATTCGTACCGCAACCGCGAGACACAATTTTTGAAGTATTTCAGCAAAGAGGAAGATTTGGTATTTTGCAACGATATATACGGAGTGATGGAAAAGTTTAAACTCAAGTATGATCCTGCTGAATGGCGGCTGTTCATTGATTCGTCAAAAGACAGCATAAAAGGTGTTCTTCTTCATAATGGCAACACATTCGCTTCAGTTCCTATTGCTCACTCTGTTATTCTCCAAGAAAAATACGAGAATTTGGCCCTGATTCTTCAGAACATTCGTTATGATGAGCATAAGTGGATGATTTGTGGAGACTTTAAAATTCTATCCATGCTATTAGGGCAGCAATCCGGTTTCACCAAATATCCCTGCTTCCTTTGCTTGTGGGATAGCCAGGCCCGCGACCTACACTGGGGGAAAAAAGACTGGCCAATTCGGGAGTATTTGAGACCCGGTGAGAAAAATGTTCTTCATGAGAGCTTGGTACCTCGTGATAAAATTCTATTACCACCTCTCCACATTAAGTTGGGTCTCATTAAGCAATTCATCAAGTCCCTTCCAAAAGATGGTGAGTGCTTTCGGTACCTTTGCTCAAAGTTCCCCCGACTTTCTGAAGCAAAGTTAAAGGAAGGAGTGTTTGTTGGCCCTGATATAAGGAAACTCATTTCAGATGGAGCATTCGCTGAAACGATGTCTGAGAAGGAAAAAGAAGCCTGGGATTCCTTCAAGGATGTTGTTCTCAAATTCTTGGGGAACAGGCGGGATGAGAACTATAAGGATATTGTTGCCAGGATGCTCAATGCCTTCAAAGAACAAGGCTGTAACATGAGCCTGAAAGTCCATTTCTTGCACTCCCATGTGAACTACTTTCCCGAAAACTTGGGGGCGTACAGTGAAGAACAAGGTGAAAGGTTTCACCAGGACATCAAGGACGCAGAGAGAGGGTACCAAGGAAGATGGAACACCACTATGATGGCTGATTTCTGCTGGTTGCTGCTGCGGGAAACCCCAGATGAAAAATACGCCAAGCAGCGCACCAAGAGAAGCATTCGGGGGAAGAAGAAACGGGCCCACCAGGAGATTGATTGACCCAAGAATGACTTTAAAATCTAAACTGTGTTGACAAATATCGTGTTTTTACTAAACTTTGAAATAAAAATTTGCTAGTTATTACCACAGTGTCGGATCTCATTTATTAGAATTTTATTTTCACACCATCGGGTGTTTGTCTTCATGTATTGCAATGGTGCGGTTTGCGTTTTCTATTCTTACATACATACCTGTACAACATTTTTTGCACATTTCTTTGCTTTGCTTTGTGTCTAACCTCGCTCTTATATGCTCAATGTTTGTGCACATGTATGTGGCTGTTTTAAGTGCAGACAATTTTGCTACCATCACAGTGTGTTTTGTTGACATTACTCTATTCTTATGTGCTGCCTTGTTACAATTTTCTTTATTCTTATTTGAATAACTACTAAACAATTAGTATAAAGAATTCATCCAAGAAACTTTTATCTCGATCGCACTCAATCTGAAACGTTCACCTCAAACTGCTAACCCAATGTAGCAAAAAATCTGTACGTGATGGAGCAAATTGGTTACCAGATTTGGATTCAGCACACCAAAAAACGTAAAAATCAATCGAAACATTAGAGGCAGTTTAAAAAAAATTTTTTTAGTGTACCTGTGTAATTCGAGATTACTTTCTTAAATAGTTTAGTGAGACTTTGCTTATCTGTTAGCATATTAAAGAACTTCCCCGACGCCACCACACAGGCACCATCACTGCGTTTCAGCTCTTCCTCAGGGGGTTCAATAGTTCTTTCAAATAGAGTCTCTATAAATAGAAGATGCAGAGTAGAAATTAATCCACAATTAATAGCACATATAAACGCAATGCAAGGGTAATAATGCTCTGGTTCATTCTTACCATAAAATTTAATGAAAATGATAGGCGGCAATCAACCCTGCAGTTTGCAAGTCTCTGAAACTGCCCGCCTCGCACTTGGATGCCGCGCATGCGATCTAAGGGGTCTGCAATGATTTTTATGGTTTAAATAGCCTGAGGGGGCGTGTTCGAACATCAAGGAAATATTTTCTTTCATCTCATAGTACACCAGGTGTGTTTGGAAAATTAAATACAAGCACCCCATTCCACCATATTATTCAAACCACCCAGAACCACTGTTTTCAATCTATAGATCCAAATTTGTTCCTGGATTATCAATGTCTGTGCTCTCGATTTACCTTGCCTTCCACCCACCACAGAAGCAATACCAAAACATCGTAATTCTTCAAATGTATGGTGATATTGTATACAATGCGCTACTAGTGGAGCCTCCATCACTTTGCATTTAAGTCTACTCCGATGCTCGTTAATGCGGGTACGTAATTGCCGTGTGGTCTTACCAATGTATAGTAAATCACATGGACAACGGATTCCATACACTATGTAGTCAGAAGTGCAGGTAGTAGAATGCCTCAATGCATAAGTTCGCCCATGATACATAAAACTCACAATCTCTTCAGAGATACTGCGAATATTGCACTGACCGCATCTAGTATGTCCATGTGGATCCTGCACCTGGGCAGTTAACGTAGACCTCAAACGCGCCGGGCTGAGTTTCTCCTTTAAGTTTTGATGTCTCGTCCAAACACATCGTATTGTGCAATCCTGTAAACCCGGGAGGATCCTCAGCACATTTTGATGACGTTTCATGATGCGCTTGATATCCCCACTAAGAGGGGAAAACTTAGTGATAAAGTTGACATTAAAGTCATCCAAAGCAGCTTGGCGTCTTCTAGGTTGCAATAACAGCTCCCTATGATTATAGAGTGCTCGTTTATAAGCTGTATTGATAACCGATCGAGGATATCCTCGGCGTAATAAATCTTGTAAACTTTTCGCTTGAGATTTATAATCTTCCACCCTAGAGCAATTTCTGCAATAGCGGATAAACTGGGACAGGGGTAAGCTGTCCCATAACTGTTTTGGATGTTTACTATAGTAGTGTAGGATCGTGTTTCGATTGGTTGGTTTTTTATGAACACAAGTGATCCAGCCTTGTCTACTTTTCTGAACTAATATGTCTAGGAAGACAATTCGCTCCTCGTGAAAAACATGAGTGAATTGAATGTGAGGATTTACACTGTTTAACCATGTTGTAAATTCCTGTAGTCCCACATTAGTTCCATTCCACAACATGAACACATCGTCAATAAATCGCTTCCACAGGATAAGTTGATTCATGTAGGGGGACCCTGTCAACCATTGGTGTTCATAGGCTTTCATATAGAGATTTGCCACAGACGGTGCGAACGTGGCCCCCATAGCCACTCCCGACATTTGCTGGTAAATAGTGCCCTCAAATTCAAAATAATTATGGAAAATGGTGAGCTTCACCAATTGAGACAAAAACTCCATATGTGCTGGGGATAAATCTGTATGAGATTGCAAAGAGGACATCACCACTTCATATGCTGCTTGTTGCGGAATATTGGTATAAAGTGCTGTAACATCTAATGTGACTAATAGTATAGCTTCCCGAGATGCCCACTCTGCCTGTTCAGCTAACATATTAATGAAATGGGAAGTGTCCCGTATGTAAGAAGGAATAGTTGTTAATAGCGGTCGCAGAAAAGAATCAATATACATTGAGAGTGGTTCCAGCACTGAACCTTTTGTAGAAACTATTGGCCTTCCAGGCGGATGGTTCACATCTTTATGAATTTTGGGAACTAAATACAGTCGTGCTATAGAAGGAGAAGATTCATTCAAAAAGTGCCATTCCTTTTTTGTGATCAAATTGCATCCCAAAGCCTGAGACATAATAGCCTTAATTGTCCACTGCAAACTTTCCGTGGGGTCTCAAGACAATACTCGATAAGTGTCTGTTCGTGATAACTGGCGCTCCACTTCTTCCAAATATTGGGTCCTATCCATGACCACTATAGCTCCCCCTTTGTCAGCTCGGCGTATGACTATATCAGGATTAGTTTGTAATTCTCTGAGCGCCACTTTTTCTGTTGATGTAAAATTACAAGATCTGTGTTTGCGCTCCCGTTCTAATTTAGTTACATCCTGAAATACTAATCCTTTAAAAAGAATTAAAGCTGGAGGTATGGGACCTGGAGGCATCCATGTGGATTTTATTGGAAGTAATATACGTCCTGATTCTGGAGAATGCCCCGTCCTATCATCAGCTGTAGCAGTTGCTGCAAAAAACACCTTAAGGTGAAGTTTTCTCATAAGGCTTTCGACATCAACTCTAAATTGGAAACTATCAAACTTAGTTTCTGGGACAAAGGACATGCCTCTATTAAGTATCTGTAATTGATCTTTAGTTAAGGGACATTTTGAAATATTTACTACCAAATTTTCCACATTCACTGTTGGAATAACCTCAGTCCTCAAATTTTCACAGCCGTGTGTCACTGATGTTGCTGATTTGCTCCTCTCCCCCGTTGCTTTCCCCGACCGCCAATTTTCTTTTTTGGTTTGTCGTTCCCTTCGTCGGAAAAATCCTGTCGTGATTTTACATTTGACTCAGAAGAACTTGTATCATCCGAGGATTTATCAAAATCTACACGTTTATGCAGTACCCGGGGTTTCCTTTTTGGATTCATCCTGGGGTACACATACCCCTCTGTATAATCTTCATAATCACGTTTTAACTTCTTGGCTTTAACTTGTTTCACCTCTCCATGTAAAATTTGTACTTGTTTTGTTAATTCAGTGACCTTAAGGTCTAGTTGACTATTGGCTAGAGCATGGGCCAAGCATGGCTGTCACTTGCGACCAGGGATAGTTTAAACAATCTGCCACTGTCACAGCACTCACAAGCAGAGGTGGATTCCCCAGCATCACATTTGGAGATGTGTGCTATGACTGTACAGAAACTGCTGTCTGAGTCATTGGTAGATACTCCCATGTCAGTGTGCTGGTTGGCACTGTATGGGTGCCCCTCAACATAGCTGGGGACAATACTAACTGGGGATGAGAATATCACTTGTTAGAACATGTGGTCATCCCATGGCAAATATCCATGCACCTGCTTAATCAGATGTGACACTGCCCATGACATGTATCGCCTGCCATATGGATAGTAAGTGTGCACACCATCTTTCCAGCAAGGTCCAAGCATCTATGGGGGATCCCTACAGAAATCCCTGTGAGACTGCTGCATGTGTTGACTGAGTGCATGACCCCTCATGGCAGGGTTGCTCAGCAGTCAGACAGGATTATGCAGAAGGTCTAGACCCTTCAGGAAATGTCCCCGGTGTCAATTGTGCCTATGAAGTCTGAGCTCCCTTGGATTAAACAACATTGGAAGAAGGAGATGTGGCCTCCCTGCCCAGGGTCCCAGCCATGGGGCCTGTCCAAGTGCTCATATAGCCATGTCATGGTTCTATGTTCCATGAGGAAGCTGGAGATGTGTCCCAGGACACCAAGCAATCCCTTGGACCCTAGTCAGTGGGGGACTGTCATATGCAGAGATGTGTTTCCCAACTGGATGATGGCTCAAACTCCTCTCCCTATGAGCAGATGTCACATCTCTGTTGTGCAAAATGGAAAATCAGCCTGTGCCATCTCCCCCCATATTGTGGGCCCATTAACAGGATGTTGTGGTGTTCTACAGAGGTATTTAGCTCAGTTGGGCTTGTGCAAGATGTAATAGTCTGTTTCTGAGTTCCATGTCATACGTGAATGCCTGATAAAGAAATGTTAATAAATACATATGATGAACCTGAAATATGGGGTAGACCTTGGTCAATGTGTGTGTCTGTGCAGAAATAGGTATGATCAAGAGAGATTTCCCCATCATTGCCTGTGAACTGAGTGCTGTCTCTGGCTGAAAAAACCCCAAGTGTGTGATCATTGAAGTCCAAATCTCCCCTGCGCCCTGGTTAGTGATGTCTGAACACTGCTGTGAGAGCAATGGCCCCATATGATGTATCATGTCTGCATGCTAGGGAAGGAGAGGGGGACCCACTAGCACCAACATAGCCAAGTGCATGTAGCAGATGCGCCATGTAAGAGTGGGGTGCAATGAGGCCAAGGAGGTACTGAGGATATGTGATGTTGCTAGCACACCACACCATGTAATAACTCGCCATTGCAAGCAGATATGACCAGATAGACAATCAAAAGATGCCAAGTGATGTGTGTCAGCCCCCACTAATGCTGGTGTGGCCACCATTTGTGGCACCCTTGCAAGTCTGAATATGGTGTTAAATTATCTTAGGTGGCACCAATGATGGGACAAGGGTCCCACAGTGGTCTGCAGGATGTGTCTCACATGATGTCAGTGTGCTGATGGTCACCAGTGGTTACAGAATAACTTGCTGGGATTCCCCAAAGGAGAACAGAGGTCCATTCAGTCACTGCCATCATCATCGGATGCAGCTCAGTTTCTAGGGACAGGTGGCTCCCATCTGTACATATAGTCTTGCAGCTGTCATATGGGAGGGGGGGCTGACAAGTCCTGAGCCTTCCCCATTAACCTATATCCAGCAGAGTTATATCTTGGATGGCCAGGAGAAGTGGGAGCAATGAAGTAAAAGTGTGTGGATTCAAGGGGGAAAATGTTGAGTAAATAAATATAAATATTTGCAAACCCATAGCTCTTTGTGTTTGTTACAAAGCCAATGATCTATCAACCCCTCTCATACACACATGATCCCAATGATGTATGCTGTGCATCTAGGTAACCACTGAGGATACCTGACCAGCTATCTGATACCAGCTTGCGCACACAATGTGAACTTCTGTGTCCTGGCCCCTGGATGCATGAACCCATCATGATTTACCAGGTCTATAGTTGCAGAGTCAGTCAAACAGGTTGTGACCAGCAGTGTACAACAACCATAGTAAGGTAAGGGACATCTGCCATGTAAGGTGTCGCTGTGTCTGGCCAGTGGCTGTATACTGGTCTTTGATCTTTGTCTTCCTGGGTCTGCCATGGCCCTTCCTCAGGCATGATGGGACAGCTGGTGGTTGCTGGTAGCTAGGGCCTGCTTGAACCTCCCTCTGGGGCTGCTAATGGACCTGCAGGAGGCAGACAGCTAGGAGGGCCTGTAGATTTTGATTCATTATGATAAAGCCACTTCTCACTGCATCCACAAGGTCCCCCAGCTGTTCAATGGCACACAGCATCTGCTCCAGCCTCTGTTCCACACGCATCATGGACTAGTGCAGAACAACCTGGTCATACTGTTGTCCTATATGAACAGTCCCCTCATGGGTAGGTGCTCACACAGAGACATATGCTGCTTGAAAGGACAGTGTAAACCTGAGCAATGTGAGATCCCAATCGTGCCTACTGCATATGTGAACAATGTGAGGAGGTATAGGTCCTGACACCACTATCAAAATTGCCAACAACCATGTGGCCAAGGGATGCAGAGACCATGGCTGAGCATTAGCAGACATCCCAACATGTGTCCCAGTGGCACATCTTGAGTGGTGAATATAACCACCATGGTGCTCCTGGCCCTCAAGGGTCCCTCAGGTGGCCCTGGCCTCTCCCTGAGGCATCTCCTGACAGTGGCATATGCTACAAACCATGTGCTGCCTCCCCTTCTGTACAGATTCCTCCAACAACTGTCCACCACCTCCATGTCTGTGGAACACAGCAGGTGACTCTGATGGGGAGGAACCTCAAGACATATATCACTGGCACATTGTGGACATGGGAGTGCCACTGAGAGTGACAGCAGAGGAAATGGTCAATTGTGAGTAACTGCCATGAACAGGGGCATGTGTCCAGCTGCAGGCCTAGAGTAATGGCAAATGTAGCAGGCATGCTCATTTGGCCACCTGGCATGCCCCAAAGTGCATCACCAGTTAATGGCAATCATTGAGGTGGTATTGGTACAATGTGCAGCCATCACCAACCTGTATGTGCCCTCCCACACCAAGTAGCAACACCAGCAGCTCCTCATACTTGTCAGCAACTATCTCCTGTCTGAGCTCATTGGTCTCATCCCCAAAACGCTCTGCCCGCTGGTGTTGCTCAACTGGCACCACCCTCCTCTTCTGACTGGGGACTGCAGCCAGGCCCCTACCTTCCAGACGTAATACCACCCCTGCAGGGCTATGTGATGAGTGTGGGGACCTACCACCATGGGGCCTGTTGCCAGCCTGTCTATCCTCTGCAGGACATGCCCCAGCTGGCCTGTGGGTCTGTGACCCACCACAGCTGATAGCATTGGCAGTCAGATCACCCTTCCCTATCTCCAGGGTACTACCACCCCTCCCCATTCCCATCCCCTGTGGTGCAGCACCCCACCACATCCCCTGAGCTGCACTTCTCCCCCACCTCTCCTGGGAATCTCCAAACTCCCCCATCTCCTATGTACCTGCACCCTCCCCCACCTCCTGGGCACCACCTCTCCTCCTCATCCATGCACTCCACCACTTCTCCTCATCCTCTGCATCCTACCACTTCTCATCCCTGTAGCCCCACCACTCCCCCTCTGCTCCTGGGCCCAAACTACCGCTGACCGCCACCACCACCCCCACACCACCACACCACCAGCAGTCCAGCACAACCACCCTGATCAACAAATTATGCTGTAAGCAATGTTCCCTCTAATTTTCTGTAGGCTGTGTGCGCATAAAATATCAGCTGTGCAGCTTTTGAAGGAAGGTTAAATTTTTGTGCGCCATATAACGACACTCGGAGTTATATACTTTAAAATTTGACTACACGTCAGAATACAGTATGTACACCACATTGATTTTAATCAAATTAAATGAAAATAGACAATTACTAAATGAAGCGGAAAATTTCTAATAATTACAATCACAACTTTAAAATTTTAAGACGTCTGTGTTGTTTTCTATCGGAATCAGAACCGTAATTTTTGTGCGCTCTGTTGTAAAGTATGTGCGCTCACTCGGTGAGGTGTGTGCGCGCGCACGCACATGCGCACAGCTTAGAGGGAACAGTGGCTGTAAGGGAGCAGCAGACAGTCCTCAGACCCAGCAGACACTTGGACTGTGGCAGACTGAACAGTGGCCGTCTTAAGCACACCACATGATGTCGGTCATTATGTGCGCACATATGACATGATGGGTGATACCCAGGGTGGGCTATATAAGGCTTCATCACAGCAGCTGCCCTCCCTAGCAGAAGCTCCACAGATGCCCACAATGGTTGGAACCATGGGCCGGACACCATTAATGGTAGGTAACCTATCTCTGTGCTTCTGTGTAACTCGTAGCATTTGTGTTTGCCTGGGCATATGTGGGCAAGGTGCATGCCAGGTCTGTTAGTGAGGCAAGGCCACAGGTGTGGCCGAACCCACACCCTGCAAATGGAGGTGTGGATCATGCAAATGGCCTTTGGTGGGGACTGTGCACGCCACATTCATCAAATGCATAGCACATAACTGTATCAGTGCATGCCTGATATCATGGGATGCGTTTACACATTTGTTGTTCTCTGCCCCTGGTTGGCTAGTCAGTAATCATGTGATCTGTTGGTGATGTCAGACGCCGGGTTTAAAAGACTTCCTTTTGGGGTTTCCTTTGTGAGCAATATGGTTGTGGTGGGAGAAAAACCTGAAGCAGGGTCTTTAAATTTAGTGACCCAAAACGCAGGACTGTGTCGTTTTAGCACCGCTGTTTGGATTTGCTGCGCTGAGATTTCAGCTAAGTACAGTTTGCTTGTGAATGGACATAACTTCTGCCAAGCAGTTACAAATGTTTTACTGCAATTGATTAAAGGGGACGTAGGTCTCCAGTTAAGATTTTCTTGCCTGGAGGCTGTTTGTCCAACAAAAAAAATATATTTCCTCTTAAGGAGGTCTCTTGTAGGTTAGAACCTGACAATTTTGTTTTGTATTGATTTTGTTGGGGCCGGTGGTGTTCCGTGGTCCTTAGGGGCTTTTTTTGTTATGATATCATCATGGGGCAACAAATGTTGTTAACAACACAACACATGCCAATAATTTTGGATGACACCTTGTATGGCCTGTCCCTCCCTTGACTACCCCACCCACATGCTCCTGTTCACACTGTATATAATTAAAGGCAGCCCCCCTGCCCAAACTTATGATAATAAGTTTATGTTCTTTAATCCTTATTGTATCCATGTAAACATTGTTAACCTGTTCAAAGTTCTATGTACACCATTTTGACCTTTGCGAAAGGTGATATAAAAGTTCAGCCAAATAAATAAATAAATTGCGCACCTCTGCTGCATCCACTTTGCTGTTTGCTATGGGGTATCACATGGTATATGGCGCACTCTGACACAGCCACTGCTAATGGCCAGTGACTCTTCATCGTGGTCGTGATGTCACCGCCATGGGCCCGTGCATTCTCAAGAAAATGGCTGGCCACATGTGGAACCCGCATTTCTCAGATACAGACTTGATCCTGCTGGCTTGACTCGTTGCCCCATGAAAAAGGAAGCTTTTTCCCACTCCTGGCATCTGGTATGACCATGAACGCCTGATGAGGGCCTGGGGGTGGCTGTATTGGCAGTACAAGGGAAAGGCTGATTACCCGCACACGGTGAATCTGTGAAGGCCCATTCTTTTGGGGCCTTTGCTCTCAATTTGCAACCGCTCCTTGCCACTAATGTGTGCATAGGTATACAGTAGAGTAGTGTCTGCACTGGATTGGGGTCTGGAAGACTTGGGTTCAATTCCCATTAGCACTCCTTGGGGCCATCATCCATTTCTGTGGCACTATCTGGCCATCTACCTACAATTGTATACCCTGTGTTGTAACCACTTTGATTGAAGGATAAGGTGGTATATAAAACTGGCTAACTAAAATAAATAAATAAGGGGCTTGCATAGCCTCTATGCCACATTTGGGTTGTGTGTATTTGTTTTACATTGCCATGGTGATCTGCCTATGGGAATTGCCAACAGTGCTGCTGCAGGCCCGTTACATGCCCATCCCTGAATGGCCACATGGGGACCTGCTGGGAGATAGCATCAGATGTCCTGCCACACATCACTGCTCTCACCATGGCACTACAATAAAGTAGTATGTGTAGGTCTAGTGTAGGTTCTGGGAATTTCACAGTTTTGTTGTTTGGCTCCAAGAGTTACAATGTGCTACAGTCTATATCCCCTTCTGTGTGCCTTTGCCAATCCTTTAGGTATTTGTACAGATCTGACATATTTGCCATTGCCTGTGCATTCCTCAAGGATTGTGTGCGTATAATACTTTCATGGTTGTGAACCAGTGTACAATGATGCTATGTGTGCCCATTAATTCGTTGTGTCTCCTGTTCCATGTATGTTGGCAGTGTGCATGTTGGCTTCATACTCTCATTAGGTAGCCCTGAGAAGGGTGGTATTATGTTGTTGGTGGACATCTCTACCTTATGCGCCTGCCCTTGTTTCTTCTCACCAGACAACATCTATCCAGCATGTGGTGGGCCATTTTGACAGGGTGGTCTGCCGTTATGATGCACTTCCAGGCAGCACTCAGTGACTCAGTAGCTTCTATCTTGTTCAACAGCTGCTTCGTAGTGAGCTCACTTGCTATCCTGTGACCCGGATTCTTATTTGTGGTGCAGTCAGGTGATTGCACTGGCCAGGCAGTCATCTGACCTCTGTATATTGTCTTACACTTGGCATCAGACAGTGCTCCGTGGCAAGGTGCATTGACATCCTGGTGGAGATATCTGCCAGGGAACAGTTGCTGAGCTGATGGCAGGATGCACCTCTGCATCATACCTGTTTGTTGCTGCATTCCCCATTCTGTCAATGATATGGGGGTTTTCCTACACCACTGACTGCCACGCATCCCCACATCATGACATTGGTTGGAAGCTTGATGGGGATATCCAGGCACTCTGCCTCATACCCCTCAGGGGGACAGCACCTCACATAGGTTGCAGCCTGGACACCCATAATGCAGACTCTGTTGTTGACACAGTACAGATCACCTGCTCAGTCAGCCTTGCACCATTTTGGGCATTATGATGCCCATGCTATGCATCCATTCCTCTGTTCCACCATTAGTAGTGGCTTCTACCATGTCATACTCCTCCTCAGCCCATTCCCCAAGCAGTGTCTCCTCACAGTGGATGTGCAAACTGCAATGGACCAACTCTTCCTGCCATTCCCACAAACACTCTGGGGTTGTTGGCTTGCAGTTGGCTAGCAATGACCTTAGCAAGGCCCTGACATCCCTCTTGGTTGATGTTCTAGGCTGACTGCTACAATGTCAGTCCTGCATATTTCCTGTCCCCTTATGAATCTGCATCATGCAGACAACAGTGCTGTGGTTACAGCTGACCTTGGCTGCAATCTGGGACCTGGAATGCCCATCCTCTTCGAGCCCAATGACCTGGAATGGTCCTCCATTGATGGACAATGTGACCATGCCAGGACATAGATCATCAGATGCGATACACACCTGTTAATCCACATCAGCCTCAAACCCTATGCACTGCCATACCACCATGGACAGATTGACTATCACATATTCCATCCCCTTGGCTGTGTTGGCATATAATTCTGATGGGTCATTTGGATCCCAGTGTGACTCATATTCCAGTTGCCCATACTGGGACATTGTGTCCTCAGGACAGTCATACATATGTTCACAGCCGTCAATTTGCATGCAGTGGTGGATGCCACCTCAGAGTGGGCACCAAACAGTATATGATATGCCTAGATCTGCCACTGACTTTGGACAGATTGTCCAGCTTTGACTGGATCATGCAACCTATGCATGAGGTTCACACACAACTGCACAGCTCCATCCCACCATCCTTTGGAAACACAGTGATGTGCTGGCCCTATGCTATAGCCCCACATGTTCCCTGCAGCCCACTTGCAATCCTTGTGTTGTTTGCATGCAGTCATATGTCTCTCTGTGTTCCCTATGGCAAACCATGTGACCAGCTAGACCACAGGACCCTGCTTGCATTGGGCTGCAGCCAGTGCTGGGGTGGGACGGGGGGTGCATATGGGGCTCTGTAGCCAACCCCATCAGAGACCAATATATGTGTTCATCAGGTACATGCCCCTGCTGTGGCTGTACTGGCACCCAGACTGGATCAACAGGGTGGCTGCCACTGCTGTGCCTCTTCCTGCCCTGTGACATCCTATCTCTTCCCACCTATACCATCAGCCTTTTGAAGTAGTGTTGCCACTACTCCTACATGCAGCTGACCTCTGTGGCCATTGCACCGACAGTGCAGGCCTTGTCACACACTGCTGCCACAGTGCTGGCCACAGGACTCCTAACACAGGGCAGGGGCTGCCTCCAGTCATGGCCCCTTAGCAGTTTACACATTCACCTGTGGTTCTGTGCTAAGGGTTGCCGACTGTGTGCATAGTTGGGACATCCTCATTCAGGCCTAGTGATACCCTACTGGCTACAGTCACTGGCTATCTGACCATCCCTGGGGTTACCCATGGGGGCCACACAACCACATGTCTGCATGCCCTGCACTGTTATTCCAGGACTGGGTAGTGTGTTCCCTCCAAGCAGAGTACAGTTGGCAGGGCCATCTGTGTCCCTCATTCAACTCCATTTCACCATTGTCCAGGTGCTTCACAGCATGCGATGCAGTTTGCCTTGGTGTCCCTGGTGACCTGGGTCATCACCAGGTCACCACCACCTTATCTTGCCCCTCCTCAATTCCATGACCTGGTCACTCCCTCACTCACCCTTTGCTCCCTTTCAGTTGTCACAGAGGTGGTGACAGTAAATATTGACTCCTCCCACTGACTGACCTCATGCTCTTCTGATCCCATCCCCACCCATCCTGTGCCCACCAGATCACCCAACATTGTCCTTTCTATGTGTCTGGTGCAGACCATATCACATTGCACCTGAACTGTTCCAATGTCGCTGAGACGAGTTGTGCCCCCATCTCCACAGAAGGTGACTGCTCCTGACCCTACTATTCCCTCCTGTTCATGAACAATCTCTTTCCTGATTCTAGATGACCGTGCATGTGCAGGAGGTCACCCTTGCTGTCAAGTGGTTCCTACCACTCAATAGCTTTGCCTGTCCTGCATTCAAGGTTCACTCATCTACAGTCCCCAGACCTGACTCATGGCAAGGTCACCTGTACCCATGTTTGTGTCACAGATGCAGTCACCTGTATCCTTTCCCAAACCTCAGGCACATATCTGCTGCCTCTGACAACATGCATCCACACCCTGGTCTATCCACCCTGTCCTTATTGGCACATGGGAGCTCTGTTGGGTCCTCGCTATCCTGATGGCTCTACCATTGCACATTCTGTGTGTGTCCCATTATTTCCACTTGTAACACCTGGTCCCTCTCCATGTTTTGACCTGGGTCCCCAGTGCTCTCATCCCAGGCTTCCATCCCTTGCTGCTCTGCTGTACATGCATGGTTGTCCTGACCTTCAACATAGGGCCACATCTATGATCAACTGGCCCATGCCTGACATGTCTCCATGTCACCAGGCCCAGTTCCCGGGCAGCTCTTTCAACATTGCTGGCCAGCAATCTCAGTTGCTGGCCAGCAATCTCAGCAATCCCAGTTCAGATGTGTCCCCTTCCTTATCACCTGCCGCCACCTCCCCCCATCATCCCTTTGTATCAAAGATCTGTGTCTTCTCTTGTCTTCACATTGGCACTCTGAAGCCCATTCCTTTCACCACACACTGTGACATCAAGTGTAAACTCTTTGGCCACCTCCTATCTGCACTATTGCTGCAACCCCTTAGGTGGTGTCTCCTTGATTTATCCCCCCATTCTTTCATCACTTCATATGTCAGCCATGCTGTGTATCATCAGATGGCCACACATTGCTGGGATGCCCCCTCCTCTACGGGAAGTTGCCTCACACCATCTCCATTGGTATGACCGTCAGGCAATCTCCTTGGTGAGATGGCCCTGGTCATCTATTGGTAAGAGAGCCCCCCCCCCCCATTCCCTGCATGGCTAATAGTATCAGTCAAGAAGACCACTGCCTGTGACTTACATGTGCGATAGGGGTCAGTCACTCACATTGCTGCATGTCTATGTGGCAGAGTTTTCCAAACAGTGAGTGCAAATGGTCACAATGCAGGAAGTCACTAAGAGGTCTGTGGCCAGGCTGCCTGGTGGTGTGTATGAGAAGACTGGACAAGAGTCCACCAAACTGTTGTGGAGAAAACCCACCCCCTCCAAACAGTGGAACCCAAAGATTCACACAAGTATGGTAGAGTTCAGAACACAAAGACTATATTTACATTATAAATATAAACATCTTGTCCTTCTACCTTTATTGGATGGCCGTGGCAGTGACCAGCCGCTATGTGGCATACATAGTAGGCAGTCACCACTATCATCAATTTGTAAAGGAACCACAGAATGCAACCACTGTGTGCCCTTGGAGCAATCAGACCCTGGTGGCCCTGCGACTCCTGGGTCTTCTGGGCAGTGGGATCATAAATATATTAGGCAGCCCTTCCACTGACATAAGGGAGGGGGCTGTGCCTTACTGCACCAGTGCTGTGACCATTCAGCCACAGGTCAAGGTGCTTGCCAACAGCAGACCAACCAATAGTCAGGACCATTGATGGAGCCGTGGTATTTATAGCAGTCAGTAGAGCTGCTCCTGATAATAGCCATCTTGTGCCCTTATAGCAATATAGTGCCCAGCCATCCAGCGGCTCATGGGTCTTCTGGGTGGTGGGATCAGACATTGATTAGCTGGCCCTTCCACATAGATGATAGGGGTGCAGTGACTTGGACAGGGTCACATGTGGGATTTGGACCCTGGGCTGTACCATACTGAGCCAGTGCTCTAACCTGTCAGCCACAGCTCCACATGCTTGGCTTCTGAAGACTGTACACAGACAGTGCCTGCTACCATGTGCTGGTGGCGGAGACTATCTGCTATGTGTGCACAGCCCCATCGCTGACTTTGACTATTGTTCAGTGTGCTATATTCAGGCATGTGGAGCTGTGGTATAATGATTACCAAACTGTTACAGTTAGGCAGAGCCCAGGGTTCAAATCCTACCTGTGATCTTACCCAGTTCTGTGCACCCTTTTTATGAAAGAGCCAGCCATTCTATTTCTGAGCCCACTGCCAAGGCAACCCAGGGCACACATTGTCTTTGCACCGGGTAACCTTTACTAACTGCCAGTCACAGCGCCCACCAGCTATTTGTGCCATCACCCCTTGTTATTCAGTGGGACTGTGGCACACATAGCTGGCAGGCACTGCGACTGCCATTTGCTCACAACCGGTACCTGTTTTCTGTGTTGTGCACATTCCTTTACCTGGCAGGCGGCTGCATGACACATTTCTAACCACTACCATGGCACCCAGGGACATCACCATGGATTACATGTGCACCCTTCTCTGCCAACGTCCAACTGCCTCCCACATTCACCTCCCACACTGTCTCACATGGACATGTGGATATAATGTGTTCACCACCTATTGCTGTGCCCGGCCCTTTGCCTTACTGGGCATTAATGTGCACACGGGCACTCTTACCACTCACTGTCTACTTACCACACACTAACTGGCCACTGACAGCAGTAACGCTGAAACTCCCCGCCCCATCCTTTAGCACCCATTGGGACCCTTAACAGTGTTGTTTTGCACTCACTAATGGTGCACCTTTAGCGCCGTTTACTAATCATACCCCAAAGAAGTTAGACCTCCCTGGGCGCTCACAGTATTAAGTGCTTTGGCATCAGCCCAGGGAGTGAAGGAGGGTGGTTTGGGCCATTTTATTTATTAATACTTTATTGTTTTCCTTTGAAATTTCTTTTTTCTATTTTGCTTTTATGAATTCCCAGCTTTAGGGTTTGCTTAGTTCTCCTCTCCTTATGAGTAGACTGTACTTGTTTTTACTTCATTTGTTTTGGGCACACATATGTAAATTGTGTTCAATTGCTAATTGTACTGTGTTTGAATAAGTATGCTTGTGTAAACTGATAAAATTATATAAAATAAAAAGCTAAAAAAATAAAAGACAGATGAATTCTTTATGTGTTTGAGAGCTTCCGCATTGTTCTACTTTGGCGCAAACTTTGGATTACAGTAAATTAATTGCTGTTTATTTATTTAGCAACTTTTCTATACTGCTCTACCAGTCACAGCGGTATACATGGAACAAATAGAACAAGCAGCGTTACATAGAACATAGGTAACAATAAATAAAACTTATTTATTTACTTAATAAAACAAGGTGAATATAATTATTTACAGAGCTGAGTGGGGGTTGAACGTGAACATAGTTATGTTGTGGTGGGTGAACAGTTAAGAGTCTGATCCAAAGTGCTCCAGGAAGAGGAGGGTTTTCAGATTACAGTGGAATTCACCTAGGTCTCTGAGTGAACGTACTTCTGGGCTGAGGGAGTTCCAGATGGTGGGTGCATAGAAGAAGGCTCTGCTGGAAGGTCAAAGTACTGTTCTTTGGACAATTTTAAACTCTTTCATAAAAAGAACTGTAAGTAATAAAAAGACAAAGGGGTATGTTTACTGAACAGCGGTAGCGGCTTCCATGCGATATCGGAAGCCGCTACTGCTGTTTAGTAAACATACCCCAAAAAATACTAAAAAAAACAAAAAATATAAACAAAGGGCCCAATATTCAACAGCAACAGCTAGCCATTCTAGCTGTCGCTGCTGAAACGTAGACCCAGATATTCAATGCTGGGACCATATCCAGTCAGTGGCATTAAATATCTGGGTCGGCCAGACAATGGCAAAGCTAACCAGGTAGTGGCAATATTCAGCCACTGTCTGGTTAGCTTTGGCAGCAAATATTAGGTCACCATTTAAGATGCCTAATTTTCACTGCTAGCAATAACTGGGCAGTGGCTGAATATCGCCACTGCAATTATTGCTGGATGCCACCCCTGGAAAGCCCCAGTGCTAGATGGCTTTCCTAGGATATTCAGCAGCACTGTGTTAGTGCTGCTGAATATCCCAGCCAAGACAATTAACATGGTTAGCACATTTGGCAACCGCGTTAATTACTCTCAATATTGAACCCATAAAGACTAGTCAAAACGCAAGTATGGCAGAATAGAATACAATAGGAGGTATATGATTATCGTGTGTAGCTGTAGACTCCAGAGGAGGTCATTTTATAAGAAGCCACCTAAAAATATGTGCTATCAGCACACATAAATTACCTATTTTCAGTGACTTATATGGGTGGATGGACCTTTATATGCATGCTCTAACCAGTCACTGTTATATAATTATGCACATCAGGCTAAGGGTGCGAAATTTCACTGTGGGCATACACATGAGCAGAGTGCAAATTAACATATGTAAATTATAAATACTATCATTTATGCACGTTCTTGAGAAGTCTAGGTGCGAGCACACCTAGATTTGCCCCATGTATTCCACCATGTACTTCATGTTGTAAAATACGCCAGAAACAATATAAAGAGGCACAAGACAACAGCAGGAAGGAATAGCAAGGGCAGAGGTATATTTAATACACAAATAATAAAAATGTCCAATAATAAAACTTAAATAGTGGATAAGCAAAAACAATGCAATTCATTTATTAAAACAATAAAAATAACCTAAAACAGATATAATTCACGGCCAAATAGCACAGGTATAACATACTGTGCAGCAACACTAGAATTTCTGCATGCTCACCAACCCAAGATGACAGAATATAAATAAGAAACCCAATAAGAACTATCTTGGATAAGGAGTGAGATCTTACATGCTGTCACACTCTGTGGTTGGCAAGTGGAACATGTACACAGCAGTGTGGACAGGAATAACTGAACAAACTGGTTGAATCAATTGGTCTATTTTTGCCCATCAGCTACTCTGCCATTATGCCAGCTCAACGGTTTGGAAAATGCTTGCTATGCGTGCACTGACAGTTTACAGAGCTTGGGAGTTGTGGTTTTCGTCATGATGGCTGCATGCCGGCAGAAATCGTTTTCTGGCATGCATGACATTTACCATAATACTCCATAATTAAGAAGTACTATTGTGCCTTGGACTTGTTGCCATTTAAGACAGCAAGTCACTGAAGAAGAGGTGGTCATTAGAAATCAAACGAAACAGATCTAAAGTGGTAAGAGGGCTAGAGTTGGGACGGGCCCCTGTTATTTATTTATTTTATATGTCACCAAGCTTACTTCTTGGCAGGTTCCAATAAAACACTGATTATGAAACAAACAGGATCAGACAAGCAGATAATAAATATAAGGATCCATGTCTAGCTTATTTCCACCCTTCATTTTAGCTCCCATCTTCCTCCCTCCTACTCTAAATATGACCCATTCTCATCCTGCAGCAATTATCTCATTTTCCTACAATCAGCACATGTAAGTAACACATTCCAACTCTTTTCAAGCCTCCCGTTCTGCAACATCTAGCTCAAGATCCTAAACAACTACCAGAGCCAAACAAAAGCTTCCCAGTATTCAGACACCATGGTCAGTGAGGTTTTTTAAACGCCAACCACAGCATTTAAATTATCCATGTACTGTATGTGGAATATATATGCAGATGGATTCCCCTACTTGGAATTCCATGGGAGGGGATAGTAAAATGTGATTAGATCATGTAAGAGTATATAACCCAGTGAGTGGGAGAAACTTATGTATTTTTCTCAGTCTTCTATTTACTATAAAGGACACAGAAGTCAGGAGAGGAATTTTGGGCATTATGTGAATTGGATCCTGATGTATCAAACCAGTCTATGGGTAAAAGTAAAAGACGTCTAGTATCTTTATCTTTATTTCCACATTTCATTGACCACCCAGGCCAAAACATCAGGGTGGTGTACAATAACAAATAATCACTACTAAAAGAATGAAAAGAACGCCAAAACAAGATAGGACAGAAGAGAGGACAGGGCACCCAGGAAAGATAGAAGATAGGAGGAGAGAAGGACAGGCTATGTAATATGAACCTAGGTAGGAGAGAGGTCAGACGTGGGAGGAAGGTCAAAGGCGATGCCGAAGAATAGGGTCTTCAGCATCACCTTGAACCGGGGGAAAGATTGCTGTGCTCGGAGGGTAGATGGTAGGGAATCCCAAAGGGCTGGACCGAGAAAGAAAAATGCAGAGTGATATGTAAGTTCCAGATGCGCACAAGCCGGGAAGGAGAGAGACAGACAGTTATTGTGAATGGAGCGGAGGGCACAGGGGGGGATGTGCAGATGTAGTAGATCGGCCAAATATTGTGGAATACCAGTATGTAATGCACGATGCACGGTGATGAGAACCTTGTATTGAAATCGGTATTGGAGAGGGAGCAAGTGCAGATTGAACAGGAGGGGAGTCACATGATCAGTACAAGAGGCATGAGTGATGAGCCGGGCAGTTGTATTCTGTAATAGCTGTAGATGGTGAAGCTGGTAATGGGGAAGTCCGGCTAGAACAGAATTACAGTAATCAAGTCTGGATAGAAGAAGGGCCACTGTGAGGGTAACCAGGGAAGATGCTAGGAGGACAGCATGCACTGCCCTCAGTTGATGCAGTATGAGAAAGGAACGATGTGCAATAGAGGTGACATGCTGGTGGAAAGAAAAAGAGAAGTCGAGGGTGACGCCCAAGTACCGAAGAATCAAGGTCAGGGGTATAGCATTGCCAGAGAGAACAGGAGTCGGTGAGGGTGGAGGGGCCCAGAAGGTAAACCAGATGGCAGTGGACTTAGTGGGGTTCAGATGCAAATAATTGGAAGATAGCCAGGAGGAAATCTGGGCCAGACAGGAGTTCAGGGAAGTGAGATCCGGTGAGAGAGAGCTGGTGTGGAAAAGGAGGATGATGTCAGTTGGCATAATAATATGCCAAAAGGCTGGACTGCTGTACAAGTAAAGTCAGAGGTGCGAGGAACAGATTGAAAAGTAAGGGTGCTAGTACAGAGCCTTGTGGTACACGCATGGGAGGGATGTGGTGGAGGAAAATTAAGAGCTAACATGTACTGAGAAAGAATATGAGGACAGAAAAGAGAAAAACCACTGATGTACCGTACCGCGAATACCATAAAGACTCACATCTACCCTATCCAGGTGAGGGTTGGAGCTTACAGTTAGATATGTCAGACTCTCTGGATGTAAGGTCTTCTGGCCAGGAAGCTGCAGGTTGGAAGAAATCTAAAGCAATTAGAAGAGATTTTTTTCTTGTTTGGACAATCTTCCTGGATGTGGTCAGCAGCAGGATCAGAGCACATAGGTTAATAGGATAAGAAGGTACCTATTTTATCAAGATACATAGGCATCCATATGTCTGTCTAAATAATAGCACAAATCCTGCAGCAATCATGCCTAAATTGAAGGTGTGGACATTACACCTGCTCTCATGCAAATGTAAATGTTAATGCATACTTTATACATGTATGCTCATATTCATTAAATATGCATGTAAATCATGGCTCCACCCAAACCCCACCCCTGAGCACATCTACTATATAAGTGGATATCAGCTTGCAGCACACCTGCATTTAGACATGACCTAATTTTGGAAGAGCTCGCTTATGTGCATAAATCAGCATTTTACATGGAATGTGGCTTATAAAATTACCCTCCTTGAGCCTGAACAAGAGTGCACACTGTGTCATCCATAGAGGAGGGAGACCAAAGTTTCAGAAGAGAGGGCAAAAAGACCTGCAGTGCTTCCACTAGTTTGTATTATTGCATCCTTTTCATGTGACCAGTTTCTTCTTGTTTTCACTTTGAGGCATGTTTACTAACAGTGGCCAGCAGCTAGGAGCACGTTGCCAACATTCAACAGTGCTAAAAGCGCTGCACTACCAGAACAGCATGAGAATAGGCAGAGTTAGGGCAGGAAGTTGGTGGGAGCAGCCGCACACGGCTAGTGCAGTCATGTTAGTAGCGCTTCCAGGCTTGAAAGACACCATTAGCATGGGTGCAATTACCGCTAGCCTCCAACCAGGTGGTAGTTGCATCTGTCTTGCTAGCGCAGCACCAATGCGTGATTCGGTGCGAATCTCAAGCAGTTTAAAGCCCTTAACCATCCCACACATATACCATCATTGACAACGCTTGATGGCAATGTACAGAAATGAATCAGGTGCTCACCTAATGCATCAATACCGGATGGGTAGCATAGTGTGTATGCCGTAGTAGCGGAGCAATGCAGACTGACAGCCACAAAACCAGGACCTGCAGCACATGAATGCATCTGCTGTAAGAGTGGGCACACATATATATACATAGCAATGTCACTCTTGAAAGTATTGGCCCAATCCTGAATTGGGCAGGGCTAAGCGCCGCAGCCGATAACCCTACCTGCCAACCCTTTAACCCCAGATATTCACTTCTGCGATGATGGAAGGGAATATCCGGGGTTTGCCGCACAGCCGGGAAACCACTGAGCCTAACCGGGCAGCAGCAATTTTCCATGCTGCCCAGTTAGCTCTTGCCTCCACCCCTGCTCCATCCCAGAACGTCTCCAACACACCCCGATGCTAATCAGATAGCATCGGGGTGCATAGGGGACTTTGGAGGGGATTTTCGAAGGCACTAACTGTGTAAGTGCCTTTGAAAATGCTGCCCATTATGTTTAAGTATGCATATGCACCAGATAGGTGCAAGAGGCCTGCTGGTTTGATAAGCTAGGGAGGATTTGAGGGTTAAAAAATTTAAAAAAAAAAAAAAAAAAAAAAAAAAAAAAAGAAAGTTTGGCACCACTATGTGCTGTCACACCATCACTTCTCCTTCATGGAAGCCATGTAGCAGTGCAAACATGAACCTGGGGGTCTATACGAGTGCCATGTGCCCTGTTCCTGTGGGCAGAAGCCCCCTCACCTTGACCACAGAAAGACCTGTCTTTGGCCTACTGGCTCATGAGCAAATACATACATTTCTACTGCTGAAAATGAGTCAGCTTGATTGCAGCACCCTGATCAGCGGTCACGCCCCTGGCCTTCTGTGTAAGAGATGAGGCATTCCACAAACTGGGGAGCTCATATGTCCTACCTTCATTTCCTTGAGAGCTGGTGTGATCCAGCAGGGAGCTGCTTGTGGTTGGTTGTCTCCATGAGAACCTGTAGAGTATCCTGTGGTGTAAGTATGGGTGCCCCTTTCTGGACTGCCTCCCCCCAACCTCCTCATAGAGGTTAAGCCACAGGGGTGGATATCCTATGTAGTGGCCAAAGGGGTTGCATTGGGACACTATGGCCCCCATCTGGTGGAAGGAATGGTAGCAAAGTGCTCCAGCCCTATTTCCCTACATCTGTGTGGTCACTGTGTTGAGCCTGCAGATCTGAAAGCTCTAGCACGCCCATCTTACCCATGAGAACAGCACTTCTCCCTATTGAGAAAACTGGGCCAGATGTATACAGTCTAAGTAATCGGGACTCTGGGCACCTCAGTGTGACATGGGGGTCATATAGTCATTTGACATGACAGCTACTGCTGACACCCTGCACCCATTTGGGGCGCCCTGTTTGGTCAGATGCTGCATTTGCACCCTCTCTCTTTATCGGGTTACTTGATATATTGCCCAACAGCAGGGCATCAGAGTGGTTTACAACAAAAATATTACAAGCTGCAGGAAAGGAAAGGAATGACATAACAAGACAGGAAAGAAAAGTCTTGATGCATGTGTTTGCTTTCATGATTTGCATGCCCCGCCCCTTTGTACTTTGGCCCATTGCCCTGAATTGTGCAGCAGGACAGTGGTATTCCAAACCCCACAAGCACCCAGAGCAGGTGCTCCCCCTCACGGCACACATGCCCTCCTCACAGTGGAATGTACTCACCCCTGCCGGACCCACAAGGCAGTGCCAGCGCAGCAAACCTACCTTAACGTGATGAGTGGCTTGCCATGCTGCCTCTGTTCCAGGCCCAGCAGCAATTCCCCAACTGAAGTCTCACACCCACCACCCCACCCTTGGTACACTATGCAGCAGGATGTGCCTATTTCCAGGTCAGCCCCCTGTATCCTTCACTGGCCACTTACTACATGCCCTGTTAGTGAGGTAGGGGCCCAGGTATTGCTGTCTGATATCTCTGCCGAGGTTTGGTAGCTTACTGGCATTCATAACATTGCATTGGTAACAAGAAAATGCAAGGCACATGTAGAGCTTGCCTTCACAGAGCGCATGTATTACAGGCACACATTCCCCACTAAACTCCTAGTACAGCAATTGTCATGCCCCCTGCTTGTACTATGGCTTCTATGCCCCCTCTGTGGTAAATTCACGTGCTAACCACTTCTTTGCCTCACACTAATTACAGCACTTTAGTAAACATACTCCTTTGAATCAGCTAATAAAGACTTTCAGGCCTGATTTTCAGTTGGGCAGGCTATGCGCTGCGTTGGCGCATAGACTGCCTGCCGACCCCCTTAACCCAGATTTTCACAGATTTGTTTGGATATGCTGGCAGCCGCCAAGGCTAAGCAGGTAGCAGCGATTTTTGATGCTACCCACTTAGCCCCTGCACCTGAAAGATAGGCAAAGTTTTTCTTTGCCTATCTTTAAGGCACGAGGTCTAAGCAGGAAGCATCTAAAATCGCTGCTACCCTCTTAGCCCTTTCCTCTGCCCTCGCTCCACCCCAGACAGCCCCCAACACACCTTGATGCTAACTGCATAGCATCTGGGTGTGTTAGGGATTTAGCCAGGATTTTCTAAAGACACTACCCATGTAGTTGCCTTTGGAAAATCCCGGTTAAGGCATTTACAAGAGTAACTAGGGACGTTGCCCATGTAAATGCCTTCGAAAATTGGGCCCTTCATTTTTAAGCCAATATTTGGACTCAATTTGCAGTTGCTTTGTGTGACCAGATTGATTTTCTTCCTTGCCAACAGTGTCCACAAGCTAAGAATCTTGGAGGAGAAGAAAACCCTTCCCTCTTCATACAGTACATGACCCTGAAGAGAAAGCAAGTGCCTTAGCCCTTTGCATGCACAGTGCACCCGGGATTCAGCCTAGAGACAATACCAATGTGGGGTTACATAAAGAATTGCATTTAACCCTCCTCCTGAATGTTAAAAGATTTTCAAATAAAGGCATGAATTTTTGTTCAGGAAACAGGCTAAGGTAAATTGTTATACATAATTCAGCATGAATATAGAAACTCATACTAATATTTTTCTCCTTTCTATTTTATTTTCAGGGGTACACATTGTTTCCCAAGAGAATATTTCTTTACAGGTAATGTTTACTCTGTATATTCTTTTTACTATTTTCTCTAAGGGGTATGTTTACTAAGGACCATTAAGGGCACACCGATTTGTGTGCGCTAACGTCATCGTTAAGGCTCCCTTCATGCAGTAAAGGCTGGGACGGGAGTAGGCATTCTGGCGGTAAGGGCGCTAGCAGCCGGTTATGAAGCAGTAACAGGACATCAGGCGGTAAGAATACCAAGCATGCACATTAACGCCCAATAAGACCAGTTGCCTTAATGTGCCTATCTGCCAGGCACATTTCAACTGCTGGACGGAGCAAAGTTAATAGTTGATGAACATGTCATATCCATATGAATGGGAAGATAATGTGGGAGGCAATCTGACTGTATCAGTGAGGGGTGCTCATGTCAGTGGGTGGCATAGGATTGGGTAGAAGTGTGCCCTGGAGATGCCAACATGACCACTTCCCCCCTCCCCCCTTTTCTCCTTCCCCAGTCTTGAACCTGTGACTCTTCGCTGTTACACACAGCAGCCATATGTTTGGAGCCACAGAGAAGCCATGTGGAAGTATGGGTGCATCAATTCATGTGTGTATAAGTGGTCATGGTCAGGATGCATGCAGGCATAACTGGGGTATGCTATGTGTCTGTGTAGCTCTCTGCAGACTCTTTGCCATACTTGTCTGACATGGTATGTGAGGCTGCTGTGGGAGAGGGACATCTTTTTAGGTTTGTATGTAGAACTGCATTGATATGCTGCTGATAAAACTGATGTTTATGTCATACATAAGAGATCTATCTTGTCAGAGGGCCAGGCATGATACATGAACACACACATGCAAGACACTAGGTGACCTAGCAGAGTACCAACGTAACCATTTCATGGAGTGTGCTTGTGGGCCAGTCCTGGAATAATCTCATGGTTAACAGGCCACACTGAGTAGTTAGGATTCCCATGTGGCTCAGATGAATGTGGTACCTACATGAGTGCTTACTCATAAAAGAGTCACTGGTTCACACATAGGCCCTGGTCATTTGGCAACTGAGAAAGCAGTGTGGTTATTTTTCCTCTGGAACAAGGTGTCATAGGATGAGGATGAAAGGGGATAGACTCAGGAGTAATAGGCAGAAATACTTCTTTATTCTTCAGAAGAAAGGAGGTGATAGTGCCTCTGTATAAGTCTTTGATGCGACCTCATTTGGAGTATTGTGTGCAATTCTGGAGACCGCACCTTCAAAAGGATATAAACAGGCTGGAGTCGGTACAGAGGGTGGCTACTAAAATGGTTAGTGGTCTTCATTATAAAGCATATGAGGACAGACTTAAGGATCTTAATATGTACACCTTAGAGGAAAGGCGGGATAGAGGTGATATGATTGAGATGTTTAAATACCTCTGTGGCATAAATGCACAGGAGGAGAGCCTCTTTTGATTGAAAGCAAGCTCTGCTACGAGGGGACATGGGATGAGGGTGACAGGGGATAGATTCAGGAGTGATATGCGGAAATATTTCTTTACGGAAAGAGTGGTGGATCCGTAGAATAGTCTGCCAGTGAAGGTGGTAAAGATGAATTCAGTATCCGAATTCAAAGAAGCATGGGACAAACACAGAGGCTCTCTAAAGGAAAAAAGGGGACTGTTGTAGTGGTTGATATGGAAGGACAAACTAGTTAAGCCATGTGGTCTTTTTCTATCGTCATGTTTCTATGTTTCCATGTTTCCAGAAAGAATGGTAGATGCATAGAATGGTCTCCCAGTGGAGTTAGTAGAGATGAGGACAGTATCTGAATTCAAGAAAGCATGAGACAAACACAGAAGACCTCTAAAGATAAATAAGGGACTATAGTAGTTGATATGGAAAGGCAGTCTAGATAGGCCATTTGGTCTTTTTCTGCTGTCATGTTTCTATGTTTTTAAGTCTAAGCAAAGTCTAAGTGGAGAAACTAGGGTATAGTATGGAACTCTGGAGAGGGAGGGATCACTGTGAAGAATGGAGAATTGTATGCAGTAGCCTTTTAGTATGGTGAAATTCACAAGTCATAGATGAATGCTGTGCCTCAGTCCCTAACTAATAATTGTTTAGAACACAGGAGAAACAGCAAGAACTTTCTGCATTAGAAAAATACCATATATATATATATATATATATATATATACTGCCCTCTTACAGGGGGAGAAGGGCAGAAAAAGTGTGAATTCTGTTTCTCTGTGTCTTTCAATAAAAAGTCAGATAAGTCCTAACCACAGAGCGAAGCTTTGTTTCTTCCATAGTGTTTCTCCAAAGTATGGACTCTTCAACGCATGCAGCATATATCAGCCTGGTATTGACGTCCTCATGTAGGTTGGACACACCTAACCAAGCCAGATGTTTGGCAGCAATGGCAGAAAACTGAAATTATGGAGGAAGTGTCACATACATCATACACTGTATGAATAAGATGGGTTCCACCTCTGCTACAATAGCTGCCAGCTGAGTCTATGCCTGTGGCAACAGGCTGGATGAGAAAGATTTGTTCCTTTTGAAAGATGGTATGCATCACATATAAAGTTACTGAGCTGCAGTACAGGAAGATAGTATCATCCCTGAAACGCCTTCTTTCCTAAATGGCGCAAGAGATCTATCTCCCAAAGGAGTAATGGAATACTCTCTGTGTTTTTTCATTTTCTTCATGGCTGCCTCAACCAAGACAAAGGAGTGTAAGGGCTGGACCTTATTTATTTACATTCTCTTAAATACCGTGCTATTCTGCATCAGTGTGGTTTACATTGAACAAACTGAAATTACATTGAACAGGGCATTATAACTTGGAGATAGCTATTTTTTACAGGGAACATGGGCTATGGAGGGTTAAGTGGCTTGCCCAAGACCACAAGGAGCACCTGTGGGACTAGAAACCCCAGTCCTTCTGGCCCAAGGTTGCTGTCCTCTAGTGGGATTTGAACCCCTGACCTTCCAGCCTGAAGTACCTTGCCCCAACCACTAGGCCACTCCTCCACTCCACTTATATGTCATGTTCATTTTCTTGGAGAGAGGCTGTACAGTAAGTGGAGTTTTTCAAATACAAAGTTCTTGGTCTTGCTCAAGACCATGAATTGCTACTGCACTGGTGGTCTTTGAGGCCTTATAAACTTCAAGGACATCTGCCCATGGTTTCACTTTTCATTGAAGTATGAAGGGTGCCTGTCTTGCCAAGTACTGAACAAATCTCAGGTAAGAAATATCCTCATTGCCAAAGGTGGGTAAGGATCAGACTGAATACCCCTAAAATATTTCTCTGCCTCCAAGGAAGCTTCAAGAGGAATGAAATCTGTACCAAAGAATTCCTCCAGTCTGCTTTGCAAGATGCCTGAGCCTGAAGAGAAAGGTGACAATGAGTGTGTAGTTTCAGGCTCTGAATATGACATAGACAGTAGAGAGACTATAAATTTTTGGGAAGAGTATGCGTCTCTTTGCACAGGGGTTATGCCAGTGGGCTGAGAAGGCATTGCACTGGGTTTTTGATACTGGACATTTGATAAGTCCTTGCAATATCCCTTAACAAACCTGTTAAACATCTTTTGCAGAAACAAATGAGGTTATTCGAGTAAGGGTAGGAAAAAACGGAGAGGATTTATCTTTAACTGTCATGGGAACTGGAGTTGATGACATCAGAGACTGGGCAGCTGAGTGCTGTGCAGAGGAGACCTGAAGACAGGGCCAGGCAAACCTTCAGCTTTACGTTCCCCCCCACCTGAGATTTTCATAATTAAACTCAAGAACATATTTGCCATACTAGGTCAGACCAAAGTTCCATCAAGCCCAGTATCCTGTTTCCAACAGTGACCAGTGTACCTGGCAGGATCCCAAAAGGTAGATAGATTCCACATTGCTTATCCCATGGATATTCCCCAGTCCATTTTAATAATGATTTATGGACTTATCCAAACCTTTTTTAAACCCAACGACACTAACAGATTTTATTACATCCTCCTTCAACTAATTCTAGAGCTTACTTATGCGTTGAATAAAACCATATTAAATGTACTACTTTGTAGCATCAGTGCATATCCCCTGGTCTTTGAACTTTTTGAAGGAGTAAACAACTGATCTACTTTTACTCGTTCCACTACATTCATTATTTTATAAACCTCTATCATATCTCCCCTCGGCCATCTCTTCTTCAAGCAGAAGAGCCCTAACCTTTTAAAACTTTCCATAAAGGGGTATATTTTCATCCCCTTTACCATTCTGGTCACCCTTTTCTGTACATTTTCTAATTCTGCTATATCCTTTTCTAGATGCGGCGACCAGAACCACACAAAATACTAAAGGTGCAATCAGGGGTGACTCAAGGCAATCTGCTGCCTGAGGCGAGGGTTGAGATGACCCCCACCCCCGTAATGTGGGGGGGAGGGCTTTCTCAAAACATAAGTCGAGGACTAAACGAAACCAAAAGGCTGATTAGATAATATGGAAGAAATGCAAGATGTTTGCACACCAAGGTACTAAAAGAATGAGCAAGAACCACAGCACAGTTTATAGAACTAAATTATAACTCTTGCCTTTTCTTTTTGAACATATATTTTGCATCCACAGAACCCCCTCCCTCAACAATGGGTGCAGAGCAGAATTAGAATATGCACCCACAGAACTCAATATCTTAAAAAGAAAATCTGATTCTGATCATCTCAATAACAAACATTCTCCAGTACCAGGCATATTGTGAACTAATACAAAACCCTACAACAAAGTCACCGAGGATTTATAGAAAAAAACTACCATACTATACCATACCAGCACCAACTTCCAAAATTCACATAAGGAACCCATCCAAAAACAGTATCACTAAAAATACTGCAGTGGGCCCTGGAACATCCAACACTTATTTGAAAAGCTGAACAATTTAGATTACTATAGTACAGATCCCTACATACATAGTAGCATAGTAAATGACAGCAGATAAAGACCAGTATGGTCCATCTAGTCTGCCCAGTAAGATGGCAAGAATAGGTGCAGCTGCCACTCCGTGCAGGTCACCTCTCCCCATGCCTTTGTTTAGAGGTGAACCCATTGCCCTGTGTAGGGCACCCCTGTTTGTTGAGAAATTAGATAGTTAAGTTTATTTTGATTTTATACTGTTGCTATAAAGGGATCCACTGTGTCTGTTCCATGCCATTTTCAATTCTGTCACTGTATTTGCACCCACCACTTGCATCGGGAGGGCATTCCAAGCATCCACCACCCTTTCAGTGAAAAAGTATTTCCTGACATTGCCATTCAATTTACCTCCTTTCAGCTTCATGTTATGACCTCTAGTTTTACAGCTTTCCCGTCTTTGGAAGAGGTTTGTTTGTTAATTAATACTCTAAGGGGTATGTTTACTAAACCGTCCTAATGTGCACCGGCGTTAGTGTGCAGGATGCCATATAAGGAGTGGGCGTTTCAGTCTTAACCTAGCAAACCGGGATTATCGCGCTAATGTGCGCCGCGCACAGTAGCGCACGAGCAACGTGCGCAGGAAGCATAAGCAGGTGCGCTGATGTGCAAATAGAGGAACAGAGCTGCAGTACAATGGTGAAGACACTGACTGATGGTGCAGGGGTCATGGGTTCAATCCCCCACTGTGCCCAATGAATAAGGCTGGCTGAGGCACTACCTGTTATGTGTAATATTGCATTATGAGGCATTTTAATTTTATTTTAATTACTGCTGCTAGCAAACGCACTCTCAAAGCGCTGTAACATACGGTACTGAATAAGGCACCCCATAAGGTACCCCAGAGGGCACATTTTAAAGTGCACTGTCCACCAAGGCACCCTACAATGTTGCTTAAAGGATGGCATATTGGGCGCCATATAGGGTGCCCTATGAGGCACAGCAAGGTCATAGCACTGTTTTTGATGGCAGCACTGTGCATTTAAATGCATGGAAATCTTAAGTAGGTGCGCTGACATACAAGGAGGAACAGCAGTGTAGCACAATGGTTAAGGCACTGACTGATGATACAGGGGTCATGAGTTCGATCCCCAGTGTACCTAATACTTAAGGCTGGCTAAGGCATCAGCTTTGACATGTAAGTATTGTTTCCTGGAGCACTTTATTTGTATTTTTTTAATTGCTGCCAGCAAACACACCCTCACGTGCCGTAACCTAAGGTGCCGCATAAGGCACCCTATAAGGCACTCCATAGGGCACATTATAAAGTGCACTGTCCGCCACGGCACCCTATAATGTCCCCTATAGGGCACCCTATAAGTCGCTCCATAGGATACCGTATAGTGCACCTTATATGGATGGTAACCATAAGGTGCCCTATAGGGCGCCCTAAAAAGCACCCTCTGAGGCACCTTATGGGTACAGTACGCTGAGGGTGTTTTTGCTGGCAGCACTAATGTACATTAAAAATAGATAATGCTTTGGACAGCCCTATCAAATAACCCCACTGTGGGTTTGAACCCATGACCTCTGGCTCCACAGGCAGTGAAGTAACCAGTGGGCTACAGCTCTATAGCTGCTAGCAAGCCCCTGGCTGGCTGCAGAAGGACTGCACGTCACCACACAAACAGTCTGCTGTGGTCACCAGGATAGGGTTAGCCCACCCGTACCCATGATAGAAACATAGAAACATGATGACAGAAAAAGACCACAAGGCCCATCTAGTCTGTCCTTCCATAACAACAACTACAACAGTCCACTTTTTACCTTTAGAGATTCTCTGTGTTGGTCCCATGCTTTCTTGAATTCAGTTACTGTCCTCATCTCTACCACCTCCACTGGGAGACTATTCCACGGATCCACTACTCTTTCCGTAAAGAAATATTTCCGCATATCACTCCTGAATCTATCTCCCTTCACCCTCATCCCATGTCCCCTCGTCGCAGAACTTGCTTTCAATTGAAAGAGGCTCTCTCCCTGAACATTTATGCCACGGAGGTATTTAAACATCTCAATCATATCACCTCTATCCCGCCTTTCCTCTAAGGTGTACATATTAAGATCCTTAAGTCTGTCCTCATATGCTTTATAATGAAGACTACTAATCATCTTAGTAGCAACCCTCTGCACCGACTCCATCCTGTTCACATCCTTTTGAAGGTGCGGTCTCCAGAATTGCACACCATACTCCAAATGAGGTCGCACCAAAGACTTATACAGAGGCATTATCACCTCCTTTTTTCTGCTAGCCATTCCTCTCCGTATGCACCCAAGCATCCTTCTAGCTTTTGCCATCGCCTTTTCTACCTGTTTAGCTACTTTAAGATCATCGGACACAACTACGCCTAGGTCCCGCTCTTCTTTAGTGGACAAAAGTACTTCACCTCCTATGCTGTATTGCTCCCTTGGATTGCTGCAGCCCAAATGCATGACCTTACATTTTTTAACATTAAATCCCAGCTGCCAAATTCTAGACCATTCTTCAAGCTTAGCTAGATCCCTCCTCATGTTATCTACACCTTCCTGGGTGTCTACTTTATTGCAGATTTTGGTATCATCCGCAAAGAGGCAAACCTTACCAGACAGCCCTTCCGCTATATCACTAACAAAGATGTTAAAAAGAATCGGACCAAGGACAGATCCCTGGGGCACACCACTGGTAACATCCTTCTCCTCAGAGTGAGCTCCATTTACTTGTACTCTTTGTCGCCTCCCACCCAACCAATTTCTAACCCAAGCAGTAACTTTAGGGTCCATCCCTAGGGTGCTCAGTTTGTTTATAAGTCGCCTGTGAGGAACAGTGTCAAAGGCTTTACTGAAATCTAAATACACCACATCTAGAGCTCTCCCTCGGTCCAACTCCCTGGTCACCCAGTCAAAGAAATCAATCAGATTTGTCTGACAAGACCTGCCTCTGGTGAATCCATGCTGCCTCGGATCCTGTAATCCGCTGGACTCCAGAAACCTCACTATTTTCTCTTTCAACAGCATTTCCATTAATTTACTCACCACCGAAGTTAAACTAACCGGCCTGTAGTTTTCAACCACATCCTTACTTCCGCTTTTGTGTAAAGGCACCACATGAGCCTCTCTCCAGTCCTTTGGCACCACTCCCGACTCCAACGAGGCATTGAAAAGGTCAGTCAGTGGAGTTGCTAGAACGTCCCCAAGTTCCCTCAGTATTCTAGGGTGTATCCCATCCGGTCCCATCGCTTTGTCTACTTTAAGTTGAGCTAGTTTCTCACGAACACAGTCTTCTGAAAATTGTTCAAGATGTCCCTCGCTTCTGTTCTTATTTGTGGGTGTTTTCTGAGGTCCTGCTCCTGGTTCTTCATCTGTGAACACAGAACAAAAATATTTGTTAAGCAATTCCGCTTTATCCTTATCAGCTTCTACATATTCCCCCCCTGTACCCTTGAGTCTGACAATACCACTTTTGCCCTTCCTCTTCTCACTAATATATCTGAAAAATGTCTTATCTCCCCATTTTATTGCATTGGCTATTTCCTCCTCCTTTTGAATCTTTGCCTTCTTGACTACTTTGCTAGCTTCTCTAAGTTGTTCCAAATACAGATGCCTGTCTTCCTTTCTCTGTGATTTCTTGTATTTCATGAAGGCCTCCCTCTTTTTCTTCACTTTTTCAGCTACTTCCTTCGAAAACCATAGCGGTCTCCTGTTCCTTTTGCCTTTATTTACCATTTTAACAAAAAGGTTGGTTGCCTTTAAAATACCCCCTTTCAGTTTTGCCCACTGTTGTTCTACATCCCCCAGCTGTTCCCATCCCACTAACGACTCCCTGAGGTATTGGCCCATCTTCGCAAAGTTAGTCTTCCTAAAGTCTAAGATCTTCACCTTGGAATGGATTCTAACAGCCCTAGTCCTAATACTGAACCACACCATCTGGTGATCACTGGATGCAAAATGATCTCCCACTATAACATCAGAAACACTTTCACCATTGGTAAGCACCAAGTCCAGTATGGCCCCTTCACGTGTGGGGTCTGTTACCAATTGCCTGAATAGTTCTCCCTGTAGAGAATCCAGGATCTCCTTACTCCTAGATGATACTGCAGCAGGAAAGTGCCAATCAACATCTGGCATATTGAAATCTCCTAGCAGTAGCACTTCCCCTTTCCTAGCAATGCTGCGTATGTCTTCAATTAACTCTCTGTCCACCTCTTCCTCTTGTGAGGGAGGTCTGTATATCACACCAATGCAAATAGATTTCTCTTTCCCTCTTTCTAGTTTAACCCACAATGCCTCCTCTCTCCCTTTTAAGCTCTGTAATTCCAAAGCTTTAATAGTAGTTTTTACATATAGTGCTACTCCTCCTCCCCTTCTTCCTACCCTGTCCTTTCTGAATAAAGTATAGCCAGGTATAGTTACATCCCAGTCATGGTTTTCTGTGAACCATGTTTCTGTAACTGCCACTAAATCTAAGTCAGCCACTCCCACCAAAGCTTCAACTTCAGAGATCTTATTTCCCATGCTACGGGCATTAATACACACTGCTTTCCATATGTTACCCCTGTTACCCATTTCCATAAAGGTATTTAATGTATCACTTACCTGGGGGCTTTCACTTACCTGGGGGCTTTCTTCACCCATCCCCAACGAATCTAGTTTAAAGCCCTCTTCAGTAGATTAGCCAGTCTACTACCAAAGATGTGTTGACCTTTCTTGGACAGATGGATGCCATCTCTGCTCTGTAACCCTTGGAACAGCATCCCATGGTCTAGGAAACCAAAACGCTCTCGAAGACACCATCCACGCAGCCATGCATTAATCTCCAGGATGCGAGCCTCTCTGCCTTGGCCTTTACCCTCAACAGGGAGGATTGAAGAGAACACCACCTGTGCACCTACCTGCTTCACCCTCTGTCCCAGAGCCATGAAGTCACTTTTGATACGTTCCGAGGTATACCTGGCAGTATCATTTGTTCCAACATGGATTAGCAACATTGGGTAATAGTCAGTGGGCTTGATGAGTCTCGGCAAATTCTCCGTAACATTTTGGATCTTGGCACCAGGCAGACAGCATACCTCTCTGGACATCAAGTCTGGTCGGCAGATGGACGCCTCAGTACCCCTCAGAAGAGAGTCTCCAACCACCACTACCCTTCGTTTCCTTCTGGTCACTGATTCTGCAACTATGGGGTACTTGAACTCTGGTTCTTCCCTTTCCAGGGATGCTTTCACCTCCTCCACTTCCAGGGCTGCATAATGGTTCTTCAATTCAAGAGCTGGAGAAGTTGGATTGGTGATTTTGCAGGCTCTGGTGACTTTTGTCCAACCATCAACATTCTGCACTGCACATGCAAATCAGCCATCTACAGATGAACACAAGATGGGGTATGCACCCCCACAGCACCTCGGCCTGGTAGGGGGAACTGACCATGTGTGTTACTGGCACAGAGTAGCTACACACCGTCACATTGTGCAGGTACTGCACTCACCCTGAGGGTGAGGTGGGGCGCCCAGCACCAGGTCCACAGCAGAGATAGGCCATGCTGCAGGTCCCCAGCAGTGCTAATGTGTGAGATAGGTAGTTTCTGCAGACACACCTTGGATACATCTGTATGTCTCAGTCAGGTTTAGCCCCTATGGACCTCTAGGAGGATTATGTACCACCACCCTCCTCCTCCTCCTCCTTCAGGGCTGAGGGGGGTAAACAGGTCTCCCACCAACAGATCCACATTCTACCTCCCTGCAAAGGTGGCAGTAGAGGGGACCAGCAACCCCAGTTCTGCTGGGGAACAGACACCCTACAGGGCAGTCAATGCAGCTCTGTACACATCCATAACGCAATAGCAGACAGACATTAGGCCTGGATATGCTAAGCTGCACCCCACCACTATCTGATATTCTCCTGCAGCAAGCCTTCAGCCGCTGCACCCCGCAAGGCGTTCCATCAAGACACATACCAGCTGCAGACAGTCTGCTAGCTAGTCCATAGTGCATGTTCCTGGTGGAATGCGTGCACCCAGAACTGGGATGTCAGCATACACACCAAGCAAATAAGTCAGTGACTGGGCCCCAAAAGGGAACCCATAAATATCACATGAGAGAAATACTAGATAGCACTATGGGGGAGCCTAGCCATGCCGTGGTCACTGCTCAGTCAGGGTGAGAGTGATCTCCCAGCAGAACATGCTGTGGCCACCCTGTCTGTGCAGGTGGTGGCCGGGCACTACAATGTCCCAGCCAGTGCCCTATGCAGATGCATCCTGGCCAGGCCACCCTGTCCGGGCTATACCCATGGTACCTTGCTCCTCATTATGCACATTGGCAGGCCAATACTGGCAACAGTGCTGGCAGTGTGGGCTGTGGAGGGTGTTTGCAGCCACCACACATTGGATAGACAGACACACACACTCCCACACCTTTGCCAGCATTGTGCTACTATAGAGGTTTTTAGCAGCCCTGGCCACCACACCAGTCCTGGGCACAGTGCAGGCATGGATATGGTACGCAATACTGTTGGGGGTCACTCCCTAGGGTGGTAAACACTGACAGAGACCAGACCTGAAGCACACTCCACAGACATCAGAAAGGTTGCTATGATGGAGCTCAATCAGCAAACTGTGCTTAACGTAGGAATTGCTGTCAGTAATCATAGCAAACGTTTGATAGCTGTGTACCGTATTCCCAGGTGTAGGGTGGCATTGCTAAGGTATGCAAGTGCTAGTATTGGGAGATGCACGCAGGGCCCAATGTCCTGCCTCTCCAGGAGGCATTGGCTAATGGAGCGTGTGGGTGTGGGTGTGGGTGTGTCTGCCCCTGTTGGCTGCTGCTTTATGGCAGAGGTTCCCAACTCCAGTCCTGGTGTGCCAAACACTGTTTGGGTTTTCATGCTGTCCCTCATGAATATGCATGAGATATCTGCATACCATGGGGGTGGTGCATAGATATGCAGCACAGGCATCTTTATTAGAGGCAGCATGGAACCTGAATGGTGTTTGGCCCTCCAGGACTGCATTTGGGAGACTCTGCTCTAGGTAATGCGCCTGTTTATGGTGTCTTTGCTCTGTAGGGTAAAATGTAGGTGTTTTGGGCATGTTTACGTCATCTGCAATAAATGTTCTGTCTGTATTTGCATCCATTCAGTGAAAAAAACAGCCCTGAGGAGACTGCTGTGTGTGGGTAGAGCCATTCATGCTCAGTCTTTATCTGCCATCATTTTTCTGTTTCCAAGCTTGGAAGAGTTGTTCTGACTCGGTGACATGCGAAGATATCACCAACTTGTGTTCCTGACTCAAACCTGCTTGCTGATAAAAAAAAATTAAAAAAAGACAGTTAGTGTATACCATAGCTCACTGCAGGGAGAGTTCCAAATGCATCACTGTATGCTCATTTGCCCCCAAACAGCTACAGTTGTGGTCAACGTTATTGGCACCCTTGCCATTCAACCCCTTAATGTCCAATATCTCCTAACAAAAAGGAGCCAGTGAAATGGCTTTGGACTATATATACACACATATTTGACACATAAAAGAATCAAATAAAATAACACCAATTAAAAAAGGAAAACGTATAAAAACAGGGACATTGCCAGGACATGATTATTCTAATCTTTAAACCCAACAGTACTCCCCGTCTATTACTATATACCCCTATAAGAGCAACACCAATTAATTATCAATTTTTTGTTGGAAAGCACACCATAAAGGACCAATTTTATGACTCCGTCTCGTGGTGTGTAATTCCTTTTTATTCTTTAAAAAGGGAATTAACCCTTAACCAATACCAAGGAATCCCATCTCCTTAGTATCACACAACCGGCACTGGGAAACCTTGAAATTCAATAATTGAATAAATCAGAGGAGAAGTCACTTAGCTGTTGATAATCAATCCTCACAACCCAATTTCACTGAAAATAGCATTTCACCGGGGGTACCAGATGTTTTCCCACCGTTAATTCGGAAATCCCATGTTGGTTTCAAAACAGCTAATCCTCCTCAAGACCAATATGAAAAGCAACAGTCCAGTGAACAATCCTCTGATTTATTCAATTATTGAATTTCAAGGTTTCCCAGTGCCGATTGTGTGATACTAAGGAGATGGGGTTCCTTGGTAATGGTTAAGGGTTAATTCCCTTTTTAAAGAATAAAAAGGAATTACACACCACGAGAAGGAGTTATAAAATTGGTCCTTTATGGTGTGCTTTACAACAAAAAATTGATAATTAATTGGTGTTGCTCTTATAGGGGTATATAGGACATGATTATTGGCACCCTTATAAACAATTCAAATCACATTGCAGTAAAATTAGATGCACCTGTGATTAATTGCTACTCACATGACTGAATGAATTCTTTGCTTCGGTCTTTACTGAAGATGATGTAGGGAAGTTACCCATGCCTGAAATAGTATTTAAAGCTGATGCAGCAGAAGAATTGAAAGAAATATCGATAAACTGGGAAGATCTATTACAACTATTTGATAAACTGAAGAATAACAAGTTACCTGGACTGGAAGGTATACATCCAAGGGTGTTAAAAGAATTGAACGATGAGATTGCAGACCTATGATTATCTGTGAACTATCATTAAAATAGTCTGTAGTACCTGAGGATTGGAGAGTGGCCAATGTAACGCCAGTTTTTATAAAGGGTTCCGGGGTGACCCAGGAAACTACAGAACTGTGAGCTTGACATCAGTACCGGCAAAAATGATAGAAACAATCAGAAAGAACAAAATTACCGAACAAGTAGATAGTCATGGCTTAATGGTAGTCAGCCACGATGGCTTTATTTATTTATTTATTTATTTAACAAACTTTTATATACCGCAGCCTTCCGTTGATCAGGTGCGGTTTACAAATAACAGTTGAGGAGACAGAATGGCATTTCTGTTTACATTGAACATTATATGAACTATATACATGAACAATTTAACTTTTAAATTTTTAAACTTTGGAGACTATGTACAATTTACAATTTAGCCAGGGAAGGTCTTGTCTTACTAATCTGTTATATTTTTTGAAGGTGTAAATAAACAGGTAGATAAAGGTGGGTCAGTCGATGTAGTATATCTGGATTTTCAGAAAGTCTTTGACAAGGTCCCTCATGAGAGACTTGGTGAAATTAAAAAGTCATGGGATAGGAGGCAGTGTACTATTGTGGATCAGGAACTGGTTAAAACATAGAAAGCAGAGAGTAGGGCTAAATGGTCAATTTTTCCCAATGCAGAAAAGTGAATAGTGGAGTACCCCAGGTATCTGTGCTGGGTCCGCTGCTTATAAACATATTCATAAATGACTCGGAAATGGGAATAACAAGTGATGTAATCAAATCTGCAGGATGACACAAAATTATTCAAAGTTGTTAAAACACAAGAGGATTGTGAAAAATTGCAAGAGGACCTTAATAAATTGTAAGACTGGGCATTCAAATGGCAGTTTAAATTTAATGTGAACAAGTACAAAGTTATGCAATTACGAAAGAACAATCCAAATTATGGTTACATAATGCAAGGTTCCACATTAGAAACCACTACCCAGGAAAAAGATTTAGGTGTCATCGTGGATAACATGCTGAAACCCTCTGCCCAGTGTGCAGTGGTGGCCAAGAAAGCAAATAGAATGCTAGGAATCATAAGGAAAGGAATGGAGAATAAAACAAAGGATATTATAATGCCTCTGTATCGTTCCATGGTGCGACCGCACCTTGAATATTGTGTGCAATTCTGGTCGCCGTATCTTAAAAAGGATATAGTAGAATTAGAAAAAGGTACAGAGAAGAACCACCAAAATGATAAAGGGGATGGAAGGATACCCCTATGAGGAGAGGCTCTTTAACATGGAAAAGAGACGGCTGAGGGGAGATATGATAGAGGTCTATAAATTAATGAATGGCGTGGAACGGGTAAATGTAGATCAATTGTTTACACCATCAAAATGTAGAAAGACTACGGCATATGCAATGAAGCTACAGTTTAACCTATATAAAAGACTAATAAGAGAAAATATTTTTTCACTCAACACGTAATCAAACGCTGGAATTCATCACAGGAGGATGTAGTAAAAACTGTTAATGTAGCTGGGTTTAAAAAAGGTTTGGACAAGTTCCTGGAGGAAAGGTCCATAAACCATTATTAAAGGGGACTCGGGAAATTCACTGCTTGTCCCAGTACAAGCATTGTGGAACCTGTGTCTTCTGGGGAAACTGCTAGGTGCTTGTGATATACATTGGCCACTATTGCAAACAGGATAGTGGGCTTATGGACCTTGATCTGACCCAGCATGGCATATCTTATGTTCTTAACCAACAAAAGATGGCTCTAATGTTTAAAAAGGCCACATTCACTCTATGCTCCATTTTCAAAATAGTGAAGACAAGAGAGTTGCCTAAGACCATCAGAAAAGCCATCATCACCAATCAGCAAAATTCAAAGGGATACAAGGCCATCTCCAAAGACCTTGGGATTCCTGTGCCTACAGTTCGCAATGTTATTAAGAGGTTTCCTGCTCATGGAACTGTCAAGAGCCTCCCAGGACATGGTGGAAACAGGAATATTAATCCCAGAAGTCTTTGAAGGTTAGTGTGAACTGTTGGAAAAACACCACATACAACATCCAAAGAACTCAAGGCTGACCTGGAGCAATCTGGAGTGATGGTTTCAACCCGCACCATATGCTGTGCACTAAGCAAAGAAGGACTTCATGGGCAAAAGTCAAAGAGGACCCTATTGCTCAAAGACAGACTTAAAAAGGCAAGCCTGAACTTTGCCCAAACGCACCTTGAGAAATCACAATCCTTCTGGGAAAATGTTCTGTGGACAGATGAAACCAAACTTCAGCTATGTGGCAATGCAGACCAGCGATACATTTACAGGCGAAGAAATATAAGGGAAAAAACACCCTTCCTACAGTTAAACATGGTGGAGGTTCCATAATGTTGTGGGGCTGTTTTGCTGCCTCAGGAACTGGAGATCTGGAATGTATTAAAGTAATCATGAAGTCAGAGGACTACTAAGGTATTTTGGAGCAAAATGTGCTACCTTGTGTCAGAAAGCTAGGTTTGGTTCAAAGGTCATGGATCCTCCAGCAAGACAATGACCCTAAACATACATCCAAAAGTACACACAAATGGTTAAAAAGAAACAAATGGACTGTTTTAAACTGGCCAGCAGTGAGTCCAAATCTCAATCCAATTGAGAACCTTTGGAAAGAGCTAAAAGCTACCATTGGTAAAAGCAATCCTGGAAACATTCACGAGCTGGAACAAATTGAAGTTGAAGAGTGGGAGATACTACCAGCAAACAGATGTACAAAACTTATAGATGGCTGCAAGAAATGTTTGGAGGCCGTCATCACTACCAAGGGTTGTGCAATCAAATATTAGTGAATAAATAAAACCTAGACCTACAAACTTAAAGTTAATGTTACTTCCAAGTTGATTTCACTGTTCTGTGTATAAATGTTCTGTTACAATGTATACCACTTTGACCGTAGGATAAAGCAGTATAGAAAAACTGTTAGATAAATAAATAAAGGGTACTATTAATCCTGTCCAAGTCACATTTTGTTTTTTTCTCAGAAATTACTATATCTAAGTTGCACAGACATCTTCTTTTTGTGTTGTATACCTTTGAACATACTATTAAAATATTATGATGACATACAGTTGCAATTGGCGTGGAGTAGCCGTCTAGTGGTTAGAGCAACTGCCTAGTACCCAGAAGATCAAGGTATTTGATTCCCACTGGCAATCCTTGTGATCTTGGGCAAGTCACTTTACCCTCCATTGTCTTGGAAGAAAAGGCCTGACATTCTGCTTCCGGTGATACATTGCCAAGAAAACCAAGAGGCAGTTGGGTTGCCAGGAGTCAGCACTGACTTGACAGCAAAAAAAAAAAACCACAGCTACAATATTTCCAATTAATTCTCAATATATTGTACACAACATATCTAAAATGCATTTTTGCCAATAGTGTCAACCACAACTGTATTTGCATCAGCTTCTTTTCCAGTCACAAAATGGCTGAACCAAACCCTTGGAACAGAGGTTGCCCTTGTTATGTACATCTCAGAAAATGTACTCATACAAAATTCAAATATGCACTGTATCTTGTGTTTCCAATAGCTTCCACAAAGGGCAGCTGCATCCCAAAACCACCTGCTGGATTTACCAAAAATCCTTACCAGTGCAGAGATGCACGCAGAATCCTCAAAGCCTCAAGCTTTATGGTTCAATTCAGAGCCTCAGCTGTGTATTTTTACCTGACAAAACATCAATGGGTTTTGTTCTAATTGGCCTTGATTTATAAAATAGATTTTCCTCATGTGCTTCAAAACTACTCAAGCAAACAGGCAGAGCAGCGTTCTCCAGCTTTTAAATTGGGCGCACTGATGCCGGTTTGTTTGCTCAGTGTTAAGGTGTCCAGGCAGTACATGGCAGCAAATGACATCATACTAGAAATAAAGCATATTTTATTTATAGCACAGTAAGGCATACTTGTCAAAAAAAAATTGAATTCTGACTCTGAACAGAGCGTATTTTCTTTCCAAGGAAACAGATTTTAAAAACGCATTCCCTTCCCCCAGGCTTTCAGAAAACAAGTAGCAACCCAAAACCATACATGGCACAAATGAAATAGCTTTATCCTGTTGCAACCTGACAGCTTCCTTTCCTGTTATGGCAAGATCACTCTATCCGTTGCAAAATACATTGCAAAACATAATAAAGTCTAATAAACAGGAAAGTCAAAGTTCATTTCTGTCAATGTAATTATTCCTCTAAGGAATTTAAAATATCTTGGACACATTCTCAACACATGAAAACACCGGGTCTTCTATCATAGGCACACACATTTGCCCTGTCCTGTTATAAAGGATTATTTAGATCCTAGATGTCAGCTGTGTGGGTGCTCGAGCATCCGTAATATTAAGCAAATTCCTTTATTGTTTCTAGGGAGGGGTAATTTGTGTTTAGAATCTCAATGTTTAAAAAAGTGGTTCCTATGTTTTATATTATATTACAGTAAGCGAGGGGGTGACTTAATGAGCAAGTGGGGAGTTGGATAAGTAAGGTTGGGGGGGGGGGTGGGCAGGTTAGCCAAGTTGGTAGAGGTAGGCAAGAGGATGAGTGGAGGGATAGGGAGGTGGAGAGTCCTGCATTCAGATTGCCCAGGTGTAAGGATCAGTCAGCTGTGGGATTGTGGATCACCAAGTTGGAAAGTCTGTCTCCAAAGGCCCCCCCTCCCCCCATCTTGGGGAGATCAGGTCTGTAGGGGGTTTATTTTTTTATTTTTTTAAACTACCTATTAAAGTCATTTGGAAGGTAAAATTTTACTTCACCTGAGGGGATGAAGCAAAGATTCAGCACTAAACTGGAAATGAACAAGGCAATTTTTGGAGCACTTTCCTGCGCTAGAAATATTCAGCCTGGTGATTAAAACAGCAAGTTGAGAACCAGAAATGTTAGGGTTCAAAGCCTATTAATGCTCCTTCTGACTTTGGGCAAGTCACGTCCCACATTACTAGTTAGTGCATTAAATTTGCCTGTGCTGCAGCAGCGGGGAATACAGCATGTTCCCAGCCACAGCAATGCATAGAGGGCCCCAACTCAGCCCATTATTACTTAAATGTGCATGTGTTTCTGCATCCATACCTCATTGCCACCCTCCTCCCTCCCTCCCTCCCAACCCCTTGTATAGCAAAACAATGTCCCCATAACCTGACCCCTTCTATAACAAAAAAAATGGCTGCTCCTGGCCACTCCAGCACTTACTGGGTATCTTTTGTTCCAGTGGGTGGGGAAGTAATCCCACGTTACTTACACCCCTGTGGCCGCATTTTCAAAAACGGCACTGCCTGGGACTTAAGATGACTTATTCAAGAGCCTGACTCTTAAAAGTAATACTGCAGACTTCCGCTGACGTCAGCGGACCTCATGGCGGCGAGGTAATCGGGCTCCGCCGTCAAAGCCTGATAAAGGGTGTAAAAAAAACCCTAAAAGCTGCGTGACAGAGCTGTATGGCTGAGGCACTAACCTTTGAGTATACCAGCTAGATATGGAAGGAAGAGCAGACTGAGAGCAGCCCCTAAAACCATCTGGTCAGCGGCGAGCTGTGTTCGTGTGGGGAGCAGCGTGGAGGACCGAGAGGCCCTTGGAGCAAAGCACTTAGCAGGAAGATCGGAGAGAGCAGTGGCGTGTTCAAAGCGTCCGAGTGAGGTAAATTGCGGGGGCAGAAGGGGAGAAATCACTTGAAAAGGAGTGAGGTGTGGAGCCAGCAAATCCGGCAGGCAGAGAGTGCTGCTGCGCGATCACATGGGAGAGCAAGGGTGCAGGGCAGCGACGGCCCGAAACCAGCGAAGAGTGCGAGTTAGGCCCAGCAGCCTGCAAAGAGGAGCGGAGTATCAGGGCAAGTGAGGGAGGAGCCAGCACCGGACCGAGAAGCAGCCGTGAGCTGCGGCACAACTCTGCTGCCACCGGAGTGTAGAGAGAGCTGCTCGGGAGGAGCGGTGAAGGCAGAGGAGGGCCGACTGCACGGAAGGAGGAGGAGGAGAAAGGTGCCCGAATCAGCACAAGGGGAATCGGAGCGGCAGTGAGAGGAGAAGGAGCAAACTGGAAGTGAGCAAGTTGCAGAGTAGCAGCTTAGCCCGGGAAGAGCAGCAATGCAAGCGGCAGGAGGAGGCCGAAGGGGGTGGCTGGGTCAGCAAGAAAACTCGAGGAGAGGCAGGCTGAGCTGAGGGGGGCGGCCGAGGACTCGGCATGCAGACCAACCAGCAGCAAGAAGAGAAAGAGGAGAGACTGAGCATCTAGATCGGCAGGCGGGAGCCAGGGCTGAAGAAGAGCTGGGTCTAGAGCAGGGTAGCCCAAGGAGCCAAGCGGAAGGCCACGACGAGGAAAGACTAGCAAGTCGGAGAGGAGAAACAGCAGTGCCATAATTAGAGAAAAGGGGCAAAAGATATTTTTAAAGTTGGATCAGCATCCCACGAGGAAGGGGAGAGGAGAAGCAGTGGGCAGAGAAGCAACCTCTGGAAGAGGGGAACTACCTAAATATAAAATGGAGAAGGCAAGGAGAGAAGGGGCAGTGAAGAAGAAATTGGCTGAGTTCCGCTCATCATATGCCCCTTCCAGAGGTGGAAAGGAGGGGGGAGAAGAACAATAAGTTGAGGGGGGACCTTTCACCGGAGCACGAGGAGGAGGCAGAAGGAGAGGAATCCTCGGGCACGGCAGAAAAAATTAGGCAGTGGCTGATGGAACTGAAGGAAGATTTAAAAGAAGAAATTGGAGGGGTAAAAAATGAATTGAAAGAGTCTTTGCAAACAGTCAAGCAGGACATCACGGAACTGGGAGAGCGTGTAGAGGATGCAGGGAATCAACTGGAAAGCTATGGGGCAGTGGTGGAGCAAATCCAGAAAGGCTGGAAAGCTTTGAAGGAAGCACAAGAGGAATTGAAGGCAAAAACAGAAGATCTGGAGGATCGATCGAGAAGGTGTAACATCAGAGTGCGGGGAGTACTGGAGGGGCCCAGATATAAAAACAGTGAAGGGGTGGTACAAAGAATATTTGGAGAAATCTTAAAAGAGGCGGGGTCGCAGAGGAGGAGAATGAGATCCAGGTGAAAATAGAAAGGGCCCACAGAGGACTGGGGCCCATAAGGGACAATCGCCCGAGAGACATTGTAGTGTGCCTGGCCTCATATAAGCAGAAAGAACAAATAATGGCAGCAGCGAGAAAGCTAAGACATGTCCAGTGGGAAGGAAACAAACTGGAGTTGTTGCAGGACCTGTCTCAGGGGACGCTGCAACGTAGAAGAGAGATAAAAGATGTCACGGCCTACTTGAGAAGGGCTAATTTGAGATATAAGTGGCTGTACCCGTTTGGACTGTTGTTTACGGTACAAGGGCGATCGAGGAAAGTAAGGACAAGCGCAGAAGCTTGGAGAGCGCTGAGAGAATTGGGGGCTGAAAACTTGCCGGAAGAGGCTATCAGTTCGGGTAAATCAATGGAAGACATGGCCAATAATAGCACGGCGGAGAGCTTGAAATGGCACAGAGCAGCAGAAGGTGGCCGGAGATTGGCGAGATTGGTCAAGGAGCAGCAGAGAGAGCAGGAGGCCGAAGAAGCAGCAGGCTGAAGGAGCTGACAATGCATGGAAATGAACTGAATGATTAAAATGAGGAAAAGGGTATGGGGGGAGTACTGAGAAATGAAGTAGGAGAACATAAGAACATAAGACATGCCATACTGGGTCAGACCGAGGTCCATCAAGCCCAGTATCCTGTTTCCAACAGTGGCCAATCTAGGTTATACGTACCTAGCAATATCCCCAAAAGACACAGGTTCCACAATGCTTGTACTGGGTCAAGCATTGATATCCTGGGTCCCTTTTTAATAGTGGTTTATGGACCTTTCCTCCAGGAACTTGTCCAAACCTTTTTTAAAACCAGCTATACTAACAGCCCTTACTACATCCTCCGGTAACAGATTCCAGAGTTTGATTACACGTTGAGTGAAAAAATATTTTCTCTTATTTGTCTTAAATAGTTTACCCTGTAGCTTCATTACATGTCCCCTAGTCTTTCTATACTCTGATAGCGTAAACAATTGATCCACGTTTATCCGTTCCACTCCATTCATTAATTTATAGACCTCTATCATATCTCCCCTCAGCCGTCTCTTCTCCAGGCTAAAGAGCACTAACCTTCTTAGCCTCTCTTCATAGGAGTAGCCTTCCATCCCCTTCACCAATTTGGTGGCTCTTCTCTGTACTTTTTCTAATAACGCTATGTCCTTTTTAAGATACGGTGACCAGAATTGCACACAATATTCAAGGTGCGGTCGTACCATGGAGCGATACAGAGGCATTATAATATCCTTTGTTTGTTCTCCATCCCTTTCCTTATGATACCTAGCATTCTATTTGCTTTCTTGGCCGCCGCTGCACACTGGGCGGAGGGTTTTAACATGTTATCCACAATGACTCCTAAATCTTTTTCCTGGGTGGTGGTTTCTAATGTGGAGCCTTGCATCGTGTAACTATAGTGTGGGTTGTTCTTTCCTAGGTGCATAACTTTGCACTTGTCCACATTAAATTTCATCTGCCATTTGGATGCCCAGTCTTCCAATTTATCCAGATCCTCCTGCAGTTTTCCACAATCCTCTTGGGTTTTAACAACTTTAAACAGTTTTGTGTCATCTGCAAATTTGATAACCTCACTAGTTATTCCCTTTTCCAGGTCATTTATGAATATGTCAAAAAGCAGCGGACCCAGTACAGAACCCTGGGGTACTCCACTATTCACCTTTTTCCATTGGGAATATTGGCCATTTAGCCCTACACTCTGCTTTCTATCTTTTAACCAGTTCCCGATCCACAATAGTACACTGCCTCCTATCCCATGACTTTTTAGCTTCGCCAAAAGTCTCTGATGGGGGACTTTGTCAAAAGCTTTCTGAAAGTCCAGATACACTATATCAACCGACTCACCTTTGTCTACCTGTTTATGCACACCTTCAAAAAAAACATATCAGATTAGTAAGACAAGATCTTCCTTGTCTAAAGCCATGTTGGCTGTCTCCCATTAGGCCATGACTATCTACATGCTGTGTAATTTTGTTCTTTATGATGGTTTCTACCATTTTCCCTGGTACTGACGTCAGGCTCACCGGTCTGTAATTTCCTGGGTCACCCCTGGAACCCTTTTTAAAAATTGGTGTTACGTTGGCGACCCTCCAATCTTCAGGTATTACAGATGATTTTAATGAAAGTTCACAGATTACCAATAGCAGGTCTGCAATCTCATATTTCAGTTCTTTCAACACTCTGGGATGTATACCATCCGGTCCAGGTGATTTGCTACTATTCAGTTTATCAAATAGTTGTAATATATCTTCCCGGTGTAGCGATATTTCTCTCAATTCCTCTGCAGTATCACCTTTAAATACCACTTCAGTCTTGGGTAACATCCCTACATCTTCCTCAGTAAAGACCGAAGCAAAGAATTCATTCAGTCTCTCTGCTATAGCCTTGTTTCCTCTTACTGCCCCTTTTACCCCTCTATCATCTAATGGTCCAATTGACTCTCTCACGGGCCTTTTGCTACGAATGTACTTGAAAAAGTCTTTATTTCGTGTTTTTGCTTCCGTAGCATGTTTCTTCTCAAATTCCCGCTTTGCCTGCCTTATCAATGCTTTGCATTTAACTTGCCAGTGCTTGTGCTGTTTCCAGTTTTCATCATTTGGCTCTTTTTTCCATTTCCTGAAGGTTGCTTTTTTGGCAGCAACAGCCTCTCTGACCTCACCTTTAAACCATGCTGGCAGTTTTTTGGACTTTCTTCTACTTTTCTTAATGCGTGGAATACAGCTGGTCTGGGCTTCGAGGATAGTATTTTTAAATAACACCCAAGCTTGCTGTAAGTCTTTAACCTTTGGAACCGCTCCTTTTAGTTTTTTCCTAACTGTATTCCTCATTCTATCATAGTCTCCCTTTTGAAAGTTAAAAGGTAGTACTGTGGATGCCTTTACTATCTGTCCTCCACTAATTAAATCAAACATGATCATACTATGATCACTATTGCCAAGTGGTCCCAACACCCTTATTTCTTGCACCAGATCTGGCGTTCCACTAAGGACTAGGTCCAGTATGGCTTCCCCTCTGGTCGGTTCATGAACCAGCTGCTCCAAGAAGCAGTCATTTATTCCATCTAGAAACTTTATCTCTTTAGCTTGTCCTGCTGTGACACTGACCCAGTTGATACCGGGGTAATTGAAATCACCCATTACTACTCTGTTGTGACTTTTGTTAGCTTCCTTGATTTCTTTGAGCATTTCATCATCCATTTGTTCATTCTGGCCAGGCGGTCAATAGTATACTCCCACTGCCATCACCTTCCCCTTCATAAATGGAATTTCAATCCATAGAGATTCTACAGCAAATTTTGTTCCCTGCAAAACTTTAATCCTTTCTGACTCAATGCCCTCTCTAACATAGAGCGCAACCCCTCCACCAATTTGATCAGCTCTATCATTACGATATAGTTTGTATCCAGGTATCACAGTGCCCCACTGGTTATCCTCCTTCCACCATGTCTCTGAGAGTGCAATCATATCTATCCTCTCATTTAGTGCTATATATTCTAACTCTCCCATCTTATTGTTTAGACTTCTAGCATTGGCATACAAGCATTTTAGAGACTGTATTTTATTGATATTAATCTGGCTATTGGTAGGCAGGGGTAATTTGGAATCTTTATGCTCTGTCTGCTCCTTACTCAAGGGCATTTGGGCTACTATACTCTCTTTTGGAACCTCACTGCTTTTGGTAGTATCCTTCAAGGATACCTTCGTCCGAACCATGCACTCCTGGGTGACTGTCGGCTTTCCCCTATTTTCTAGTTTAAAAGCTTCTCTATCTCTTTTTTAAAGGTTAATGCCAGCAGTCTGGTCCCATCCTGATTAAGGTGAAGCCCATCCCTTCGGAAGAGCCCCCCCTTTCCCCAGAATGTTCCCCAGTTCCTAACAAATCCAAAACCCTCATCCTTGCACCATTGTCTCATCCACGCATTGAGACTCCGGAGCTCTGCCTGTCTTTTGGGTCCTGCACGTGGAACAGGAAGCATTTCGGAGAACGCTATCCTGGAAGTTCTGGATTTCAACTTCCTACCTAAAAGCTTAAATTTAGCCTCCAGAACTTCCCTACCACATTTTCCTATGTCATTGGTACCAAGACAGCAGACTCCTCCCTAGCACTATCTATGATCCTATCTAGGTGGTGCGTGAGGTCTGCTACCTTCGCACCAGGCAGGCATGTTACCAGGCGATCCTCACGTCCACCAGCCACCCAGCTATCTACATTCCTAATGATTGAATCACCAACTATAACAGCTGTCCTGACCCTCCCCTCATGGGGACATGGCCCTGGAGAAACGTCCTCGGTGCGAGAGGGTTTTACATCACCTGGAGGACAGGTCCTAGTTACAGGATCACTTCCTGCCACACCAGGGTGATGCTCTCCTGTCACGTGACCTCTCTCCTCCATGGCAACAGGGATGCTGCCAGACTGGAGGTGGGACTTCAGGACTATATCCCTGTAGGTCTCGTCCATGTACTTCTCTGTCTTTCTTATGTCTTCCAGGTCTGCTACTCTAGCCTCTAGAGAACGGACTCGTTCCCTGAGAGCAAAGAGTTCTTTGCACTTAGTGCATACGTAAGACCTCTCACCAACTGGGAGAAAATCATACATGTGACACTCAATGCAAAAGACCGGAGAACCCCCATCTCGTTGCTGGACTTCTGTCTGCATCTTAGTTTAAAGCTTGTGTTTAGGTCTTTTAAATTGTGTATATAATAAGGATTGGTGCAGATGCTTATACCAATAAAAGTGTATCTAATACCCCTAATACACCTTGTGTACCTTGTGACGCAGTGGCAACTTCAGAAGCCATGGAAACTGATATTGACCCTCTGGTTGGTTCAGGTATTGCAAGAAAAGACAGGGTTTTCCATTCCCAGCATAACCTACAGGCAACTAATCAGCTCACCTCAGGGGAGGAGAGAAGCAGAGCTGTGGATTGGGCACGCCCTAGTAGGAGGCGGGCTTCCCAGAGCAGGGGCCCCTTGTTAAGCAGAGAGAGGGAAGACAGTGGAAGGAGAAGGAGAAGGAGAAGGAGTAGGATGGTGATGAGAAGGAATGGAGAAGTGAGCACTACAAATGGAATGAGAAGTGAAGGTGGTTTGAATCCACAAGAGAGAAGGCAAAAGGCATTGGGAAGGCAAGAAGCTCTCTTGAATGCAGAACCCTTTGACCCTGCTACAGAAATACTGCCCAGCTGTAACAGAAGGGAAACTGATTCAGAACCAGGAGTAAAGCCTAGGTTGTTGGGAGACAGCATTTACCCTTGGAGAGAAAGGCACGCTGGCAAGGCATTTTCTGACAAGCCTCATTTTAAGGTACCTGCTGCACTTAATTCCTTTAACAAGTTTTATAAGCCAGAAAGAGGGAATCCTGATTTTAAAGTACAGGATAGTTTCAGGCAATGTGAGAGACGTTGGTTACAGCCTGAAAGCTCTCTAACTAAGCCAAGCTTTTCTCAGCCAGCAGTTCCTGCTTTTAACAAGCAAGCTGACGAGAGGAACTCAGCTAAACTGTTTACAAGAGAATTAGGCTATACTGATACAGAAGGTCCTACCTTTGAAGCATTCTTTAAGAGCAGAGCTCGTGCAGAGGAACGTGTGATTCCAACACTCACTAACAGAGATAAGTGGGGGAGGGGTAACTCCACCACAGGCACAGAGTGTCTAAACAGGGAGAGCATTGTTTGTTTACCAGAAGCAGATAATTACCTGCCCAAGCAAGGAGAAGGTTCACCCAGTAGTCCTGCTAGAAGACAGGCAGAACAACTCTTGAATAAATTCAAACAATTTCTAAATAGAAGAGCTGTTTCAGAACAGACTTGCATTCAAGCAGGAAGTAATCCTGAAATAGGAATTCCCACACCGGCTCCAGTTCCCATGATTGATGTTAACCAGCCGATGGACTGCTCGATTGGTCTAATAGATAAAGCTGATAAGAGCCAAGCTTGAATGATTATACCTGATATTTTATTCTGGTTATGTTAACCAAAGAGATGTGAAAAGCTTATGAAATGAATACTGTTTGAGCAACTAAAAGGAAAGCTTATTGAAGCACTGAAATAAGCTGGACTGTAACCTGATTGCAAGAGAAAACAATATTATTTCTTACCGGAGTATTTGTAAATATAGCACAGAGAAGACACATGGTGTAATGTGCTTCCTCAGTGAAGATTAGGCTGAAGCACAGTATTGAAAGCCTGTAATTTGCATTGTTCCTGATTTGGTTATTCTTCTCACCTGTTCCTGTCCACCAAGGAGCGGGGAAAATAAAATCCTTGTAAATATAAATGTCTTGTTCCCGACTTTCATTGGCCCCCACAACTACACAAGGCCCATCCCTCCTTAACCCTCAAGGTTAGGGAGTGGGTGCAGGGTGACAACCTGAAGCTTAAGTAATTAATCTCATGTCCTCTGTGTATGACTGATTTGGATAACGAGCTGCACCTGAGAGCAGCCCCTTTCCTCTAAGATGTGCAAGTACCTATAAAACTACAATTACCCCAGGAGTGGGTGGGTGCCGGGGAGGGAGGGAGGGAGATAAGTCCTATTAAAGAGGACAGTTACAAGGTACCCTGTCCTGAACCCTCAGCAGGGGGGAGAGGGGTACCACACAAAGCCCAGTTAGTTGAGAGAGGCAAGGTAAGTTATAACTGAGAAGGCTGAACTAGCACACCACTAAGACAAACAATAAATAATTAAATAAACAGACAATAAATAATTAATAAACAGCTAGAACTCACAGCAAGGTGTCACAGGAGGCAATATCCACTTCTCTAGCAGAGCACTGTAAAAAGCACTGCTCTTCTCTGATCAGAGAAAAGCAGACTAAAACAGACTATGCACACGTGGAGGAAAACAGGAAGAAGGCTACACAATACCTCAGCAGGGAGGGGGAGGATTCACTCAGGCAGGCTAGGACAGGAAAAAAAGTTTAACACAGAGCAGGTTCTGGGGAGAGAGATTTAATTTAAAATGAACAGTTAACCTGGCTACCACACAAAGCCCAGTTAGTTGAGAGAGGCAAGGTAAGTTATAACTGAGAAGGCTGAACTAGCACACCACTAAGACAAACAATAAATAATTAATAAACAGCTAGAACTCACAGCAAGGTGTCACAGGAGGCAATATCCACTTCTCTAGCAGAGCACTGAGGGGGGGAGGGTAGAAGGTTGGAGGGGAGTGGTGAGGGATGGGGTAAGTGGGATGGATGGAGTGTGGGAGGTAGATGGGGGGTAGGGGGAAGAGGGGCAAGGGCAGGCGAGGTCTGATCCGAGGTCACTGGTATGGAAGTCAGGTCTACGGGTTGGAGAAGAAGGTCGAGGGAGGGAGGGGGGAGGGGAAGAGGGGGAGACGAAGAAGGAGAAGGAGAAAGCCAGCCAAGGGGAGGTGCAGAGGGATGGGAGGGGGCGGGGGGTAGGGGGGAGGGGGGAGGGGGGAGGGAGGAGGGAGGAGAGGAGGTGGGAAGGGGTAGGGGGGAGGAAGGTTGGAGGAAGCTTTGAAAATTGTAACGTTAAATGTGAAGGGGTTGAATTCACCATGGAAGAGACAGAAACTGTATAAAGAATTGGCATGACATAAAGCAGTGATTGTACTGTTGCAGGAGACACATTTGCTAAAAAAGCATGAAGCGTTAGTGCGCCCAAAGGGGTATAAAGAGTGCATTTTTGCATCAAATGTACAGGAAAGAAAGAAAGAAAGGTGGAGTGGCAGTGTTCATTACAGGGGGGCTTAAAACTGAGGTACAGATGGTGAGGAGGGACAACGGGGGGAGGTACCTGCTGTTACATGTGAGAGTTGGAGAGGAGTGGTTTTGTGCGGTGAATGTGTATGCGCCCACGGGTTCCCAGAAAGAATTTTGGGAGGAGCTGGGGCAACAGGTGGCGGTAATGGGGGAGGGAGAATTGATTTGCGGAGGGGATTTTAATATGCCTTGGGAGATGGGGAGGGACATGACAGGTAAGAGGGAGGGGAGCAGAGCAGATAGACAGAGATATCATAGGTTTGTGAATGAGAATGACTTAATAGATGCATGGAGATTGATGAACCCAGGTAGGAGGCAGTTTTCCTTCTTCTCGGCAGTGCACGGGACATATTCACAGTTAGATGCTATCTGGGTAGGGAAGGAGCTGGGGGGCAGAATAAAGGAAGGGGAAATAGAACCTATTACATGGTCGGACTATGCACCAGTGGTGGTACAAGTGCGGATGAGGAGTGAAAAAAAGGGGGAGCAATATTGGAAGCTTAATGAAGCCTTGCTGGAGGACAGGAGGGTGGTAAGAGCGGTGGAACAGTTAATACCGGAATACTTTGAATGGAATGGGAAGGGAGAGGTAAAGGAGGGAGTGGTCTGGGACGCCTTTAAAGCAGTGGTGAGAGGGGTGTTGGTAAAGTGGGGAGCGCGAATCAAGAGGGAACGAGAGGAGCAGGAATTGCAATTAAGGCATCAATTAATGGAACTGGAAGAGAAAGATGCACAGGGGGTGGAATATTTAGGGGAGCGGTTTTGGAAACGCGGGCTAAGTTAAATGCTTTGGAGGCAGGGCGGATAAGGCATAGATTGCAGCTACTGAGGCAGAACTTCTTTGAAGGGAGCAATAAAGCTGGGAAGTATTTGGCCCAGCAGTTCAAAAAGAGACAGGAATGGAATCGGGTACTCCAGATTAGAGGGGGGGGGAGTAGTGCGGGGGGATCATCAGATTAGAGAGGAATTTGCAGCATTCTATCAGAAGTTATATGCGGCACAGGCAGAGGGAGCGGAGGGGGCGATCAATTCATATCTGGGAGGAGTGGGGCTGCCACGATTAGGAGAAGGGGAGCAGGAAGATTTGGATAGGGAGATTGGGGCAGAGGAAGTGCGAGGGGCGATTAAGGGGATGAAGTTGGGGAAAGCCCAGGGTTTAGATGGGTTGACAGCGAGCTTCTATAAGAAATTTGAGAGACTATTAATCCAGCCATTAGTATCAGTTTTTAATTCAATGCGACAAGGGGAGATGTTGGCGGAAACAATGGGATGGGCGGACATCACCGTAATACAAAAGGAGGGGAAAGACCCACAGGAATGCGCGTCTTATAGGCCAATATCTCTGCTAAATCATGATGCGAAATTGTTGGCAAAAATCCTAGCAACAAGGCTTAATAAGGTATTAGGGAACTAGTTCATGTGGACCAAGCAGGTTTTATACCTGGGAGGCAGGTGGCGGATAACATCCGAAGGGTTCTCAATGTAATTTGGGCAGCAAAACGAGCGGGCGATCCTATGCTGCTGGTCTCACTAGATGCTGAAAAGGCATTTGACCAAGTATCATGGAAATTTCTGTTCTCGGTGCTAGGGACTATGGGGTTCGGAGCCAAATTTGTGAAATGGATAAAGGCTTTGTATGAAAGCCCCAAAGCATGTGTGAGGGTAAATGGTGGATACTCACCTTTTTTTCCTCTGGGGAGGGGAACGAGGCAGGGTTGCCCGTTGTCACCCTTGCTCTTTGCGCTCTCTTTAGAGCCTTTGGCAGCATGGATAAGGGCAAGCTCAGAGATAACGGGGGTGAGGATAAGACAACTAGAATATCGTATTTCGCTATTTGCAGATGACATTCTGTTAACAATCACACGACCAGGGGGGACATTACCAACTTTAATGGATGAGATACAGAAATATGGGGGGGTGGCAGGGTTCCGAATTAATTGGGGGAAGTCGGAAATATTGAGTGTGGTGGGGGAGGACCAACAGAGGGAATTACAGCAGCGCTTCCCATTCAGGTGGGTAAAGAGGTCGGTCAGGTACTTGGGGGTGCAGGTGGGGAGAACCCTAGAGGACTTATTTGAACTAAATTATAAGAAGCTCCTGGGGCAACTGGAGACACAGCTGGGAGTTTGGAGTAGGGGGTACTACTCTTGGTTTGGGAGGATGGCAATTATTAAGATGATGCTACTCCCTCAATTTTTGTTCTACTTCCAAGTATTACCCATAGTGATACCGAAAGGAGTATTAAGGAAGATACAAAAGCAAGTAGAGGGGTTTGGGGGGGGGGGGGTAAAAAGCCCAGGGTGGCAGCACGGACACTACAAGTGCAAGGGATGGAGGGCGGGATGGGGGTGACTAATTTTGCATTGTATTACAAGGCAGCGCAGCTCAGGGCGGTGTCGGCATGGATAAGGGAGCAAAGTAAGCCATGGGTAAGGATGGAAGCAGCAGAATTTGACCCCGGAGAGCTAGAGCGAATAGTCTGGGAGGGGAAGGGGGAGAGGGGGATTAACCCTATGGTGGTGCATACGTTAAATGTATCCAATCAAACAGGGAAACAGAGACAAACAAACAAAAAAGGTTTTGTTGGAACGTTCACCATGAAGAATTCACTTCCTCTCGAGGTGAAATGTTCCTTTTTTATCTTTTTTTGGTGGAAAACCACACTAAATATGATCTTGAGAGAAGCTCTCCCCCAACATCAAATAACTTTAAATAATAATAGGGAATTTTCATATCACTTAGCTGAAGCGGAATTTGCGAGTCCAAACCCCTCAGGGTTTCCCAGCTTATACCACACGAAGTGCAGCGCTGCCAGAATAAAATTCCAACCGAAAAGGAGAATATCGCTAATTTTTCCGCTATTATTCAAATCCAATTTGCGGCAACACCAAGATAACTACTTCGTGGTCTGGAACCCAACGTTGTGTTTCCGGCCAAAGGCATTCCTGGCCCTTCTTCAAACCATGTCGCTCACTAGAGTCATGGACGTTACCCTATTTAAAGTGCTTAAAAACAGTCACATGACTTGTGAAAATTAACTGAAAAGGCTCATGGGAGTTGTAGTGCTGAAACTTCATAATAAACTTCACCAATCCAAAGATTGATTCAAACCAATAGGAGAAACAGTGTTCAGAGTATATATCCAAAATTGTTCCCGGTAAATTAACTGAGAGTCCCGGTCACCCCCTCGAGGAGACATAGGGACATGATCCAAAATTCTCCAGTGTAAATCAGAAAACTGATGATTTTCTTGTTGACAATGTGCAACTATAGGAGCAGACAGAACAGCATTATTAAGGCGAGATTTATGTTCTTGAAGTCGACGTTTCATCTTACGACTAGTCTTTCCAACATAGAGTTTATTGCATGGGCAGATCAAAACATAGACGACAAAAATAGTTTGACAATTCGTAGCATATTTATTATAAATACGTCGTCCATTACATGGGACCTCCCAATAAAGACCCTCTAATGTGGAAGTACAAAATTCACATGCATTGCATGCAAAATGGCCCATGTTCAATGAGACATTTAAATCGCCAGAGTTATGAATGGTCCAATCGGCAAGGTTCCGTCCTCGTTGGAAAGCAATGGTTAAAGGTTTATTAAGGGTATCATGCAATGGAAGAATAGACCAATGAGTCTTCAAAATACGTAGGACTTCAGTCGCATAAGGCATATATGGTAAGACTCCCACATAAGTGGCTGAAGCAGTTGATCGCGATTCATCTTCCATAGTACAGGGACCCCACCATTCAGCATGATTAAAGCGGGCCCGACGATATGCCTTATGAATAATAAAGGATAACCCCGTTCCAATAACCGGGTCTTAAGATCCCGTGCCTGAGCTTTAAATTCTTCCAACGATGAACAAAGACGACGTAGCCGAATAAATTGTCCAATAGGCAATCCCCGTCTCAATGGGCCTGGATGATAGCTGGAAAAATGAAGCAGAGTGTTTCTTTGTACTGGTTTACGATACAAAGTCGAATGAACTTGTGACTGGACTTTAAACAATTTCAAATCAAGAAATTCAATGGTATCCTTATGGAACGTTGATGTAAAATGCAAATCAGGAGACAAGGTATTCATCCAAGCCACAAAATCATTCAATGCGCTTTCAGTATCAACCCAAAAAAAGAATATATCATCCAGGAATCTAGTCCATAGACGAGTATTCCGAAAACCCGTAGAGGGGTAAATAAAGGTAGCCTCAAATTCCGCCATATAAAATGTCGCCACAGGAGGAGCTACCGTAGCTCCCATAGCAATGCCGTATATTTGGTGATAAAACTTATCCTCAAATTTGAAAAAATTCCTCATCAATACCAACTCCAACAGAGACAAAATAAAATCCTTAGCCAATCTTGATGGCAATATAAAAGGAATACGAGATGCCATCTGTAATGCCGCTTGCTGATTAATGTTGGTATATAAAGCTTGTATGTCCATAGTAACCATATACCAAGCGGTCTTATCTTCTGGCAAATCATGTAGCCTCTGTAAAAAATGAAAAGAATCCTTCACATAAGAGGGAATCGTTGACAACAACGGACGAAAAAATAAATCACAAAATTTGAATAAGAGTTCCAACAAAGAATCACGACAAGAGACGATAGGACGTCCAGGCGGATTCTGAAGATCTTTATGTATTTTTGGAACCATATACAATACAGGCATTTTAGGGAATTTTTTATTCAAAAATTTGTACTCCTTCATGGTAACCCAACCCGACTGTAATGCCACATCTGTCAAAACCTTAATTTCTTGTTGGAGAACAAACGTAGGATCTTCAGATAATAATTTATAATATTTGATATCCATCAAATGTGTATAAACTATCTGTTGATATTTTATACGATCCTGGAGAACAATAGCCCCTCCCTTATCTGCTCTCTGAATAATGATATCCCTTCGCTGACTCAAAGATCGTAGCGTAACTTGTTGTTGTTTAGATAGATTAGAAAAAGGCATTGGTTTTACTCATTCTTCCAACTGAGTGAGATCTCGCAATACCAAATTCTGAAAAGTCTCTATGGTGGCCTGAAGATCCTACGTTTGTTCTCCAACAAGAAATTAAGGTTTTGACAGATGTGGCATTACAGTCGGGTTGGGTTACCATGAAGGAGTACAAATATTTGAATAAAAAATTCCCTAAAATGCCTGTATTGTATATGGTTCCAAAAATACATAAAGATCTTCAGAATCCGCCTGGACGTCCTATCGTCTCTTGTCATGATTCTTTGTTGGAACCCTTATCCAAATTTTGTGATTTATTTTTTTCTTCCGTTGTCAACGATTCCCTCTTATGTGAAGGATTCTTTTCATTTTTTACAGAGGCTACATGATTTGCCAGAAGATAGGACCGCTTGGTATATGGTTACATACAAGCTTTATATACCAACATTAATCAGCAAGCGGCATTACAGATGGCATCTCGTATTCCTTTTATATTGCCATCAAGATTGCCTAAGGATTTTATTTTGTCTCTGTTGGAGTTGGTATTGACGAGGAATTTTTTCAAATTTGAGGATAAGTTTTATCACCAAATATACGGCATTGCTATGGGAGCTACGGTAGCTCCTTCTGTGGCGACATTTTATATGGTGGAATTTGAGGCTACCTTTATTTACCCCTCTATGGGTTTTCGGAATACTCGTCTATGGACTAGATTCTTGGATGATATATTCTTTTTTTGGGTTGATACTGAAAGCGCATTGAATGATTTTGTGGCTTGGATGAATACCTTGTCTCCTGATTTGCATTTTACATCAACGTTCCATAAGGATACCATTGAATTTCTTGATTTGAAATTGTTTAAAGTCCAGTCACAAGTTCATTCGACTTTGTATCGTAAACCAGTACAAAGAAACACTCTGCTTCATTTTTCCAGCTATCATCCAGGCCCATTGAGACAGGGATTGCCTATTGGACAATTTATTCGGTTACATCCTCTTTGTTCATCGTTGGAAGAATTTAAAGCTCAGGAACGGGATCTTAAGACCCGGTTATTGGAACGGGGTTATCCTTTATCTATTATTCATAAGGCATATCGTCGGGCCCGCTTTAATCATGCTGAATGGTGGGGTCCCTGTACTATGGAAGATGAATCGCGATCAACTGCTTCAGCCACTTATGTGGGAGTCTTACCATATATGCCTTATGTGACTGAAGTCCTACGTATTTTGAAGACTCATTGGTCTATTCTTTCATTGCATGATACCTTTAATAAGCCTTTAACCATTGCTTTCCAACGAGGACGTAACCTTGCCGATTGGACCATTCATAACTCTGGCGATTTAAATGTCTCATTGAACATGGGCCATTTTGCATGCAATGCATGTGAATTTTGTACTTCCACATTAGAGGGTCTTTATTGGGAGGTCCCATGTAATGGACGACGTATTTATAGTAAATATGCTACGAATTGTCAAACTATTTTTGTCGTCTATATTTTGATCTGCCCATGCAATAAACTCTATGTTGGAAAGACTAGTCGTAAGATGAAACGTCGACTTCAAGAACATAAATCTCGCCTTAATAATGCTGTTCTGTCTGCTCCTATAGTTGCACATTGTCAACAAGAAAATCATCAGTTTTCTGATTTACACTGGAGAATTTTGGATCATGTCCCTATGTCTCCTCGAGGGGGTGACCGGGACTCTCAGTTAATTTACCGGGATTTTGGATATATACTCTGAACACTGTTTCTCCTATTGGTTTGAATCAATCTTTGGATTGGTGGAGTTTATTATGAAGTTTCAGCACTACAACTCCCATGAGCCTTTTCAGTTAATTTTCACAAGTCATGTGACTGTTTTTAAGCACTTTATATAGGGTAACGTCCATGACTCTAGTGAGCGACATGGTTTGAAGAAGGGCCAGGAATGCCTTTGGCCGGAAACACAACGTTGGGTTCCAGACCACGAAGTAGTTATCTTGGTGGTCTTGCCGCAAATTGGATTTGAATAATAGCAGAAAAATTAGCGATATTCTCCTTTTCGGTTGGAATTTTAATCTGGCAGCGCTGCACTTTGTGTGGTATAAGCTGGGAAACCCTGAGGGGTTTGGACTCGCAAATTCCGCTTCAGCTAAGTGATATGAAAATTCCCTATTATTATTTAAAGTTATTTGATGTTGGGGAAGAGCTTCTCTCAAGATCATATTTAGTGTGGTTTTCCACCAAAAAAAGATAAAAAAAAGGAACATTTCACATCGAGAGGAAGTGAATTCTTCATAGTGAACGTTCCAACAAAAACATTTTTGTTCGTTTGTCTCTGTTTCCCTGTTTGATTGGATTTAGCTGTGGGATAGAGGTTGAGGTTTGTTTTTGAGAGAGTACGTTAAATGTATGGCAACAGAATAGGAAGAGGATGGTGGGGGATAAGAAGTGGTCGCCTACCATGTCTCTACAGGCGTGATGTGAAAAAGGGGAGGGGCCGAGTAGAACAGTGTTGAAGAGGTGGGAGGTGAAGGGGTTGAGTCAAGCATCACAGCTATTAGTGGGGAGAGAGGTAAGGGGGTTTGAGGGTGTCCATGATCTGTATCAGTTGCTGGAAACAGATAGGTACGCGTATATGCAAATGGGGTCGCTGATTGGTAAACTGCAGAGGGGGCAGGGGAACGGAGGGGGAGTGGAATGGTTTGAAGGGGCATGTCTGGGGTCCCTGGGGCAGAAGGGCATGATTTCTAGAATTTACAAAGGACTAATAGCGAGGGGGGTTGGGAAATTGAGCTATATGGAAGCATGGGAACGAGACCTTGGGGTGGAGTGGGGGGTAGAGGAGTGGGAGGAGGTGGCGAGGGGTATAGCTAAATTTACAAATGCCACGGCGCTGCGTGAGAATGGGTTTAAGGTGCTGAGTAGGTGGTATCTCACGCCGGAGCGGATGTATAAAGCGGGGGTTTTAAAGTCGAATGAGTGTTGGAGACAGTGTGGGAGAGAGGGCACATGGCTTCATATGTGGTGGTCTTGCCCAGTGATTCAAAAGTATTGGGGGAGAGTTGGGGATAATATTAATAGCATTATAGGAGCAAAAATAGAACTGACTCCCGAAATGTGTCTGCTGCAGAAGAAGGATGGACAGTAGGAAGGGGAGTGGAACGTTATTTGGTTTTGTCACGGTGGCCAAATGTGAAATAGCTCGGCACTGGAATAGAACGATTCTACCATCTATGGACAGCAGGGCCGGATTTACCTATACGCCACCTACGCCGTGGCGTAGGGCCCACAGCTGACAAGGGCCCACAAAAATAGCCGCCTTAAAATTAAATTTTAAAAAAAAAACGCTGGCTGCCGCCACGGCAGCATGGACTGTTCCTGCGGGGCCCCGTCTGCTGCCGCGGCAGCATGGACCGACCCACGGGGCCCCCTCTGCCTGGCTGAATCGTCCGTCCACCCCTCCCTCCCTCCGTGCCGGCTTTGAGAGGCGCGAAGGGAGAGTGTCTCCCTCGCGTCTCTGTTAAGCCCGCAGGGGCTGATGAGAATTCCCATCAGCCCCTGCGGGCTTAACAGAGATGCGAGGGAGACACTCTCCCTTCGCGCCTCTCAAAGCCGGCACGGAGGGAGGGAGGGAGGGACGGACAGACGGACGATTCAGCCAGGCAGAGGGGGCCCCGCGGGTCGGTCCATGCTGCCGCGGCGGCAGCGGTAGCAGCCAGCGTTTTTTTTTAAATTAAATGTTACTTTAGGCCGATGGGGGGGGGGGTAGGACTGGTAATGGGCTATTGGGGGGGTGGCGAGGACTGGAAATGGGCTGGGGGGTTAAGGCTGGAGGTGGGCTTATGGGGTTAGGACTGGTAAGGGGCTGTGGGCTGTTGGGGGGGGTTAGGACTGGTAATGGGCTATGGGCTGATGGGGGCTGTCTGGTAATGGGCTATGGGGGGGCTAGGACTGGAAATGGGCTGGGGGGGTTAAGACTGGAGGTGGGCTGATGGGATTAGGACTGGTAATGGGCTGTGGGCTGTTGGGGGGGGGTTTAGAACTGGTAATGGGCTATGGGGGGGTTTAGAACTGGTAATGGGCTGTGGGCTGATGGGGGCTGTCTGGTAATGGGCTATGGGGGGCTAGGACTGGAAATGGGCTGGGGGGTTAAGACTGGAGGTGGGCTGATGGGGTTAGGACTGCTAATGGGCTGTGGGCTGTTGGGAGTGGGATAGCACAGGTCATGGGCTATCCGGGGGGTAGGACTATAAATGGGCTGATGGGGCAGGCTAACACTGGCGGTGGGCTGATGGGGTTAGGACTGGTAATGGGCTGTGGGCTGATGGGGGTTAGGACTGGTAATGGGCTATGGGGGGTTAGGACTGATAATGGGCTATGGGGGGGCTAGGACAGGAAATGGGCTGATGGGGAGGGGTTAGGACTTGAGGTGGGCTTATGGGGTTAGGACTGGTAATGGGCTGTGGGCTGATGGGGGGGGTTAGGACTGGCAATGGGCTATGGGGGGCTGACTGGAAATGGGCTGATGGGGGGGTTAGGACTGGTAATGGGTTATAGGGGGGCTTAAACTGAAAATGGGGTGATGGGGGGTTAGGACTGTAAGTGGGTTGATGGGGGGGCTAGGACTGGAAATGGGCTGATGGGTGGCTAGGACTGGAAATGGGCTGATGCAGGGACTAGAAGGGAATGGATGCTGGGTGAGGCTGGAACTAGAAGGGAGCTGATGTTGGGGGAGGATTAGAATGGGATGGGGCTGGAAGAGTAAAATGGAGAAGGGAAAAATATTTTGTGTGGGAGGGATAAAAAATCTACAATTGGCCGGGTATTGGGAGAGTAAGTGGGGATTGAGGATGGAGGGGTAAAATTTGAGTGGATGAAATAGGAATGAGGAAAGAGCAAAAGGAGAAAGATTAGTATGTTAAAGCAGATGTAGAGAGAGAATGGAAAAAAACTAGAAGAGAGAAGAAAGGACAAATGGACAGCAGACGATGGAGAGTTAGCAGAAGACACGAAGAAACCAGAAGAAAGTGGCTGGAGCAATTGCAGCTGGGAAAAAATGCACAAAAGGTAGAAAAATATCTCTTTATTTTGAATTTATTAATTGGAATATGTCAGCTCTGGTAAATGTGCATCATTAACGTCTGCGCTTTGTTTAGTACAAGAGCAAATTAATGTATAGTTTTATTTCTACAGTGTTGTACATTCCAAGTTTGGCTTTTGGGATTCCCAGTTTAATTATTGTCTTCCTGTTTCTAAATTGTGATTACTTGTTTGGTGATGGTCTATGTTCTGCATGTGTAACTGAGCTGAGGTGTTCTGTTTATATAATTCCTATTTGACATTGCCACTTGTTCTCTTTCCCCAGTAGGTCATGTATTGTTGTTCTCTGAAATGTATTGGTTTAATATTTGCAGTGTTGCCTTTTGATTGGTAGAGTATGGTGCTTTGTGAGTCCGGGTAGTGCTGTTAGGATACGGCGGGTTTGCTATGGGTTCTAAATGGGCAGTGTTTGTAGTAGTTCCTAATGTGTCTGGCAGTTGGCACTAGATTATAGTAATGTAGAAATCTTTTAGTCTTTCTTTATCCATACACTCATTAAGAGGCACGTTTACTAAAAGTTAGTATATGGTAACATTATGCAAATATTTATGCAAATGAGGCCTCTTATGCAAATGAGGCCCCACACTCCCCTTGGGCCGCCCCTGCTGGGGGCCCACAATTTTTGTTGGCGTAGGGCCTCACTCAAGGTAAATCCGGCCCTGATGGACAGTTATGCTAAAAGAATGTCAGATATTTATTTGATGTATAAAATTACAGGAGAGAAGAGGGGCAGGGGGGACAAATGGAGAAACGGTGGGAAGGGATATGGAGGTGGCTGAGAGAGCATAGGTGGAAGGCAGGAGGAGCTGCAGGGGGGGAGAGGGAAGAGTTCGGGCAGGAGGTGATGAGGGGAAGGAATAGGTACGGGGAGGGGAGAGAGGTGGCAAGGGACAGGTTCGGGGGGAGAGGTTCTGTGTTATAGATTTATTAAGTGGGGTAAATGTTAGAGGGAGATTGAGGATGCATAATAGATGCTGAATGTAATATGATGAACCTTGCTTGTTGTAACTGGCTTGTTGAGAAAATTAAATAAAAATTTAAAATTAAAAAAAAAAAAAAAAGTAATACTGCAAATCTATTGCTAGGGCATAGGTGGCACCATTTTTGAAAACGCAGACCTGTGGCACACATGACTGGCTCCTCCACCCACAAATTGAACAAGAATATCTGATATGTGCCAAGGGGCTAGGAGGGAGCAATGTTTTGTTACACCAGGGGCCAGGGAGGTGATGAAAAGCAGCATTGGGCATTTTTTCCCCCAACTATGCCAGCCTCTAAATCCCTCCCTGGAAGCATCGGCTTGCAAACCAGCAGATGATGCTTGAGGGGAAAATTAACACTATCACCGGGGATGGTACTATCTTTCTATTAATAAACACAGCTTACAAAGTTCGACACAAACTACTTTAATCATTTTGCATAAGAATGAGCTGCTTTCAATGCATTGGCATGTGACGCAAGTCATCATTTACATATGCTGGGCTATTATTTTTTTTGCTTATTTGTAAATGTGGCATGCTAATGCCAATAACCCACTTTATTACCATAACATAGCTGAGCCACTAGACCTCCTAGATTGTTAAATCCTCTGGCGATACAGAAATAGTCATGGTACCTGAATGCAACGTGCCTTGAATTACCTATGAAAAGGTGTGTTCAAATTAAGAACAGTTTGTACCTCAGTTTGGCTTGTTTTAGCTAACAAATCTGAGACTAGAGGTTCATTTTGCTGTGCTGACATTTATGTGTTATGCTACCAGGAGACATATTATGGTCATAATGAGCTATAAGTACCAACAGGAAATCCTCTAGATCATTATTTTTGAACACAAATGATTTTTGAAACAAGAACTGTAAACAGAAAAAAAAAGCATGCAAAACAAGCATCTCACATTTGGAATAAAACAACATCTCTTTGCCTACTTCACAAATTGGAAGCTGGTTTCAAGACTGCCCCTGCGAGGAGAATGACCGGATTTAGTGGAACGTGGCTGTTTTGGCTTGTGGGTTGCTGTAGCATTATAATATCAGGGCCAGGATACAGCTGCCTGGTGACTAAGACGACGCTCAGAGAATAAGCACTAGCCAATCATTACACATCAGTGGGCATCTGTTTCCTGTTTTCATTCTTCCAGTGTTATCATATTACCCGGGTTTCCCTTTCACCTGTAGGCCACTTAAAAATCCACTGCAATTAGGTAGTAGCACCTTCATTTCAATACATGGAATTGCTGCCCCCTTTCTTTTTGTCAGTAATATAAAGTAAGAATGAATCTCTTCCCCCCTCCCTCTGAAAAAAGTAAAGATAGAAACAAGTGACTGTGCTTTAATGCAGTTAAATGCACAATAAAGTGTAAACACTTATGTCCTGTGTGTTTTAGTCTTTAGAAGATGACTAACTTCCTTCTTTACTTCCCATTAAATACCTTTCCTGTTGCAGCAGCACCACCATCACAAAGTACTATTGTGAATTGATTCATAAACTAGCACCGTATCACAAATAAGGGAAGGCAATAACTTTCCAAAAACAAATTCTTTGCATCAATAATATTCAAAAAGGATCATTTGTTTCATGTATTGCCAGACCAATCCTAAGCAGGATGCATTTGGAAATGTGAAAGTTAAATAAGTGGGTCCTCAGCTTGACTTCCGAAGGGAAGATTTCACAAACAAAAAAATAAGAAGCTTGCAGGATTTGTGTGCACTGCTTGTATAGAAAACCAATAACATGGAAACTGAAAGGCAGAGACACAAAGATGATCATACGATTTTTTGGGAAATGGGACCTACAACATAACTCATCCTCCACCTTCAAATCACTTGCATGGTTTCAGGAGAAAAAAATACATAGAAAGGACACGTGCCCATTCATAGACAAAGAAAATGCTTAGCATAAGGACAAGAGCTTCCTCTATTAATAATGTAATATGCAGTGCTGCTTTCAGGAGATTCCTATCCACACAGCCCAAAAGTGATCAGAAAAAGAACCCTGCAGAGTATCTATGCCTCTTGCTTAGGCATGAATGTCAGATGTGGAAGCTCTGCTATCTTGCTGCTGAAGTTACAGTAGATCTTTTATTACTACAGTGCTCAGCTGTGCAACAGCAATAGTCAAATGATGCATACTGAAAGTGGGATGCAAAACACACTTAAAATTTAACCATTGTGTATGTTGATGTTTATTTAGATTTGATATACCGCTCAGGCCAAGAGGCATTAGAGCGGTTTACAATACTATATCATTCAAGGAAATAAGAAAAGAACGCCATTTATATGATAGGACAGGACAGAGACAGTCAAACAGATAAGAGAAGGAGAGGAACACGGAACAGCAAGATACCACAATATATAGGCACCACAATCCAGTTTATGCCGTCAGTGTAACCTCCAGCAACAGACGCCACGGACCAATGCCTAAGGGCCACACCAAAGGGCCCTCTGGCGAGGCCCTCAGGCGCAGGCCCGCAAGGCACGGGCACGCCCCTGCAACGGCAGATTTTAAGCCGTTCTTCATGGCTGGTGATTGGCGGGCTTGGGGTGTAGCTCCTCCCAGGGATGGGGTCTGTATACTAATAGAGCCTCTCTCTATAAATGGACTTTTGAGGAAAGCCATCCCTGAAATGCTATAGTAGAGTACCCAACCCTCCTAAACTAGTGACTAAGAATACACAAAAGCAAGCAATTTAAAAAACTTTACTTAAACATAACTCAAGATTTAAAAGGCAAAGTGAAACTCATTAAATGAATATGTAAACATACAGAATTTCACATAAAGGCAGGAAACAACAGAATTATATTTTTTCCACTTTAAATTTTTATTGGCAATTTTCCCAAATACAACAACATAACCACAAAGTATAACATCCACTCCCCTACCTCCCTCCCTCACCCCCTTTCCACCAAACAGTTATGGTATCACTCCTTTCTCCTTCCATCCTCCCCTCCTGGCTTACACCTTTACCCTTCAACCTCCCCAACCGTCCTCTGTTCTCCCCCTGCAGACTCTAGTCATCTCCGCAGACAAGCCCATTGTGCAACAACCACTTCAACCTAACCCCCCTTTGAGCACTGTTAGTCTATGCATAGGTTGGTAAGTCTTTGAATAAAGCCAGAGACCCCCAACAAATTAGGCCTGTTCCAATGCATGGCGATCTTGCTGCTACTATACAGTGTTTTACCACCCCCTGCAGCCTCTTTGGTACCATATCTATGTGCTGATGTAGTAAAAAAGCTGCCGAACACCATGGGATAGGCATGCCCACCATCTCTTCCATTGTGATTATTTTGCCCCAATAACAATGTACCTCACCACATTCCCACCACATATGAAACAGGCTCCCTCTCCCCCCACATTGCTGCCAGCAGGTAAGAACATAAGATATGCCATACTGGGTCACACCAAGGTCCATCAAGCCCCGCATCCTGTTTCCAACAGTGGCCAATCTAGGTCATACGTACTGTGATAAGGAAGCTTATCCTAGTCCAGGAAGGAGCTATAATAGAGGTGAAGTGACTCTGAACAAGCACCCTGTCTGTTCTGGTAGAAATAATAAAACAGAATGTTTCCATAAAAGACTACCAGTCCCAGAATGCACCAGGTTTCCAACAGCCATTAGAAGAGCTGAAGTGGGGAAACGTGTGTTCAATCAGGAGGGCTATGAGGTAATCCCCAAGCACTCATCTCCAAAGGCAGGGCTTGATTCAGCACAGCTGTGCTGTGCTAGGGTGGAGCATTCATCTAAGCAGGATAAAAGAAAAGCTTATTCTACAGAGAATCATCTTCTTGATCATCAGAAGCACCTGGATCATCCTGACCATCATCATCAGCAGAAGCCAGAGCTGATGGACAGAGAGAGCAAGAAACACTTTGGAAGAAAGAAGAGAAAAGCATTTGGGAGGTCTAAAGGAGTCCATAGCAAAACGTATACTGGGAGGCATTCCAGAGGCAAGCATACACCATTGGACTGGGGAAAGCCAGAGGAGTGGGGTTGCAGAGCCAGGAATCCCCGGACGGCACCTGTGAGGGAGACGGCTGCACTTGGAAGGGACCCTAAGACCAGCGCAAGAAGGTATGTGAAGAGAGATCCAGTGTCCAGGGATCTTGATTGGAAGGCTGGACATAAGAACTGGACTACATACTGGCCAGGATATTTAGAGAGGAACTCTAACAGCAATGGAAGCTCAGGTATGAACACTGATCTATGCCCTAGCTCTTCACTGGGAAGACAGCAGGGAAACAAGTATTGTCCTGAGAGTGTTCCACTGAGAAATTCCTCTGTGCCAATCCATGATATTGAACCCATGATAGTTGAAGAAGGGGAAGATGTTATAAATGGGGACTTTGAATACATGGATTGCTCTCTGTCTAAACTTCTGTGGTAATATGCTGTCACAAAATACAACAACCATCACAAAGAAATATAAACTTGTTCTTTAATCTACTCAGAAAAGCTTCTGAGTAGGATTTGAGCCACGTAATAGAAAGTAAACCAGCCAAGAGGGTTTCAGCTGGTAATGGTTAGCAATTGAGCCTTGCCTAATTGCCTGTGAGCTCTGAAGGGACACTTCTGAGTGTGTGTGTGAAGATACAAGAAGTTATCCCTGAAAAAGAACAGGTTTTTTTTCCTACTTTGTGGGTTTTGTTTGTTCTTGAAGCACTGTTAATATCTTCTTAACAGGAGCCTACAGAAAAGACCTTTCTGTTCCCATCAAGGTCTTTATTCTTTGATTTGATTGCTTAACAAGTTCAGCTGTTGTTTTTCCTTATTTGTTTTTCTAAGTATAATACTGAAAGCAAGTATTCCTTTTTATGTGCTACCAAGTATATCTGTGTTGGGAGAAATAACCCCATAAATAAAATATCTTCTTTGCTTTACATTCGAGCAAGCACAACTAATTTATTGTGAACGGCTGAGTCTGGTATGAATGGACTACATTTCCCACAATCATTTGCAAGTCATATTAATATTTGCCTTTGCCAAGACTGTGGACATTCTCACCCAGCGCCCCCGTTTACAGTACCTAGCAGTTTCCCCAAAAGACACAGGTTCCACAATGCTTGTACTGGGTCAAGCATTGATATCCTGGGTCCCTTCTTAATCATGGTTTATGGACCTTTCCTCCAGGAACTTGTCCAAACCTTTTTTAAACCCAGCTACACTAACAGCCTTTACTACATCCTCCAGTAACAAATTCCAGAGTTTGATTACACGTTGAGTGAAAAATTATTTTCTTTTATTAGTCTTAAATAGTTTACCCTGTAGCTTCATTGCATGTCCACTAGTCTTTCTATATTCTGATAACAAACAATCGATCTACGTTTAACCGTTCCACTCCGTTCATTAATTTATAGACTTCTATCATATCTCCCTTCAGCCGTCTCTTTTCCAGGTTAAAGAGCCCTAACCTTTTTAACCTTTCTTCATAGGAGTATCCTTCCATCCCCTTTACCATTTTGGTGGCTCTTCTCTGACCCTTTTCTAATAACGCTATATCCTTTTTAAGATACGGCGAACAGAACTGCACACAATATTCAAGGTGCGGTCTCACCATGGAACGATATAGAGGCATTATAATATTTTTTGTTTTATTTTCCATTCCTTTCCTTATGATACCTAACATTCTATTTGCTCTCTTGGCCGTCGCTGCACACTGGGCCGAGGGTTTTAACATGTTATCCACAATGACACCTACATCTTTTTCCTGGATGGTGGTTCCTAATGTGGAACCTTGCATCGTGTAACCATAGTTTGGGTTGTTCTTCCCCTAGGTGCATAACTTTGCACTTATCCACATTAAATTTCATCTGCCATTTTGATGCTCAGTCTTCCAATTTATCAAGATCCTCTTGCAATTTTCCACAATCCTCTTGAGTTTTAACAACTTTAAATAGTTTTGTGTCATCTGCAAATTTGATAACCTCACTCGTTATTCCACTTTCCAGGTCATTTATGAATATGTCAAAAAGCAGCGGACCCAGCACAGATCCCTGGGGTACACCACTATTCACCTTTCTCCATTGGGAAAATTGGCCATTTAGCCCTACCCTCTGCTTTCTATCTTTTAACCAGTTCCTGATCCACAATAGTACACTGCCTCCTATCCCATGACTCTTTAGTTTTGCCAAAAGTCTCTGATGAGGGACCTTGTCAAAGGCTTTCTGAAAGTCCAGATACACTATATCAACCGACTCACCTTTGTCCACCTGTTTATTCACACCTTCAAAAAAACATAACAGATTAGTAAGACAAGATCTTCCTTGTCTAAAGCCATGTTGGCTGTCTCCCATTAGGCCATGACTATCTACATGCTGAGTAATTTTATTCTTTATGATGGTTTCTACCATTTTTCCCCAGTACTGACGTCAGGCTCACCGGTCTGTAGTTTCCCGGATCACCCCTGGAACCCTTTTTAAAAATTGGTGTTACATTGGCGAACCTCCAATCTTCAGGTATTAGAGATGATTTTAATGATAGTTCACAGATTACTAATAGCAGGTCTGCAATCTCATATTTCAGTTCTTTCAACACCCTTGGATGTATACCATCCGGCCCAGGTGATTTGCTACTCTTCAGTTTATCTAATAGCTGTAATACATCTTCCCGATGTATCGATATTTCCTTCAATTCTTCCGCACCTTAAAATACCACTTCAGTCATGGGTAACATCCCTACATCTTCCTCAGTAAAGACCGAAGCAAAGAATTCATTCAGTCTCTCCACTATCTCCTTGTCGCCTCTTAGGGCCCCTTTAACCCCTCTATCATCTAATGGACCAACTGACTCGCTCACAGGTTTTTTGCTACGAATGTACTTGAAAAAGTCTTTATTTCGCGTTGTTGCTTCCGCAGCAAGCTTCTTCTCAAATTCTCCCTTTGCCTGCCTTATCAATGCCTTGCATTTGACTTGCCAGTGCTTGTGCTGTTTCCAGGTTTCGTCGTTTGGCTCTTTTTTCCATTTCCTGAAAGATGCTTTTTTGGCAACAGCCTCTCTGACCTCACCTTTAAACCTTGCTGGCAGTTTTTTGGACTTCCTTCCACTTTTCTTAAAGCGTGGAATACAGCTGGTCTGGGCTTCCAAGATAGTATTTTTCAACAACACCCAAGCTTGATGTTAGTCTTTAACCTTTGCAACTGCTCCTTTTAGTTTTTTCTTAACTATTTTCCTCATTTTATCAGTCTCCCTTTCGAAAGTTAAAAGGTAGTACTGTGGATTTCCTTACTATCCCTCCTCCACTAATTAAATCAAACGCGATCATGCTATTATCACTATTGCCAAGTGGCCCCAACAGCCTTATCTCTTGCACTAGATCTGGTGTTCCACTAAGGACTAGGTCTAATATGGCTTCCCCTCTGGTCGGTTCATGAACCAGCTGCTCCAAGAAGCAGTCATTTATTTCATCTAGGAACTTTATCTCCCTAGCATGTCCTGCCGTGACACTGACTCAGTCGATACTGGGGTAATTGAAATCACCCATTACTACTACTGCACTAACTTTTGTTAGCTTCCTTGATTTCTTTAAGCAATTCACCATCCATTTGTTCATTTTGGCCAGGCGGTCGATAGTACACCCCCACTGCCATCGCCTTCCTCTTTTTACATAGAATTTCTATCCATAGAGATTCTACAGCAAATTTTGTTTCCTGCAAAACTTTAATCCTTTCTGACTCAATGCCCTCTCTAACAGAGTGCAACCCCTCCATCAATTTGATCAGCTCTATCATTACAATATAGTTTGTACCCAGGTATCACAGTGTCCCACTGGTTGTCCTCCTTCCACTATGTCTCTGATATTCCAATCATATCTAACCTCTCATTTAGTGCTATATATTCTAACTCTCCCATCTTATTTTTTAGACTTCTAGCATTTGCATACAAGCATTTTAGAGAATGTATTTTATTCATGTTAATTTGGCTATTGTTAGACATGGGTAAATTGGGATCTTTAAGCTCTGTCTGCTCCATACTCAAGGGCATTTGGGCTACTTTACTTTTTTGTGGAACCTCTCTGCTTTTGGTAGCATCCTTCAAGGATACATTCTTCCGAACCATCCGCTCTTGTGCGACTGTCGGCTTTCCCCTATTATCTAGTTTAAAAGCTGCTCTCTCTCCTTTTTAAAGGTTAATGCCAGCAGCCTGGTTCCATTCCAGTTAAGGTGAAGCCCATCCCTTCGGAAGAGCCCCTCCTTTCCCCAGAATGTTCCCCAGTTCCTAACAAATCCAAAACCCTCATCTCTGCACCAATGTCTGGCCAGATGGCCAGCTTTATGTAGCCTCTCAGGGGTTAGGTACCAGCGTAGAAGGATCTTATATCCATTTTCAATCAAATTGGTGGCCACTAATAATTTGGCAGTCCCCTGAACCAACCCATCCCAGTCTTCTTCCCTCCAAACCACCCCCAGATTTCTCTGTAGCATGTAGCTTAGTTTTTGGGGCTCTTCCATATTCAATCCTCTATACAGTTGAGATAGCAAGTGCTTCTTTCCTGGTATACCCAGACAGAATACCTCAAACCATGTTTTCTCTTTCAACAAATTTGCCCTTAATATCTTCTGTGACAAGAAATGGCTCAACTGCAAATAGCTATAGTAATCCTTCCTGTCCAGTCGATATACTATATCTCGCAGCCCCTCAATGGGCCGTATCTTCCTGTGATTAAACAGTTGCAAGATCTGGCTCAGGCTCTAGTATTCCCTTTTCTTCAAGGCCTGAGGCCCTGGTCCCTGGTCCCTCTCTCTCTCCTGAAAGCAAGCTGACAAAAAACATTGCATAGGATACATTCTTCCCTGTTAGAAGGTCCCGTCAGAGCCTAAGCCACACCTCCACCATATGGCGTTTGTAAGGATTGTTCTCTCCAGTCAGTTCTCCCCCCCCCTCCATATTAGAGCCTCCAATGAATGTCCCTTCGCTAACACACCCTCTTCCCGCAACCAGGAATAAATACCCTTTAGCCATGCCACAACACAGTACCATTTAAAATCCAGAAGCCCCAGGTCTCTTTCCCCTCTAGCCCTAGGGGCCTTGCCATTCCACATAAACTGATCTACCTTCTTTTGCTCTACTCTCAGCACATGGAGCAGGACCTCCACTGGGAGGGCCTGAAACAAATATAAAAACCAGGGGAGAAGCATTATTTTCACTACCACGATTCTATCAAACCACGACAGGTATCCCCACTCCTACCACTGGAAGAGACTCTCTCTCTCTCTCTCCCACTAATATTTTATAGCTCAGATCATACAAGTCTTTTTGATGGTGCCCCATCTAGATCCCCAGATATCTCATCCCCCTAGTCACCCAACAAAAAGGGAAGTTAAGTTGTAGCCATGCTTTAAGCTCTTCAGGGACTGAGATTTAAGATTTCTGATTTGCTCCATTTTAACCAGAATCCCGACAAGCATCCCAACTCATGAAGTTCCTACATAATTAATGTCAGAGAAATGTGTGTCATGGACACGGCCAAGAACATATCATCTGCAAATAAGAAAATATAGTAATCACAGTCTCCTACCTTTATCCTTTGGATATCCCTACTTGTCCGAATGCATGGGGACAGCAGACACCCCTGCCATGTGCCCCTCCCTATCGTGAAAAAAATAGGGGAGTACCCCCCCCCCCATTCACCTTGACACATGCACATGAATTCCTGTATAGCACCCGTACCCAACTCAAGAATGCCTCCCCAAATTCTCAAGGACATGGAACATGAAACCCCACAACATGTGATCAAAGGCTTTTTCAGCATCCAGAGACAACAAGAGTGCAGGCTCCTGCATCTACTGGGCTGCTCAAATTAAATTAAAGTTTTTCCAAACATTATCGGGCATTTGCCTAACAGGCATGAACCCTGCTTGGTCATCCTGGATTAGTCCCAGTATCACCCTATTAAGACGGGTGACCAAGATCTTTGTAAGTAGGTTTGTATCTAAGTTCAGGAGAGAGATAGGGTGATATGAGGTGCATGCCTGCAGATCTTTCCCTTCCTTAGGGATAAGAGTTATACCTGCCCACCCCCACAGTATCGGCTAACTGCCCCCCCCCCCCCGGGGTAAGTTAAATAGATGCACCAGGGGACTTATCAACTCCCCTTCAAACTTTCTATAGAAATGCGCTGTCTACCTTAAGGGCTTTTATCATGAAGCAAACTACCTCCGCCCCTCTCTCTCCATCAAACTCCACTTTCGTCTCATGCTCTAATTTGAATAAGGGTATTGATTTATGAATCCTCTGCGAGCAGTTGTGGAGGAGCGGCATATAAATTCTTATAAGGGGCAAATTTATAGCCTTTTACAACATCTCCTTTACTGAGCCACATTCCCTGTGTCCCTTTATCTCCAATATTTGGGATCGCCACTTCCTCTGCTATAGCTGTTTGGTCAAGAATTTCCCCACCTTGTTTCCCGCCTCAAAAACCTCTTGCCAAGCCATCTGCATTTGGTATAGAATCTTATCAGCCACCAAGACATTGAGCTTAGCTCGGACTGCCAACATTTGTATCTGGAACTTCCCCTTTCAATCTTTTGAGTCTGCGTCCATCAATAGCCGTAGCTAACTGTGCAATTAAAAGAGTTATCCCCACTTTTCACTGTTTCATTCGTGCCCCCCCCAACACACACTTGAGGAAAAGTCCCCGCAGGGTGACTTTGAACCCATTCCAAACCATATCCCATCCCATCCCATCCCATCTTCCCGTTATTGTTTATCTCAAAGAACTCCCGAATGAGAACATAAGAAATGCCTTACTGGGTCAGACCAAGGTCTATCAAGTCCAGTATCCTGTTTCAAACAGTGGCTAATCCAGGCCACAAGTACCTGGCAGGTTCCCAAAGACGCATACAGGTTCGACAATGCTTGTCCTGGGGCAAGCAGTGGATTCCACGGGTCCTCTTTAACAATAGTCTATGGACTTTTCCTTTAGGAACTTGTCCAAACCTTTTTTAAAACACAGCTACACTGTGAGGTTCTTTTACCGCAAGTATCTTCGTTGGCTAAAAGGGTGAATGCTTCTACAGCTTTGGTGGGTGAATTGGAGAGGAAGGTTTTTTTTATTTATTTATTTATTTTCTCTTATATACCACGCTATTCTGCATCAGTGCGGTTTACATTGAACAAACTGAAATTACATTGAACAGGGCATTATAACTTGGAGATAACTATTTTACAGGGAACATGGGCTATGGAGGGTTAAGTGGCTTGCCCAAGACCACAAGGAGCACCTGTGGGACTAGAAACCCCAGTCCTTCCGGCCCAAGGTTGCTGTCCTCTAGTGGGATTTGAACCCCCGACCTTCCGGCCTGAAGTACCTTGCCCCAACCACTAGGCCACTCCTCCACTCTACAGGCGGAATGTGTTGATGTTCATAATAAGGTGGAGTGCCTTGAGGAGCATTCGGAGGGACATAGAAAGAACTTTCAGTCCTTACAGATGAAAATTGAACATTTGGATAACTTCTCATGCTAATAATTGGAGACTTATTAATTTTCCAAAAGTTCCATCGATTTCTCCTAGGGATATGTTTAAGAAATACTTGGAGGAGATATTAGGAGTGTCCCCTGAGTTGATGCCCCCTCTGGTAAAAGTTTATTATTTACCTGTAGCCAAACGTGTTTTGGCTCAAAGTGTTGTGGGAGTTAATCAAACTCAGGAGGATGTTCTGAATGTCTCTGACATATTAGAAAATTCTGGTTTTGAATCACAGGTACCGTCTACGTTGTTGATTACCTTCGCTTTGTTATCTGATAAAGAATGGTTACTGAAACTGTTTTTTCAGAAGAGAAAAATCTTGTTTCGTGGGCTTTCAGTACGTATTTATCTTGATCTATCTAGAGAAACTCAGAAGCGGCATAGAGAGTTTCTGCTGCTTCGGCCTGGGGTCTTGCAATTGGGAGGGCTTTTTTTTCTTAAGCATCCATGCAAGTGTCTGGTGAAATACCAGTCGTTTTCTTATATTTTTTTTGAGCCCTCCCAATTGTTGGCTTTCATTAGCGCCAGGCGTTCTGAGGCCACTGTTGACTCATAGGATTTTGGGTCCGGAACATGATTGTATGCATTTTCTTCATATATTGTGTTTGAATTACTTAAGTTAACTCCCCCTTCTTAGTGGGCTAGAGAGACAAGGTTTTCTGCATTTATGTATGTTAAATATTTCCTGTTATTGTATCCTGGGGTTTGTTTGTTTTTATTGCCTGTGGATGTTTCTGAATTTCCTTGTCTATTGCTTCAAGATTGGTCAGGTGTGACCTTTGACTTTTTTCAAAATTTCATAAATAAAAAATAAAAAAAACACAGCTACACTAATGGTTTTTACTTCATCCTCCGGTAACAAATTACAGAATTTGATTATGCATTAAATAAAAAAAATATTTTCTCTTATTAGCTTAAATAGGTTATATTGTAGCTTCATTGCATGTCCTCTAGTCTTTCTACTTTTTGATGGTGTAAACAACTAACCTATGTTTATTCGTTCTACTCCTTTCATTAATTTATAGACCTCTATCATATCCCCCCTCAACCATCTCTTTTCCAAGTTGAAGAACCCCAACCTCTCCTCACAGGGGTATCCTTCCATTGCCTTTACCATTTTTGTCTCTCTTCTTTGTACCTTTTCTAATTCAGAGATATCCCTTTTAAAATATGGTGACCAGAACTGCACACAATATTCAATCACACCATGGAATGATACAGAGACATTATAATTTCCTTTGTTTTATTCTCCATTCTTTTCCTTACGATTCCTAACATTCTATTTGCTTTATTTGCTACTGCTGCCACATACAGAGCAGAGGGTTTCAACATATTATCCACAATGACGCCTAAATCTTTTCCCTGGGTGGTGGTTTCTAAGGCGGTACCTTGCATCATGTAGCCATAGTTTTGGTTGTTCTTTCCTAGGTGCATAACTTTGCACTCGTACACATTAAATTTCATCTGCCATTTGTCTTCCAATTTTTTCATAGTCCTCTTGCATTTTAACAACTTTGAATAATTTTATGCCATAGAACATAGTCTCAAAATAGGCCTGCACCTTAATGTAAAGAAGACAAAGATCATGACAACTGGCATAATCAACAGGTTCATCGTCGAAGGAGAAGAAATTGAAATCGTGAATAACTTTAACCTACTTGGATCAACTATCAATAAAGAAGCAGCAAGCAGTCAAGAAATCAGACGACACATTGCTCTTGGCAGAATGGCTATGAAAGACCTAGATAAGATTCTCAAGAGCAGAGATGTCTCTCTCCATACAAAGATCCGACTTGTTCAAGCCATGGTATTTTCAATAACATCATATGGATGTGAAAGCTGGACAGTGAAAAAGACAGACAGGAAGAAAATTGATGCCTTTGAATTATGGTGCTGGCAGCAAATACTGTGTATACCATGGACTGCCCGAAGAACAAACCAGTCTGTACTAGAGGAGATCAAACCTAAGCTTTCTTTAGAAGCTCAGATGACAAGACTTCAACTTTCATACTTTGGACACATCATGCGGAGAGAGAGATCATTAGAGAAAGACATCATGCTTGGCAAGATAGAAGGTCAACGCAAAAGAGGAAGGCCAGCAATGAGATGGATCGATACAATAACAGCAGCTATGGGTACCAGTCTGTCAACAATGAGCCACCTGACTGAAGACCGAACACAATTTAGGATAGCTATCCAGAGGGTCGCCATGAGTCGACTCCGACTCGACGGCACTTAACAACAGCAGCATGCCATCTGCAAATTTGATCACCTTACTCGTTAACTTCTATTTCCAGGTCATTTATGAATATGTTAAAAAGTAGCAGGCCCAACATAGATCCCTGGGGCACTCCACTATTCACCTTTCTCCTTTGAGAAAATTGGCCATTTAGCCCTGCTTTCTCTCTTTTAACCAGTTCCTAATACACAATACTACACTGTCTCAAATCCCATGACTTTATAATTTGGCCAAGACTCTCTCATTAGGGATCTTGTCAAAGGCTTTCTGAAAATCCAGATACACTATAATTGACCAGCTCACCTTTGGCTACCTGTTTCTTCACACCTTCAAAAAAAATAACACAGATTAGTAAAACAAGATTTTCCTTGACTAAATCCATGTTGGCTTTTTCCCATTAAACCATGGCTATCTACATGTTCAATAATTTTGTTCTTTATAATGGTTTCTACCATTTTGCCCAGTACTGATGTCAGGATCACTGGTCTATAGTTTCTCAAATCACTCCTGGAACACTTTTTAAAAACTGGAGTTACATTGGCCACTCTCCAAGTACTACAGACTATTTTAATGATAGTTCACAGATTACTAATCGTAGGTCTGAAATCTCATATTTCAGTTCTTTCAACACCCTTGGATGTATACCATCTGGTCCAGGTGATTTGCTACTCTTCAGTTTATCAAACAGTTGTAATACATCCTCCTGGTTTATCAATATTTATTTCAATTCTGCCACTACATCACCTTTATATAAAATTTCAAGCATGGGCAACTCTTCTACATCTTCTTCAGTAAAGAGCAAAGCAAAGAATTCATTCGGTATCTCCGCTATGACCTTGTCCTCCCTTAGCATCCCTTTCACCCCTTTTATCATCCAATGGTCCAACTGAATTTCACACGTTTTTTTGATACAAATGTACTTAAAAGTTTATATTATGTGCTTTTTGCTTCTTTGGCAAGCTTTTTCTCAAATGCTCTCTTTGCCTGCCTTATCAATGCCTTGCATCTAAGCTTGCAAATGCTTATGTTGTTTCCGGTGTTAAGTCATTAGGCTCCTTATTCCATTTCCTTTTTTTTTTTTTTTGGCAACAGCCTCTCTGACCTTGCCTTTAAATCATGCTGGCAATTTTTTGGCCTTCCTTCCACTTTTCTTAAAGCATCTAATCTGGGCTTCCAAGATAGTACCTTTAAACAATGCCCAAGCTTGATTTTATTTATTTATTTATATTTCTTATATACCGCACTATTTGCGATCAGCGCGGTTCACATGGAACAAAAACATCCGACAACTTAAATATGTCTGGTCATTACATTAAACAGAAAATGCAACTTGGAAAAAGGGTACACTATATACATATGAGGTGTACTGAGAAAGGATAATGATGGAAATCTTTAACCTTGGCAGCTGCTCCTTTTAGTTTTTTCTTAACTGTTATCCTCATTTTATCATAGTCTCCCTTTTGAAAGTTAAAAGGTAATACTGCAGATTTCCTTGCCATCTTTCTTCCATTTAGTAAATCAAATGCAAACATGCTATGATCACTATTGCCAAGTGTCCCAAAACCCTTATGTCTTGGACCAGATCCTGTTTTCCACTAAGGACTAGATCCAAAATAGCTTCCCTTCTTGTCGGTTCATGAACCAGCTGCTCCAAGAAGCACTCATTTATTTCATCTAGAATCGCTCTCTCTCTCTAGCATGTCCTACTGTGACACTGACTCAGTCGCTACAGAGGCAATTGAAATCACCCATTATTACTGTGTTGTAACTTTTGTTACCTTCCCTGTTTACTTGAGGATTTCATCATCCATCTATTCATTCTGGCCAGGCGATCTGTCTTACACCCCCACTGCCATCGCCTTCCGCTTTTTACATGGAACTCCTATCTATATTCTACAGTGCATTTTGTTTCCTGCAAAACTTTAAACCTATGTGACTCTATGCCCTCTCTAACAGAGTGCAACCCCCTCCACCAATTTTATCTACTCTATCATTGCGAAAGTTTGTACCAGGTATCACAGCATCCCATTGGTTGTCTTCCTTCTACCAGGTCTCCGAGATACCAATCCTATCTAACCTTTCATTGAGTGCTATATAATCTAGCTCTCCCACCTTTATTTTTTAGACTGCTAACATTTGCATACAGGCAATTTTTCCCCCATAATCTTACCAGCAGGTTCCTTCCGGCCCTGTCCCAGATCACATCCCCCAATTCCACCTGTAGGTGAGCATTTACAAAATATTACCACCACCACCACCCCACCACCCCTTCCCCCATAATCTTACCAGCAGGTTCCTTCCGGCCCTGTCCCAGATCACATCCCCCAATTCCACCTGTAGGTGAGCATTTACAAAATATTACCACCACCACCACCCCACCCCCCCTTCCCCTTTTTCTTTTCCACCATATTCAATGCATATAATTTCAAGACATAGTTCTTTGGGATGACCAACTTTTCATGGGCTCTAAGAAGTGCATTTCCTGCACTAAAAATATTGAGGTTCTTTTGCCGTAGCATTTCCTTATAAAGCTTTTGCTTAAAGGGGCATTAAGGCCCCAAACATTAAGGGATACCACATTACGTTCCACTACTGTAATTCTTTTGTTCCCATCCCCTGCTCACTTCTCCCCTCCCTCCAACACCCCAGCAGAGTGCATCAAGGTTACCACCATCACCATTAAAACATGGCCCGGCCCCTCTTGCTTAGCTCTCCTTCCTTCACCCCCAACCCACCACCCTCCTATCAGCCACTCTCTCCAGAATACCCCTCTCCCTTGACAATACACCACATTTATCCCCATTCCCCCCATTCAACCTTCCCCACTTATAACCATTATCACTCCTGTCCTGACAAGCAGCTCAACAACCCATATAACAAATAAACAAAACCACCATGTCCCCCTTGATTCTCCCCACTCCTCTGTTCTTCCACAACAGTCCAATGTTGAGCCCCCAACATGGAACCTATAATATTATATTCATGCGTATGCAGCACTAACTCAGCCCAAGTCTTAAGGCTTTCCTAGGCACACTTCCCATGTCCTGCCAAGGTCTCCACACCTCATGTCTTCTCCACAGGACCAGCCTCAGTGTCCCCATCCCCCAGACTGCCACTACATTCTATGCCTCCCAGGGGGAGCTAGTTTCCATCAAGGCTGTTCCTTCCTTGGTGCGCAGTCCTTCACTGGCCCAGGGTCCAGACCTGTTATTCCTGCCTCTAATAAGGCCTGTACTACTTCATCCATTGTGCAGACCTGCCATCTTTTCCCTTGCAATGAGAACGCCAGGTCAAATGGAAAGGTCTATCCCATTCCGTAACTTTAAAAGCACATCACGCACTCTACACTTCCTCTATAGCGTGACTTGTATTGAAATCTATGCTGATCTTGCACAGAGTTCAATACTATAGACTTCCCACTTAAAAGGGCAGCCAGACTGAGTTTTGGCCACCATCAGTTCTTTAACCCCATCCCCACAGTCATTGTAGCATGCAATTATATCCCTTAGTTTACTGTTAAGTCCAGCAAGTCCCACCACACGGTGTGCTCTGTTGATTCAGAAATCCCTCCCTTCCACCTCTATAGCACAGTTACTTACCTGTAACATATGATCTCTGGGAACAGCAGGAATAAGTCTTCACAGATGGGTATCGTCGGTACCGACGGAGCCTGCACCGGAACACTCCCCAGCCTCCAGTAAGAAAGCTTTTGGGAGCATCCCACAGTGCCTGCGCACCGCCTCTCCCCAGTTCGAGTTTTAAGCTGAGACAAAGAGAGAGGAAAGGAAAGAGAGAGATACAACTCCTAGGGGAGGTGGGTGGGTTGTGAAGACTTATTCGTGCTGTTCCCAGAGATCACCTGTTACAGGTAACTGTGCTATCTCCAGGAACAAGCAGGAATGAGTCTTCACATATGGGGACTCCCCAGCTAGAGATGCCAGGGAGATCTCCAAAGTTGTGAGTCCCTGAGAAGGGCTCTACCTCACCTCATGGATCTCGGGCATCCAACCAGGGATGGGGGGTAGGAGTTGATTAGGAATGGAACAGGTGTTTGAGAACAGCCTGACCAAACAAAGCATCCCAGCGGGAGTCCTTGTCCAAGCAGTAATGGGCTGTAAAGGTATGAACCGAGGCCCAAGTGGCCGCTCGACAGATTTGGTCGATGGACACAGTTTAGATGAGCCATAGAGGCTGCCATGGCCCTCACATTGTGAGCTATGACATGGCCCTCCAGAGAAAGGTTCTTACTCTGGTAGGCGAAGGAAATACACTGAGCAATCCAATTGGACAGAGTTCTCTTAGAGACTGGAAGTCCTAAATGAGAGGGATCAAAAGCAACAAGGAGTTGAGAGGACTTTCTATGTTACTGTGTCCTTTGTAAGTAAAAAGCGAGCGCTCTTTTACAATCCAGGGTATAGAGATTCCTCTCTGCACTTGATGCATGAGGTCCAGGAAAAAAAAGACAGGTAAATATACCTCCTGATTTAGATGAAAAGGTGAAACCACTTTAGGCATAAAGTGTGGATTGGTCCTGAGGACTACCTTGTCATGATGGAACCTTGTATAAGGAGGATTAGCCACCAAGGCTTGCAGCTCACTGATGCGGCGAGCTGAAGTGACTGCAATGAGAAAAATAACCTTCCAAGAAAGAAATTTCAAGGAGGTAGTGGCTAAGGGTTCAAAGGGTGGCTTCATAAGCTGGCCAAGAACCAGATTCAAGTCCCATGCCACTGGAGGTGGTCTAATGGGAGGTTTAGTCAAAAGAAGGCCTCTCATGAATCTTACTATAAGAGGATGAGAGGAAATAGGTTGTCCATTGAGAGGCTTAAGGGATGCTGCAATAGCACTCAAATGGACTCTTACTGAAGTAGTTTTAAGGCCTGCATGGGATAAATGCAGCAAATACTCTAGTAAAGAATTCAGAGGTATTGCAAGAGGGTTAAGACCCTTCTCTGCACACCAAATGGTAAACCTCTTCCATTTAAAAGCATAGGAACGTCTGGTGGAAGGCTTTCTGGAAGCATGAAGGATATCCTTCACTTGCTGAGAAAGATGCAAATTTTGAAGGTCTAGGCCTTCAGCAACCAGGCCCTGAGATGGAGACTGGGGATTTGGGTGCCACAACATTCCCTCCTCCTGGGATAGGAGGTCTGGAGCAGATCCCAAGTCCAGGGAGGGAGCTTGAGAGAGATGCAAAAGTAGAGTATACCACACTTGGCGTGGCCAACGTGGTGCTATGAGGATCATAGACCCCCTGTCTCTCTGAAGCTTGAACAGTGTCTTGGGAATTAGGGGAATGGGTGGAAAGGCATAGAGGAAGTCTTACCCCCAATGAAGGAGGAAGGCATCCCTGGCCTGAACTCCCTGACACGGAATCCAGGAACAGAACCGGGGAAGTTTGGCATTCCACAGACTTGCAAACAGGTCTATGTCTGGGGTTCCCCAAATTTGAAAGATCCTGGTTATCTGGTCCCCATGGAGGGACCATTCGTGTGGAAGCAGAACTCGACTGAGTCTGTCTGCCCAAGAGTTTTGAACCCCTGGAAAATACACTGCCATGAGATGAATTTGATGCTCTCTGGCGAAGGCCCACAATCTCAGAGCTTCGTTGCAAAGCGACAGAGAGCCAGTCCCCCCCCTGCTTGTTCACGTAGAACATGGCTACTTGGTTCTCCGTGTGGATGAGGACTGTCTTGTAGCTGAGCAGGGTGTGGAAGACTCTGAGAACTAGAAAAATTGCTCTGAGCTCTAAGAGGTTGATATGTAGAGATGTCTCCTGTGGAGACCAGATGCCTTGGGTGGAGAGATCTTGTAGATGAGCCCCCCAACCCTTTGGGGAGGCATTTGTTGTGAGGGTTGCTTGGGGTAACACTTGTTGAAAGGGGGACCCCAGCAACAGATTTTGGGTGGACTTCCACCACTGGAGAGAGCAAAAAAGGCGACTGGAAGTTGCTATTTTGTCTGACAGGCACCCTGATGCCTGGGTCCATTGGGTGGACAAAGTCCATTGAGCTGCCCTCATGTGAAGGCGAGCATAAGGGACCACATGCACAGTGGATGCCATGTGGCCTAACAGTTGTAACATCTCTCGAGCAGTTAAGTGGGACTTTAACTGAATCTGGGAGGCTAACTGCACCAAGCGTAGGCAACGGGCCTGGGGAAGATAGGCCCTTGCAGTGGTGGTATCCAATAAGACCCCTATGAACTCCAGAGATTGAGTAGGGGGGAGATGGGATTTTGGGATGTTTATTACAAGTCCCAGATATTGAAGGATACGGCTTGTGCAGGCCAGGGAAGCCTGGGCCTCTCACTGGGATGGAGCTCGGATGAGCCAGTCCTCCAGATATGGGAATACAAATATTCCTAGAGTGCGTAGAAATGCAGCTACTACTGCCATGCATTTTGTGAACACCCTTGGGGCAGAGGCCAGACCGAAGGGAAGCACTCTGTATTGATAGTGCTTTCCTTGAAAAAGGAACCGAAGGAACCTTCTGTGTGTTGGATGGATGAGGACATGGGTGTACGCATCCTTGAGATCTAGAGAACAAAGCCAGTCCTGACTCTGGAGGTATGGAAGGAGAGTACCGAGAGAAGTCATCTTGAATTTCTCCTTGCATAGAAACTTGTTCAATTCTCTGAGATCTAAAATGGGTCAGTAGCCCCCTGTTTTCTTTGGGATGAGAAAGTAGGGGGAGTAGAACCCTGAGCCCTGTTGAAGAAGGGGTACTTCTTCTATTGCCCCTTGGGCAAGAAGGGTAGCAATCTCCTGACCCAGAAGGTCGAGGAGAGATGTTGGAGAATTGACCTGTCTCACCATGGTGTGAGGGGGAAGGTTTAAGAAATGAAGCTTGTACCCTTCCCTTATGATGGAGAGGGTCCATTGCTCTGCTGTGATTTGTTCCCATCTGGGAGCAAAGTGAGCTAACCTTCCTGGAATGGTGAGAGGCTTTGGATGTTCTAGAGCCAGAAAGGCTAAGTTCTCTAGTTGTAAGTCAAAGGCCCTGAGGAGGCTGAGGCTGTTGGGCCGTAGCAGTCCTAGCAGCCTTAGGCTTGGCCTGTTTCGGTTGTTGCTGTCTCTTTGTAGCAAAACGACCTGCAGAAGATGCCTGCTGACCATAAGCAGAATAATATTTCCCTTTTTTTGGGAAAAATCCCTTTTTGAACAAGCTTTTCTTAAAAGGAGCAGAAGTAGACTTTGAAAGTCTATCTAAAGCAGAATTTCCAGCATCCATCTGGGTGGCCTTTGCTTGCCAATCTTTGCCAAAAAGGTTTTCACCTGTACAAGGAAGGTTTCCTAGTCCATCCTGAACCCAGGGTTCCAAATCAGAAGCTTGTAACCAAGCAACTCTGCGTGCACCTATGGCAATAGCCAAGGCTCTGCTGGCACCTTCAAAAGAGTCAAAGGCTGCACGGTTGGAAAACTTGGAAATATCCTGGGCATGTTTAAGCCAGGTGAGAAACTCTTCCCTTTTATCTTCTGAAATAAAAGGAGACAAAGTTTGCAGATCTGTAACTTCTTTTAGAAACATCCCCATATAGAGACTATAGGAGTTGATTCTGGCAACAAGCATATTGGCCTGGAAAATTCTCCTGCCAAAGGCATCTAAGGTTCTGCATTCTCTTCCTGGAGGAGTAGAAGAGTGCCTTTTTGTACTCTTGATCTTTTTCATAGCAGACTCCACCACAATGGAGTGGTGAGGAAGCTGAGTCTTATGAAAGCCAGGACAAGGAGGAACACAATACATGGTGTCCAACCTACGAGAATGAGGGGAGGTGGTGAGAGGAGTCTCCCATATGCCCAACATGTGATCATAAAGAATCTCATATCAAGTGGCTGCCTCTTTAGGAGCCTTAGGATATTGTAATATATCTAATTTTTTGGCTCTAGGCTCTGTCTCAGGGGCCACTGAGATGGAAAGGCCCCTGGCCACTTCCCTAATGAAGTCTTGAAAAGACAAGTCCTCTGGAGGAGACATTCTCCTTTTTGGAGAAGAGGGCTCCTGAGGAAGGATCACCGATGCTTCGATAGAGGCCTCTGATTCATCAGAGTCTTCAGAGGAATCGAAGTATCGTCTGTCTGGATGCTCCTGCAGAGCCCGATATGCGTAACGGGTGGTATAGACATCGGGAGTGATCGGTACCGATGGGCATCACAGAACAGTGTACCGCTGCAGTCAACACCGAAGCCGATGTCGATGCAATCGGTGCCGGTGCCAGATTCTGTACCGACAACGGAGTTTGTTGTGGTACCGAAGGCGTCGCAGCTTGTATGAATGCTGTGATGGCACGCTGCATGGTCAGAATATTCTGATCCATCGACGCCACCAATGTCTGGATGTCGGTACCAGTGGGAACCACCGGTACCCCAGAACATGGCAACAGGTGATCGGTCGAGGCCGAGCCATCGATGTCAACCTGTGACCCCATAGATAAAGCTTTGGAAGCTGGAGCCTCCTGCCAGGGTAATTTTGCCGGTGCGGATTCCTCGAGAGCAAGCCCGGAGGCATCTCAATACTTAGAGGGAGATCTACTCTTCGAGGACCGGCTGGACTTAAGTTTGGTTACCTGAGATCCATGGGAGGAAGAAGCAGCCCTGGAAGACGTCGATGCCACCAAAGCTGCATCAGAAGGAAACAGGGTACTGAGCTTGGCTGCTCGATTCTGTAGACCTCTTTTAGACATCATGGAACAGGACTCACAATCCGTAATGGAATGGTCAGGACCTAAATATTTTAGACACCAGTCATGGGTGTCGGTGACAGAAATAGTGCCGCTGCACTTCGTGCACTTCTTAAACCCCCAGGCGGGCTTTTCCATGAGGAAAATTTTCTTAGGCCTAAGGCCGCAGAAAGAAAAAATGCACTGAAGTGAGAAAAACAGTAGTTTTTTTTTTTTTTTTTTAATAAGAAAGAAAGAAAAGACCGGCGGTACCAGTCCGGCGTCGAGAAGGCAGACACGCGACCAAAGAAATAAAAGAAAATAAGAAATTCTTCAGCGGTGACAGGAACACGACCTGCTGGCTCCGCGGAAAAGAACTGGAGAGAGGCGGTTAGGAAAGGCGGGAAGGCAGCACGCAGGTGCTGTGGGATGCTCCCAAAAGCTTTCTTACTGGACACTGGGGAGCGTTCCCACACAGGCTCCGTCGGTACCGACGATACCCATATGTGAAGACTCATTCCTGCTTGTTCCTGGAGATCCCCACTGACAGAAGGATTGCTGTAGAGATTTTTTGAACTATCACTCTACAATCATATTCCTTTTCCTCCAGTACACTGCAAAATCTCAAATTGTTGTGGCAGGGCCTGTTTTCCAAGTCTTCTACTTTATCCTCCATTTCCTCACACAATTTATCCAAGGCCACCAACTTCGATTCCAGAGATACCACTTTGCTCATCGAGGAGCTCCTCGCTTTCCTCTATGCACGTGCCCAGCTCCCCTAGGTCGGTTCGCAGGCCCCTAGATACTGCCTACCACATCCTCCCGGACCTGGGATATATCTGCTTTGAGGTCCTGAAAATAGGCCCTTACTTCAGGCTGAAACGCCATCTCTGCTTCAAACGCATCCCTCCAATCAGCAGCAGCTGTATTGCTGCAGTCTGTGCCAATGGGACTACATCCTTCACTCCCCCCCCCCCCCACTCCAAGCCATGGGGTCACCATTTTCTCAGGGGGATCTCATTGGCATGGCTAATGCTCCCAGTTAAGAAAAATCCTTTAAATACCTTGTTTTTCCCCTTGTTCACCATCCAGCAATCTTCCCTAGCATGTCAGGCTTCAGAGGGTCATCGCTGGGTGGCCAAGGGCAGAGTTGGAGAGCTTTTTCCTCATGCGGCCAGCCAGAGCGTGAGCTCAAAGGGCCATCTTGGCTGGTGACATCAGCAGCCTCCAGAATTATATATTCTTAAAGCAAGTGCAGCCCCCTGGTATGGGTCCCTTCTCCAGGCCTGTGTTTCTCTGCAGGGTTAACCAGAAATACAAACTTCCAAGAAGGCAGCACGGTCTGGGGTAGGACTACCTCCTTAGGGTTTCAGGGATCTACGATGGGCCAGCATAGGGCTGAGAGGCTCTTGGCCCCTGGGATCACTCATGCCACCATATATTTCCACTTACAACATCTCAGCCTCCAGTCTAGGGCTATCCTGAATCAAATACAGCTTACCGAAAAGTCTTTAAGAAGTCAAAATCAATAAGAAGCAATAAAACATGCAGAGTCCAAAAACGTAAAAGTTCATTCAGTGTTCTTTTTCTTCTGCTCTGGAGTATATAAACTCCTCTTCTCCTTATACTAGTATTTGCCCCCTAAGCTGAGGATTCCAGTTTTCTCTATCTTCTCTCCCTTGACCTCTTCCCCTTGAATGCTGGTTGCAAGCACAGGCTGCAAGTACTCCTTTCTTTGAACTGTAGGCCCTCCTGGATCCAACTTCTGGCAGATGTTTGGTTATCTCTGAAGACCAGCCTCAGATATGGCAGGCACATTTGTAATGTAGAACTATGGACCCCTTGGGGGGTGGTCCTCCTTTCTATTTCAAAAATCAGTGGACACCTTTTGCTCCTTCCTTTAACACATAATGAAGTGCAGTGACCTAGGCAATCCCTCTCAAATGCTCTAATGCAGGGGTCTAGAAGGCCAAAAACAACTCCTGTATGGTGCAATGTCTACCTACCTTTGAATGCTTAAACCAAGGTGCAGTGTCTTCAATGAGCCAAAGATAGAACACTGCCTTTGGTTTTGGTATTTATACCAGTCAGTTTTCTCTCCAAGATGTCTCCTCCCTTATTACAGCACTGGTAAGGACAGCTTTCCCAATTTCTGGAAAACACTGGGTGACATTAAAATGTCAAATACACAATAAAGGTCTCTACCTAAACAGTTGGTAGACCTTAGGAGTCTCTATACAAGTACAATAGGATAACAGGAGATGGCAAAAATCTTACTAAAGGCTAAATAGATTTGCAGCAGCTCTGTGAAAAACACCTTTCAAACTCACTAATACAATTGGGAAGCTGATGGGTTCTTTTCTGTGAACAGTTAAACATGCCTAATTGGGTCCCTTTGAAAATACACACACAGACAAATTGAGCATTGCAAAGAGAAATACTGGCTAAGACTGCAAGTGCAGACCCTGGTAAGAGCCAGAATATAACTATACCATTGGCTTTGGAAAATAATGTGAATTTCCCCTAACATACAGCAAAAATGACAAATGAAATGTAGTTTTAGGTTCACCAATTTCTGACTGTAATATTATTGGAGTCCCAGCTCCCTCAAATTTTTGATTGAACTTTCATTCTATATCCGCAACACAACTAGCATGGGGGGTGGGATGAGAGAGAGAGAGAAGACCTCTCTCACTGTTCAAGCTATCCCTTTCTCTAATTAACAGTGGTGACAGCCTTTCCAGTCTCTAATCTAAAGGAAATAGGCTATCTCCTGGACAGACTCATACTTTCTCTCCATGAGTGCTCAAATTAGTGTTCTCTCTCTCTTGCCACACCTTCTCCCAGGGTGGGGGGGGAGACTTAGTCCTTTCAAGCTTCTGATTAGCCAAGTCTATATTTAAACAGATTCTAAAAACAATGGGGTCAAGTGCACAGTAGTCCTTGAGTGGCCATTTGTCCAGCTTAGCAATGCCCTGTCTGCAAGTATTTGAGAGGGGAAAAAAATGTGAACATGCTGAACAGAAGCAAAAGGTCCGAGGCTGACACCCATGCCTTTTTCAAAGTTTTACTGTGTTGGCCTCTACCAAACTGCCATGCTCCAGTTGTAAAAAGTAAACACGGTGAACTCCAGCTATCTGCTTAGAGAACATGCTCCCATAGGCAGCTGCTTGACAATCAATCAGTTTTGCTCCATCATGTTGGACATGGGCTTTACTACCCTTTATTACAACTTTTCACCAAATATTTGTATTAATTTGTGAATTCTACAGTTTCTGAAACCTTCACGCCTCTTTCTCCCTCCTCCCAAACCTAAGTACTTTCTGCCCAAGTCTGTCCTGGTTTTATCAATCCCTCTTCCTTGTATTTAAGCCTCAAACTCTTTTTTTTCTCCTTCCCCTGCATATTCATTTTTTTCACTCCCCTTCTTTATTCCCTCAGCTTTCTTGTTTAAACGTCTTGCCTGTGACAGCCAAAGTTTGCAGCACTGGTGTTAAGGAAGTGGTGCTGAGCATTGATGACAATAGGACTAGACTGCCATACCGTATCTCCTAGCCCTCCTCAAAAAAAAGCCACAACTGAAGATTGCATTTGGAATATTTGATTTGCAGGGCAGCACCCTTGTAAATTCCATTTATAAATTTTAAACAAATAAAAAATTTTATAGATAACACAGGTACACTAAAAAAATTTTTTTTAACTGCCTCTAATGTTTCGATTGATTTTTACATTTTTTGGTGCGCTGAATCCAAATCTGGTAACCAATTTGCTCCATCACGTACAGATTTTTTGCTACATTGGGTTAGCAGTTTGAGGTGAACGTTTCAGATTGAGTGCGATCGAGATAAAAGTTTCTTGGATGAATTCTTTATACTAATTGTTTAGTAGTTATTCAAATAAGAATAAAGAAAATTGTAACAAGGCAGCACATAAGAATAGAGTAATGTCAACAAAACACACTGTGATGGTAGCAAAATTGTCTGCACTTAAAACAGCCACATACATGTGCACAAACATTGAGCATATAAGAGCGAGGTTAGACACAAAGCAAAGCAAAGAAATGTGCAAAAAATGTTGTACAGGTATGTATGTAAGAATAGAAAACGCAAACCGCACCATTGCAATACATGAAGACAAACACCCGATGGTGTGAAAATAAAATTCTAATAAATGAGATCCGACACTGTGGTAATAACTAGCAAATTTTTATTTCAAAGTTTAGTAAAAAACACAATATTTGTCAACACAGTTTAGATTTTAAAGTCATTCTTGGGTCAATCAATCTCCTGGTGGGCCCGTTTCTTCTTCCCCCGAATGCTTCTCTTGGTGTGCTGCTTGGCGTATTTTTCATCTGGGGTTTCCCGCAGCAGCAACCAGCAGAAATCAGCCATCATAGTGGTGTTCCATCTTCCTTGGTACCTTCTCTCTGCATCCTTGATGTCCTGGTGAAACCTTTCACCTTGTTCTTCACTGTACGCCCCCAAGTTTTCGGGAAAGTAGTTCACATGGGAGTGCAAGAAATGGACTTTCAGGCTCATGTTACAGCCTTGTTCTTTGAAGGCATTGAGCATCCTGGCAACAATATCCTTATAGTTCTCATCCCACCTGTTCCCCAAGAATTTGAGAACAACATCCTTGAAGGAATCCCAGGCTTCTTTTTCCTTCTCAGACATTGTTTCAGCGAATGCTCCATCTGAAATGAGTTTCCTTATATCAGGGCCAACAAACACTCCTTCCTTTAGCTTTGCTTCAGAAAGTCGGGGGAACTTTGAGCAAAGGTACCGAAAGCACTCACCATCTTTTGGAAGGGACTTGATGAATTGCTTAATGAGACCCAACTTAATGTGGAGAGGTGGTAATAGAATTTTATCACGAGGTACCAAGCTCTCATGAAGAACATTTTTCTCACCGGGTCTCAAATACTCCCGAATTGGCCAGTCTTTTTTCCCCCAGTGTAGGTCGCGGGCCCGGCTATCCCACAAGCAAAGGAAGCAGGGATATTTGGTGAAACCGGATTGCTGCCCTAATAGCATGGATAGAATTTTAAAGTCTCCACAAATCATCCACTTATGCTCATCATAACGAATCTTCTGAAGAATCAGGGCCAAATTCTCGTATTTTTCTTGGAGAATAACAGAGTGAGCAATAGGAACTGAAGCGAATGTGTTGCCATTATGAAGAAGAACACCTTTTATGCTGTCTTTTGACGAATCAATGAACAGCCGCCATTCAGCAGGATCATACTTGAGTTTAAACTTTTCCATCACTCCGTATATATCGTTGCAAAATACCAAATCTTCCTCTTTGCTGAAATACTTCAAAAATTGTGTCTCGCGGTTGCGGTACCAATAAAAAGTTGTTCCTGGTGAGAATAGATTTTTCTGTTTAAGCCGAGAACCTAGCAGTTGGGCAGCATCTTTTGGGAGTCCTAAATCCCGGACTAAATCATTCAATTCAGCTTGAGAGAAAAGTTCAGGTTTCGGATCTGGTTCAGTTTCAAACTCAGAAGTACTGGACTCATCGGGAAAAGCCATCTGATGAGTCTCATCATGATCAGAACCGTCCACACAAATATGATCCAAAGATTTTGGTGGTTCAGGCACAGGTACTTCGTTGCTATGAGGCATAGGCCTAATTGCTGAGGGAAGGTTGGGGTAACTTATTACGTTCTTATTTTTTAAGTTGTATCCCTTCACAATGCAAGAGCAAAAATAGCAGTCACTGCTGTGGTCTCTTTGTTCACGCCACATCATAGGTATTCCGAAACAAAATGCTTGTTTTTTACCTTTCATCCATAAGCGTAGATCTTCCTCACATGTCTTGCACACTTTGTGAGGAGCCCACGGTTTGTCTTGATCGCCTAACTTCAAACCGAAATAGGCAAAATATACTTTTTTAATAAATGCAGAAATGTTCCTCTGCCGCTTTTTCACGGTATATTCCCCACAAATAAAACAAAAACTGTCCGGAGAGTTGACGCAACCTCTGGCTCTGTGAGCCATCACAAATACACAGCACTGCAAACTACAACTGTAGTGAATCACTTCGGAATAAAGCTGGATTACGACTGAGCAAACAAAAGGTAATAATGAACTTGCAAGAAAATGAAATTTGACAGGAACGTTCATGTCGCAACCACCGTGTTTGAGCGAGCGAACGAGGCGAGGCGAACAGGAAAGAACATGCGCCAGCGCGAGTACTGGATTTAGCTCCCCGCCTCCCAATTGTCCTGTTAATGTATAAAATGAATACAAAACACTCTAAAATATCATGAGGGAGTGTTTCCAGTTAGTTAACCATTACAACCTCTATTTTGGGCCAAGAAAATAAACTGCAGTCGGCTAAAAAGAAATTATGTGAACATTCCTTATATGGGTAAGAAATCTAATTTTGCAAGAAAACGTGACGTGATGGAACATTTTGGCTATTTTTCCTGGATTCAGCACCCCAAAATCTATAGGAATCAGTTGTACCTGTGTAATTTAAAATTGCATCACATATTCACATAATTATTCTGAAAATAAATGTTTGCTACATTTATCTGAAGGATTTGTTTCATTTTGTTTTCAACCTTGACGTGCAATCTTTAAATTTCCTGGTTTTCTTTCCATCTTACTTTTGCTCATAACCTCTCTCTTGCTTTCTACCTCTATTGCAAACATCATTTTCTTCTCACTTATCATTGTGTTGTTCTTCACCCAGCCTTTGCTCTCCAACAGCTCATTTTTACACTTCTTGACCGCACACAACTGGGTCTCACCCCCCCCCCCCCCCCATCATCTCCCTTTTGATTCATTGACCTTAATCTCTTTTCATATTCCTTCTCTTCCCCCTCACTTTCAAACTCTTGCTTATCCTCCCATCACTCCTGCTACTGCCAGCACATCCTTCAACTCTGGTAGTCAAATGGCTCAAAGACTTCCTTGCCTCTGGTTCTCAGCCTTCTCTTTCAGCAAGTTATCCACCCTTCATCTTTCCCTTTTTTTTTTTTTTTACCCTGCAGAGATCCACTTTGTAATTTCTTCTCAGCATCCATCTCAGACTCCAATCTCCTTCCCTTGACCAAATGCTGGCTCCCATTGGACAAACAGCTTCCTAGGGCCTATACAATACATTGCTTTTACAAAACTCAGGATTCTCATAGCTGTGCAGGACAGCGTTTCTACCAGGCCTACCCTTTTTTCCAGCTGGATGACAAGATCATCCGTGAAATTTCCAAAAACTGCTGAAGACTGACTGGATTAGTCAGCTGTAGGTTTAGATCTTAGCAGACTGCCATTTACTAAAACTTGTGTAAGATAAGGCATGGAGTATTTACTACCTAAACAAGGCTTGTATCTTGTTTTACTTTCAATTACTTCTGCAGGTCGCAGCAAACATGTATCAGCTCTTGCAATAGAGTGTGCTGCTGTTAGCACAGGCAATAGCACAGCATTTGTACAGGATTTTCTATACTAGTATGGGCACAGAATCAGGAAGGAATCTAATGGCAGCATAATCAATATGCAAAATGTCTATGCTAACAGCAACACACCACATATTTACATAGAAGGTAATGAAGCAATTTGCTAGTCAGAGAAATGGCAGAAGGTCATGGCATGGGTTTGTTCAATATTTAACAATTTCAAAATTTTCTTGCTTAAAAAGGGAGAAAAAATATTTGTTAGGCAAGCTGAGTTTTTTTGACCATAGCAAATTATGGGACTAAGTAATTCAAGAATAAAATATTTCACAATATATACTTTTCTTTTTTAGATCTGTTAAAGTCAAAGTCCATTTTTCCATTAGACAATCCCCAAAATATTCTAAACCAACTACTTATGCCTGGTTCTTCCCAAGTATAAGCTATGGTAGACTGTGATTAGCTTGCTTTTTAGAGTGATAGGACTCTACTTAACATGCCCAACAGAACAACGAACACGTAGAATGGTAAACTATTAACATGTTCCCCCATAATTCCTGCAATATTAGATAGTCACCATTGTGCATTGTACCTTCTCCTTTACTGCAACAAAACCAGCAGTTGGAAGATTCCTTTGTGAAGTCTGGATGGCATTAAGTAGCAATGATACATTATCTTAGACCGAGTTTCTATATTTCTATTTTTTATTTTAACCAAATAGCTTATCACCGTTTCTCACTATTTTGTAGCTCATCCTCCCAGTAAGTAGCAAATTTAGAGAAACTGTCTTGTAATTTAAGAGAATGAAAATAAATAAAATAAAATAAATAAAATAATTTCAGCAACAATTTGCTGTATCAATCAGCTCTCTTGTGGAAGACTTATGGAAAGAAAATTAAAGTTAAAAAAGTCACAATAAATAAATGTACTTTATTGAAACTGTCCAGGTCACGATGCTTGAATTATGTAAATAAGTCCTCTTTCTTCAGCTCGTAAGAATCCTGAACATGATAAAGATAGGTGTTCAACTGGACCCTACCTTTATTTCCATCTCTTATAAGATAACTGCAGATTTGGTGACAACTGCATCACAAAAGTTAAAGTTCCATTTTTTATTCCATTTCCTCTTTGCATACAGTAATATACTGTTTTTAGTTTCCATAATGTTTTAAGAGTTATGTCTGCCATTAAAGGTTAGTATATTAGGGATTCAGCTCTCATACCACTATTTTTTAATATAAAACTGCTTGCAATTGATTCACATTCAAAAGACCAGCTCAAATGAAGGGAGAGTGAGGAGGAACAAACGCACAACTTAGGCACTAAACATTTTTAGGGACCAAAAGCAAAAAAAAAAACAAACCCTGATAAAAGGCAGCAGGACTTCCCCAACCTGTAGGCAAATTCTTCACTGAGAGGTACTGGACTGATCTAGCCCAAATCAAGGAAAAAAGATTTAACAGGTATGGAAGATTTCTCCTTCTTTATCATTCTGTTAGACCAGTCCAGAAAAGTGGGACATACCCAAGCAGTCAGGATCCAGGGTGGTAAGACAACAATGCTCCAGTCAAAACTGCTCTGCCAAAAGGCACCATCCACATCAGCTCCAACATGCAAGCTGTAGTTCTTCAAAGATGTCAGGGATGACCAGGTAACTAACTTACAAAACAAAGTGGCCTCAGCACAGGAGGCAATTTGTACCTTGGTAGTGAGCTCTGGCTCTCTCTAGCACTCCCTACAAGACAAAGCCTATAGCTCCAACTGTCTAGCAGACATAACAACCGCTAAGACCACCGCCTTCTTGAGCAAGGCTTTGAGAGGCTCAAATGCAAAGGCTTTCAGCACCCTCAACAGCAGAGAAAGACTCCACTGCAGCACAACTAGACAAGGGCCAAGAGATCTGCTTTAGCCTTTTAAGGCAGCAGAACACATCAGGGTGTGCTACCAGGAGCATGCTCTGAACTCTCCCGAGTAGAACACAATGGCCACCACCTGAACCTTGAGAGAGTTCACAACCAAGTCCTACTCAAAATTAGTCTGTAAGAAGGCCAAAATAGTAATTATATCTACCTTCCTGGTTTCCAGAGCTTGAGATACATACCACCTCTTACAGACAGACAAATCAGATCCCAAAGTAGGTCAAGGAAATAGAGGCCCCTCCTGGCCCCTAAGGAAGGTGTTACCTACCACCCCAAAATACCCTCTCAGACAGCTTTCACCTCATAAGAAACAGGCTGTGAGAGGGGAACAGGATTCTCCATGAGGATGTGCCCCAACCCCCTCCAGAGGTAACAAGAGGACCCCCATCTGCATGGCCAGTCTGGAACTAGTAGAATGACCAAGCCAGGGCGAGACAAAATTCAGAGTAGAATCCAATTCATCAAGGGAGTTAGGGAGAAAGATATATAGAAGTCCCTGCAGGCAAGGCTCCAGGAGAAATATAACCAATCCTACAGCTCACAAGTCCAACCTGCCACTGTAAAAGGTTTGCCACTCTGGCATTCTCCTGGATTACCATCAGGTCGAACACTGGATGGCCCCACTTCTGAACAATGAGGCTGACATGCAAAGACACAGTTCCCATTTGCCAAGATCCATGATGTTCTAACTCAAGATGTCAGCTTGCATATTGTCAACTCCAACAATATGGGCTGCTGAAATGACCATCAGATGAATCTTTGCCCAACAGCAGAGCTTCATCAACTCTGTGGTCACCACAGTGCTGCAAGTACCACCATGCTAGACAATGTATGCCATGGATGTGGCATTGTTTGAGAATGCTCCGACTGCTTTGCCCTTCAGGAAGGTCTGAAACCTCTCTTGAGGTCAGGCAAACTGCCTTGGCCTCCAATCTGACAAATGACTAGTGCTCCTCTACAAAGTGCCCCCCACAATGGGATCCCCAGCCCAGCATCCATGGTGACTATAAGAACATAAGATATGCCATACTGGGTCAGACCAAGGTCCATCAAGCCCAGTATCCTGTTTCCAACAGTGGCCAATCTAGGTCATACATACCTAGCAGTTTCCCCAAAAGACACAGGTTCTGCAATGCTTGTACTAGGTCAAGCATTGATATCCTGGGTCCCTTCTTAATAATGGTTTATGGACCTTTCCTCCAGGAACTTGTCCAAACCTTTTTTAAACCCAGCAACACTAACAGCCTTTACTACATCCTCCAGTAACAAATTTCAGAGTTTGATTACACGTTGAATGAAAAAATATTTTCTTTTATTAGTCTTAAATAGTTTACCCTGTAGCTTCATTGCATGTCCCCTAGTCTTCCTATACTCTGATAACGTAAACAGTCGAACTACGTTTACCTGTTCCACTCCGTTCATTAATTTATAGACTTCTATCATATCTCCCCTCAGCCGTCTCTTTTCCAGGTTAAAGAGCCCTAACCTTTTTAGCCTTTCTTCATAGGAGTATCCTTCCATCCCCTTTACCATTTTGGTGGCTCTTCTCTGAACCTTTTCTAATAACGCTATATCCTTTTTAAGATACGGCGACCAGAATTGCACACAATATTCAAGGTGCAGTCTCACCATGGAACGGTATAGAGGCATTATAATGTCTTTTGTTTTATTTTCCATTCCTTTCCTTATGATACCTAGCATTCTATTTGCTCTCTTGGCAGCCGCTGCACACTGGGCCGAGGGTTTTAACATGTTATCCACAATGACGCCTAAATCTTTTTCCTGGGTGGTGATTCCTAATGTGGAACCTTGCATCGTGTAACCATAGTTTGGGTTGTTCTTCCCTAGGTGCATAACTTTGGCCAGAATGAACAAATGGATGATGAAATGCTCAAAGAAATCAAGGAAGCTAGCAAAAGTTACAGTGCAGTAATAATAATAGGTGATTTCAATTACCCCGGCATCGACTGGGTCAGTGTCACAACAGGACATGCTAGGGAGATAAAGTTCCTAGATGAAATAAATGACTGCTTCTTGGAGCAGCTGGTTCATGAACCGACCAGAGGGGAAGCAATATTAGACCTAGTCCTTAGTGGAACACCAGATGTAGTGCAAGAGATAAGGGTGTTGGGGCCACTTGGCAATAGTGATCATAGCATGATCACCTTTGATTTAATTAGTGGAGGAGGGATAGTAAGGAAATCCACAGTACTACCCTTTAACTTTCGAAAGGGAAACTATGATAAAATGAGGAAAACAGTTAAGAAAAAACTAAAAGGGGCAGTTGCAAAGGTTAAAGACGTACATCAAGCTTGGGTGTTGTTGAAAAATACTATCTTGGAAGCCCAGACCAGCTGTATTCCAGAAAAGTGGAAGGAAGTCCAAAAAACTGCCAGCATGGTTTAAAGGTGAGGTCAGAGAGGCTGTTGTTGCCAAAAAAGCATCTTTCAGGAAATGGAAAAAAGAGCCAAACGATGAAACCTGGAAACAGCACAAGCACTGGCAAGTCAAATGCAAGGCATTGATAAGGCAGGCAAAGAGAGAATTTGAGAAGAAGCTTGCTGCGGAAGCAAAAACGCGAAATAAAGACCTTTTCAAGTACATTCGTAGCAAAAAACCTGTGATAGAGTCAGTTGGTCCATTAGATGATAGAGGGGTTAAAGGAGCACTAAGAGGCGACAAGGCGATAGCGGAGAGACTGAATGAATTCTTTGCTTCGGTCTTTACTGAGGAAGATGTAGGGATATTACCCATGACTGAAGTGGTATTTAAAGGTGTGGAAGAATTGAAGGAAATATCGATACATCGGGAAGATGTCTTACAACTATTAGATAAACTGAAGAGTAGCAAATCACCTGGGCCGGATGGTATACATCCAAGGGTGTTGAAAGAACTGAAATTTGAGATTGCAGACCTGCTATCAGTAATCTGTGAACTATCATTAAAATCATCTCTAATAACTGAGGATTGGAGGATCGCCAATGTAACACCAATTTTTAAAAAGGGTTCGAGGGGTGATCCGGGAAACTACAGACCGGTGAGCCTGACATCAGTACCGGGAAAAATGGTAGAAACCATCATAAAGAATAAAATTACTCAGCATGTAGATAGTCACGACCTAATGGGAGACAGCAAAAAGGCTTTAGACAAGGAAGATCTTGTCTTACTAATCTGTTATGTTTTTTTGAAGGAGTGAATAAACAGGTGGACAAAGGTGAGTCGGTTGATAGTGTATCTGGACTTTCAGAAAGCTTTTGACAAGGTCCCTCATCAGAGACTTTTGGCAAAACTAAAGAGTTATGGGATAGGAGGCAGTGTACTATTGTGGATCAGGAACTGGTTAAAAGATAGAAAGCAGAGGGTAGGGCTAAATGGCCAATTTTCCCAATGGAGAAAGGTGAATAGTGGTGTACCCCAGGGATCTGTGCTGGGTCCGCTGCTTTTTGACATATTCATAAATGACCTGGAAAGTGGAATAACGAGTGAGGTTATCAAATTTGCAGATGACACAAAACTATTTAAAGTTGTTAAAATCCAGGAGGATTGTGGAAAATTGCAAGAGGATCTTGATAAATTGGAAGACTGGGCATCAAAATGGCAGATGAAATTTAATGTGGAGAAGTGCAAGGTTATGCACCTAGTGGAACGGGTAAACGTAGATCGATTGTTTACCTTATCAGAATATAGAAAGACTAGGGGACATGCAATGAAGCTACAGGGTAAACTATTTAAGACTAATAGTGTAGCTGGGTTTAAAAAAGGTTTGGACAAGTTCCTGGAGGAAAGGTCCATAAACCATTATTAAGAAGGGACCCAGGATATCAATGCTTGAACCAATACAAGCATTGTGGAACCTGTGTCCCTTGGGGAAACTGCTAGGTACGTATGACCTAGATTGGCCACTGTTGGAAACAGAATACTGGGCTTGATGGACCTTGGTCTGACCCAGTATGGCATATCTTATGTTCTTATGTTCTCTTGTCCACATTAAATTTTATCTGCCATTTTGATGCCCAGTCTTCCAATTTATCAAGATCCTCTTGCAATTTTCCACAATCCTCTTGGATTTTAACAACTTTAAATAGTTTCGTCTCATCTGCAAATTTGATAACCTCACTCGTTATTCCACTTTCCAGGTCATTTATGAATATGTCAAAAAGCAGCGGACCCAGCACAGATCCCTGGGGTACACCACTATTCACCTTTCTCCATTGGGAAAATTGGCCATTTAGCCCAACCCTCTGCTTTCTATCTTTTAACCAGTTCTTGATCCACAGTAGTACACTGCCTCCTATCCCATGACTCTTTAGTTTTGCCAAAAGTCTCTGAGGGACCTTGTCAAAGGCTTTCTGAAAGTCCAGATACACTATATCAACCGACTCACCTTTGTCCACCTGTTTATTCACACTTTCAAAAAAACATAATAGATTAGTAAGACAAGATCTTCCTTGTCTAAAGCCATGTTGGCTGACTCCCATTAGGCCATGACTATCTACATGCTGAGTAATTTTATTCTTTATGATGGTTTCTACCATTTTTCCCCAGTACTGACGTCAGGCTCACCAGTCTGTAGTTTCCCGGATCACCCCTGGAACCCTTTTTAAAAATTGGTGTTACATTGGCGATGCGCCAATCTTCAGGTATTAGAGATGATTTTAATGATTGCAGACCTGCTATTAGTAATCTGTGAGCTATCTCATATTTCAGTTCTTTCAACACCCTTGGATGTATACCATCCGGCCCAGGTGATTTGCTACTCTTCAGTTTATCTAACAGCTGTAATACATCTTCCCGATGTATATACTATGACCCAGTCTGGCACCTCCAGAGGCATCCCATCCAAAGGAAAGTCTATAGTGACCAAGCCAATGCCCCTCTGCTCTTCCTGGGGGGAGAGAGGTGGTGTTCAAACAACTGGAAGCAGAAAGATCAGCAGGTGTGTCTGCTTTTGGGAGGGGGAGCATATACACCCTAGCTCAAGGCATCAACTCTCCTCTATTGTTGAGGTCACTGACCCCAGGAGCTGAATGTAGTCCCAAGCCCTAGGAATTGCCTGAGAACAAACCTCCCAGAGCTGCAAATGCAGCTTACTCAACTTTTTCAGGGGTAGAAACACCCTCTCCAATTAAGTGTCGAAGCAAGGACCCAGATACTCCAAGATGTGGGAGGAAATAGGACTGCTCTTGGGATAGCTGATCCTCCATCCTAGCTTCTCCAACCATTCGATCACTTGCATTTCTTCCTTCAACTTCTTCATGGAGTCAGACCAAATGAGCCAATTGTTCAGGTACAAAGGGGCCAGGGGCAGACTGAAGGGAGGGCACAAAACTTAAAATGGCAGCCAGAACACAGAGGTGGAGGAACCTCTTATGCCGTTCCCTGATAAGAATGTGGAAGCATGGCTCAGAAAGGTCAAAGGAAGTGAGAGGCGCTCCTTCCCAGACCAATGTAATGACCGAGCTGAGGGTTTCCATGCAAAAATGAGAAAGGAAAAAAAACTCTTACAGCTTGGTATTGACAGCAGTCGGGTCTACAATGGGCTAGAAGGCCCTGCTTTTATTTCCAGGGGAGGGGGACGACAACCCATGAAATAAATGGAATACTGACCTAACTCTGCAGAAAGCACTGGCAGGATAACCTGCAACTGCAGGACGTGTTGAAGAGTGACCTCAACCACCAATCTCTTTGTGGAGTCTCTTTGACCAAGGAGTCAGACTCCAAACTCAAAGCATACCCTCTTTCAAGGACCCAATGGTCTAACATGACATGGGGCCATTCTACTACCAATCATTTGTATAACACAACAAGGCATATACAGCACTGTACATATAAACGTAAGAGATAGCTTATAAGGTCTGTTGAGGAGGGACTAATTAAGACAGACAACATAGCAAACTGGGGACTAGGAGAAATGTAGGGGAATAGTAAAAATATACATAGGTGGTGAACACGAGAATGTGGGGATCAGGATCTAACAGCAGGCTTGGAGAGGAGGATTTTTAGCCTGGATTTGAATAGGCCAGAGTTAAAACCTGACACATAGTTTGTTCTATGCATATGGAGCAGCAAGGTGGAATGAACGGAAGTGGCAGAGAAAGGCACAGATATAAAAAAAAAAAAAAAAAAGGGGGGGGATTTATTTATTTATTTGCAAATCTTTTATATACCGCCATTTCCTAAGATCAGTGGCGGTTTACATCAAACATAAATTACATAGAACAAAGCAGTGATATATAATCACTTATAAGATCTGTTGAGGAGGGACTAATTAAGACAGACAACATAGCAAACTGGGGACTAGGATTTGCCAAAAAAGCAGAGTTCAGGACTGACCCCTTCTTGGGCTTAGACCCATAGGAGGAATAGGCCATGCCAGAATTCTGGCTGGCCCTAAACTGTCCCCATGATCTCCCTGGACCTTATGCAAGGAACCCTTGGAGCTCATCTCACAGATCTCCCTCAAAGAGCAGCCAGTCCTTAAAAGGGAAGTTTGCTTAGCACAATTTGGATGTGGCATCTGCAGACCAATTCCAGAGCCATCTTCTGGCCACCACAGAAACTGCCATGGAGTAAGAGGAGATCCTGATCAAGCCATTCAGGGCATCTGCTACAAACAAAGCCACAGATTCCACCCTTGCTATCTCCAGGCTGTCCAGCAATTGCTGGATCCAAGGTAAGAGCTCTTGGACCACTAAGTCCACACAAAACCCTGCCTGACCGCTCAAGACGGAAGCTAATAAGATACAATATTCCTGAGGGCAGCTTCCATCCTCCTATCATGGATCTCACAGAACAGCACCACTCTCCACGAGGATGGTGGTGTGCTTCATCACAGTAGAGATCAAGGTATCCAACTTAAAACTCCAAACAGCTATTCCATCTCCCCTTGGGGCAAAGGATACAACCACACCAGGACTTTAGTACCTCCTCACTCCCAAACTACACAGTGTCTCCCACTAAGAAACCACATGCTTTCACAAGAGCTCAGGGAAAGGAAAGAGATCTGAGGAATCTCTCAGACTCTACAGGACTGGGTCCATCTGAGAAACCTTCCCAGGTGAGGGCTCTACAATACACAGAGCTGCCATGGCATCTAGAATCAGGGTGGAAAGGTCTTCCCCATGAAATAAACAGACGACCAATAGATACTTCTCCTTCACCAAGTGATGCTTCCCTTCTGCTGACTCACCCATTGGAGAGAGGGAGTCCTCATCGACTCACCATCCCCCCTCCCCCAAGGGGAGAGGAAAAAGTGAAGGATGAGGAGCTTAACCCGCTTGCTGCCCAACAGGGAAACTCTGGAGGACACTAGGTCCCCCCCATGGGGGAGGACAAGAGCCCCAGCTCCTCAGGGGAGGAGGGGGCTGCCACACAGGCACCAAAGACTGAACAGCTTGCAAGCTGTTTCAGAAACTACTCCTGAAAGCTGGCTGAAAAAGGATTCTGAGAACCTGGAGGGGCCTGCTGTCTCAAAGCTGAGGCTGCTTCACCACACTCCAGTCAAGAACGGTGAAATTTTCCTGACCGTTAATTTCCTTTCCTGGAATCCTGCTAGACCAGTCCAGACAAACGGGTTGTGTTCCCCTTCCAGCAGATGTTGGAGACAGAGAAGACTTCCAGAACTCTGATTGGTTGAGGTCTGGCAGATAGTGGCATACCCCTAGGGGTCCTCCTCAGTATATAGATTGTATAGCTAAAGAATGTAACTTAAGGAAAACAAACATCCCCAGCCAACCAGGCCCCAAAAATAAGCTTAACTATATACATAAAGAAATGTATTGAAACCATAAGACACTCAGACATCTCTGCAAAATAATCTCTTTGGAACGTCCAGAGAATGGCCAGCTTACGGTCCTAGTAAACTGCAATTGACAGCCGGGCAGGAACTGGACTGGTCTAGCAGGATTCCAGGAAAGGAAATTAACGGTAAGGAAAATTTCACCTTCCATTTCATCCTGCTAGACCAGTCCAGACAAAACGGGAAGTACCCAAGCTAATGACCTTCCGGGTGGGAAGACAGAGCTGCCGAAAGTACCCCAGCTCCAAACAGACTGTCCTCACGTGCCTGGACATCCAATCGGTAATGCTGCACAAAGGTGGACGACGACGCTCAGGTTGCGGCGCGGCAGATATCAACAGGAGCGACCTGTGAGCATTCTGCCCAGGAAGCTGCTTGCGCACGGGTGGAGTGCGCTCGTATACCCTTAGGCACCGGTCTAGCCTGAACAATATAAGCTGACTCAATGGCCAGACAGAGCCATCTGGCAATAGTAGACTTAGAGGCCGCGAGGCCCTTACAAGGCCCAGCAAAAGGGACAAAGAGATGACCGGATGCCTGAAAAGAATTGGCAACTTTGAGATACTGACAGAGAACTCTGAGGTCCAAGGCTCTGAGACCCTTATGCCGCCCTGCGCACTGTTCCTTTGTAAATACCGGAAGAAATAGCGGCTGATTGAGGTGAAGAGACGTAAAAACCTTCGGCAAGGAGGGAACCGCTCTGATCGAGACACCCTCTGGCGAAAAAGACAGATAAGGATCCCGACAGGAAAGAGCTTGCAACTCGAAAATCCTACGAACCAAAGTTATGGCCACCAAAAACTCTGTCTTGAGTGTCAAGTCTCAAAGAGAAACCACCTTGAGAGGCTCAAAACTGTGGCAGCACAAGGGCTTTTAAGACCAAGGACAGATCCCACAGAGGGACTACGGCTCGTAAGGGCAGATGTAAGACTTTGACCCCTTTGAGAAAACGAGACACGTCCAAATGCGAAGCCAATGAGCAACCACGCACCGGACCGTGGAAGCAGGTTAAGGCAAATACCTGAACCTGCAGAGTCCCAAGGGCTAAACCCTTATCTAACCCCTCCTGCAGAAAAGCTAGGATATCCGGAACCGCCATACGCCAGGGGGAAAGCTCACGATGTGACCACCAGGACTCGAAGACGCGCCACACACAAGCATATGCCAGGGATGTCAAGGACCTCCGAGCCTGGAGAAGCGAAGACCCCAGCGCGCTAGAGTAAACCTTGCGAACTAACTTGCAGCGTTTAAGAGCCAAGCTGTAAGCGAGTAGGGATCGGCGTTTTCCATGAACACTGGACCCTGATGGAGAAGGGAAGAGGACACCGTCAATGGTAGAGGAACTCCATGAGACAAGCGTACCTGATCCGCGTACCACGGTCTTCGGGACCAGTTGGGCACTACTAGAACCACCGGACCTTGGTGATCCATGATGCGCTGAAGAACCTTGCTGATCATGGCCCACGGAGGGAACACAAAGGAGGACGTGGGTCGGCCAAGGCTGTGCCAACACATCTATCCCGTTGGACCTGTGTTCCCGACAGCAACTGAAAAAGGCTGGTACCTTGGCATTTGCTGCTGAGGCCATGAGGTCCATTGCAGACAACCCCCACCTGCGCACTATGTCTTGAAATGCCTCTGGAAGAAGCTCCCAGTCCCCAGAATTGAGAGTGTCTCTACTGAGCAAATTAGCTGTGACATTGCTGACTCCCGCGATATGCTGCGCCAAGATGGCCTGTAAATGCTTTTCCGCCCCACAGAAACAGAAGATTCATCTCTTGTCACCCCAGGACACTTTGTTCCTCCTTGGCAATTGAGATAGGACACAGTGGTTGCATTGTCAGAAAGTACACAAACAAACAGTCTGATCTTTGAGGATGTGTAGAAAGCACTGTAAGGCAAGACGAACAGCTCGAGCCTCTAGTTGATTGATCGACGAAGCCACCTTGTGAGGCGCCCAGGTACCTTGCACTGTGTGAGTCAGGCAGTGAACCCCCCAACCGGAAAGACTGGCATCTGTCGTCAGTAGAATCCAGTGTGGACTCTAGGGGGACCCCTCGCAGGAGATTGCTCGAAGAAAGCCACCAAACGGAGGTCGTTCCGGACCTCCGGCAGAAGTGGGAGACGGAGTTAATAGTCCCCTGCCACCGGGGACCACCTCAAGAGAAGCGCCTTCTGAAGACAACGCATATGCGCCCTTGCCCAGGGAACCAGATTGATGGTGGCTGCTATCGTTCCCAGAACCTGTAAATAATCCCAAGCCCGAGGAGCAGACTGAAGGAGGAAGAGGCGAAGCTGAGCCAACAACTTGAGGAATCGTTCCCTTGTCAGAAAGACACGACCCTGCCCGGTGTCTAATCTTGCCTCGAGGAAGTTGATTTGCTGAGACGGCCGAAGACAACTTTTGGCACGATAGATGACCCAACCTAAACTCTCCAGCAAGGAAACCACCTTCCCTACCATGCTGTAGGCCTCCAGAAGGGACTCCGCCTGAATAAGCCAATCGTCTAGGTAGGGATGTACTCGAATGCCTTGTTTGCAGAGAGCTGCGGCCACAACCACCATCACTTTCGAAAAAGTACGTGGAGCGGACGCTAGGCCGAAGGGCATTGCCTGAAACTGAAAATGCTACCCCAGAACCGCGCAGCGAAGGAAGCGCTGATGCTCCGCCCGAATAGGAATGTGAAAATAAGCTTCCGCAAGATCTAGCGACGCAAGGAATTCTCCCTTGCGAACCGCCTGAATGACCGACCGGAGCGTTTCCATTCTGAAGTGAGGCACCTGAAGACTCCGGTTGACACCATTGAGATCCAGAATTGGGCAAAAAGAACCATCTTTCTTGGGCACCACGAAATAGATGGAATAACGGCCTAGCCCCCTTTCTGGAGCTGGAACGGGACGAATGGCATTGAGCAGAAGGAGCCGTTGCACAGTCGACTGAATGGCAAACCGTTTCCCGGGCGCTCCTGCTGGGGAGAGAAGGAAGGCATCGGGAATAGGGCGGCAGTAGTCGAGGAACAGACCACAGGAGATAATATTGAGAACCCACTGATCGGAGATTATAGCTGCCCACTGACGAGAAAAGGTGGTCAGGCGACCCCCCCACTGGGAGAAGAATCTCGAGTGGGCTGCTCGTCCCATCAGTGGGAAGGACGTGCGGTCGCAGAAAAAAAAAAACAAACACACACACCACACACACTTTCCGGTCCCTGAATAGGAATCCCCGCCCTTCCGAGCTCCTCGAAAGGACTGCCCTCTTTGTCCAGGTCGGCTAGAGGGAAGAGAAGAGGAAGCAGGCTATGATCGGAATCTACGGGAGTCGCGAGGTCTTGAAAAACGCTGAGAGCTCTGAGAATAGGAGCAAAAGGTACGCCGTGAGGCAGACTTCGGGCGATCTTCAGGTAGACGTTGCGGCTTAACCTCTCCAAGATCCTTTACCAACTTGTCGAGATCCTCGCCAAACAGAAACCTGCCTTTAAAAGGAAGTTTTGAGAGTTGTGTTTTGGAAGTGACATCCGCTGCCCACGGGCACAGCCATAACCATCTCCTTGCCACTGTTATCGATGCTACCAACTGAGCTGAGAGACGTAACAAATCATAAAAAGGCTGTGGCGGATTCCAGACGCCCCATGGCCGGATCATCTGGCAGACACTGAATCCAGCGCAGTAACGCTCGGGCCACTAATCCGCCACAAACAGTCGCCTGCAACGTCAGTGGAGGATGAAAATGTTGTCTTTAACAGGTTTTCCACTTTGCGGTCTTGCTGATCTTTGAGTGCTGCGCCCCCTTCAACAGGGATGGTGGTATGTTTAGTCATGCCCGACACCAAGGCATCCACCTTCGGATAGGACAACCAGCGGTCAATATCTGATGGAGGCCAGATATATAGCTGACCGAGACGACGTACTGCCCGGAGAGGAGAATCTGGTGCATCCCACTCCCGAGAAACCATTTGTTGCAACTCCACAGGAAAGGAAAAGGCCTTAGAAGGTTTGCGTATGCCCAGAAAAATCGGATCCGCTTGAGACTGCAGAAGAGAAGGATCGGGAGCAGGCGGATCAGATAACCGAAGAGCCTCAACAACCTGCTCTATCAAGGGCGCCAATTCCTCTTTCCTGAAAAGACGGATATCCTGCGAATCACCCGGCATAATAGAAGAATCAGAAGGAGAATATTCACCATCTTCACAGTCTGAATCCGTGAAGCTGTCTTCCGCAGAAGACCCAGCAACACCAGGGACTACAGAGCCCTCAAATAACCTACTGGGAAGCTTTTTGGACGGGCGCCTGCCTTGCAGTCCGACCCCTTATGGATCCGCTTATGCTGAGAACATGCATCTGACTCCTTTTTTAAGGCTAGCAACCCCTTAGGGCCCCCATCCGAGGAATCCGTCTGCCATAAAGTCCAGGCTCGGCAAAAGAGCGCCAAAAACTGAGCCTCTGAGGGATCCGACTCAGACTCCTGTCGCAAGGTCGTGGACTGAGGAGTTAACAGGGGAGCAGTTTGAGAAGGCAAAACCTGCAGGACATCAATGGCCGAGACTTGAGGAGTTGGAGAAATATCCAGGGATGCGCCTTTCAATGAGGGGCCCCGAGACAATTCCCCGGGATGAGAAAGGCAAGCAGCACACAGTTTGTCTGCTAAGTCTTTCTGCTTTTTGTTGCAGCCCAGGCAGGGTTGCCCCGAGGACGGTATGACCACGCAGTGTTTCGGGTTTTTTTTGCCCCCCCAAACACTCGAAATATAAGATATAGAGCTCTTTAGAGCCCACAAACGTCAGGCAGGAGACCTGAGAGGCAACACAGAAGAGGCAGAATGCTGCTATAAGGCAAATGGCCGTCGGGAACACAGACACGCATTCGGGAAGATAGCCGCCGGCTCCAAAAGTGCACGAAAATGAAGTACAAAAGTAAAACTTCAAAATACAAGGAAATTAAAAATATACAATTCCCAATAAGTTGCACAAGCCGGGGAGACAGTCAAGGAGCTCAGAGGCGTAAAACCAACCAGCAGCTCCTGTTCTTCCACTAGAAATATTCCACACTGCTGGACTCCTTATGTCGCTGAGAAGAAAGAAAGCGGACACTTACAGTTCAGGCGAAGCCGCACCAGCACAGCACATCCTCAGAAATCCCACAGAAAGGCAGAGACACTGCAGACAGCCCACAAACCCTCGTGGCTAGGGCTGAGATTCTGCAGGGGACAGCTGTACTGATTTTAAATCAGGAGCTCACATCAGCATAGCGCGATCTGGCGCAGAGTCTACCTGGGAAAACCCTGAGCAACACCTCAAGTGAAGCCTGGGTACTTCCAGGGGAAACGAATCTAGAAAGAAAAAAAAAAACGTGTCAAATAGAATAAAAAAAATAAAAGTGAGGAGAGGGAGCCCACAACAAACACTCCATCTGCTGGAGACAGAGAAATACTGAGGAGGACCCCTAGGGGCATGCCACTATCTGCCAGACCAAAACCAATCAGAGTTCTGGAAGTCTTCTCTGTCTCCAACATCTGCTGGAAGGGGAATACAACCCGTTTGTCTGGACTGGTCTAGTAGGATGAAATGGAAATGCAGTTATCCAAGATGGCCAATTGTGGGACAAGCAACAGGCAGCAAAATCAGCACAGAGTTTCAAAATTGCCACAAAAATATGCCACAAAGCTGCATCACACTGGGGAAAAAAGAGCCAGCTGTGGAGCTCGCCGAAGGGGGCTGTAAGCAGCACACTTCTGTTCACCAGGCATTGTGGCAAAAGCTCAGGAGCGCTCAAAGTAGACTGTGGGGAGAAAAAAAATAGAAATACTGACTAAAAATGGAAAGGGAATCCCTTCCCCTGTCAGGACAGCTGGAAAAAACCCAAAAAGGACCTCTCCAGCCACCCACATAGGGCCTGAGGGTTTTTTTTTTTAATGTTCCTTTTTTAAAACAGCAAAAATCAGATAGCCAATTCAAAGAATAGAAAAAAAGAAACCAGAGGGTGGGGACTGGACTTGCCACCCCCACAGGGTTCTGAGGAGCCTTCTGACTACTCTCCAGCCTCAGCATTGCTGAAACTTGTGCATAACAATGCTGGACACAGGGGCATTTGCCATCTTGAGGAGACAATGGGGGCACCCTAACTCAGAGCAAATGTTGGGCCAGGGTCTCGCACTCTGGGCCAGGTGAGATAGGCCTATTGGCAGCAGTCCACATGCCCCACCATTTGCTGGAAGCAGACAATACTAGCAAGTCTCAGTGCTGCATCAGCACATATACAGGTAATGACATGTGGTCTGTCCCTATCTGCTGGTTGGGGGCATAACTCATTCTTCTGGGCTGGTCTAGCAAGACATTAAGGAGATGGGTTGTTTTTTTCTCTTAGCTGGATATGTGCAATTACCCTCCCTCTCTCTTTGGTCAGTCTCTCTCATTGGAATGTGCACTATGGTGTATGCTTAGAGCTACCCAACAGGTGTTTGTTTCCCACAACTGAAGTTCTTTAGCAGGACTTCTGCCCTGGCAGTTGATATGAAGTTTCATGAAGTACTGCTGCGATTATGCAGTTTTCAGCACCGTGTCAATGCGTAGACTCCCAGGCTGATGTATATTCAGAACAGCTAGGTAGAAAAAAAAACTGTAGACTTCTCAATTTAGGCAGAAATGGTCCTTTATCTATAGACAGATGAATTATAGTAAGAAAAAGCCATGCATTTTTTTTAATGGCTATTTTTTCATGCAGCTGCTCACTGATCAAAAACACGAAAGCAAAATACAAAATGTTTTATTTTACTCATCACATTGAAAAGAAAATATTTTCTAATCAAATTTGTTTTAGTTCCAGCTGTTACCTATGCAGCTGAACACTTTGCTGTAGTCCATGTTCAAGAGCTGTAGTAGCTCAGTAATCTCTCATCTGTGGGCTTAAGGATTTTCTTTTCAGCCATATTAACCACCCACCCTGGTGAGAGACCAAAAAAAATTTGCCGAGGGTCTTTTCGTGTGACCAGCATTTGGAATAGTTCATCTTTTGTAATGTCTGGTAACAAATAACCATATTTCCTGGCAAGTTCGAGTCTAGCTGCTTGGACTTTTGCAGGATCAGCGAGATACCCACGGTTCCTGGCATCTGTATAATAGGTAACAAGGTCTTCAGGAGGAAGCATTCGCTTGGGAATAGGTTGACCACGCAGGAAGAACAGCACTGGCTTACAGAGGATAGCTGCAAGAGTACAACATACCAATTAGTGCATAGGAAAGATAAAAGTAGGACTCTTGGTCCTGGCAGAAAAAGAGTTTTGAAATTTACAATACTTAATTGAAGCAATTATCCAAAGATGCAGTATGACTTTCTCCATCCACTGAGAAATTGGTCGAAGCCTCTAATTAGAGCATAAGATATGCCATATTGGGTCAGACCAAGGGTCCATCAAGCCCAGTATTCCGTTTCCAACAGTGGTCAATCCAGGTCACAAGTAGCTGTCAGTTTCCCAGAAGGGTAGACAGATTCCATGCTGCTTATCCCAGGGATAAGCAGTGGATTTCCCTAGTCCACTTTAATAAACGGTTTATGGACTTTTCCTCCAGGAATTTGTCCAAATCTTTCCAAATCAGCTATACTAGCAAACAGCTTTTACTACATCCTCTGGAAACTAATTCCAGAATTTGATTACGTGTTGCATGAAAAAATATTTTCTCCAATTAGGCTTAAATGTGCTTTATTGCAGCTTCACTGCATAACTCCTAGTCTTTCTATACTATGAAAGAGTAAACAACTAATCTATGTTTACTTGTTCCACTCCACATATTTTATAGGCCTAACTATTCTATATTATGGGGGGGGGGGGGTTGTAAACTATTTGAACAGACTGATTCTATATTTGTGGTATTTAACTGTTTCTAAATAAATTTGAATGTCCTGCCTCTCTTCACTCTATTATCCTGATCTTCTGTAATTTGCTTCTGCTGCTAAAACCAATTCACTTCATCCTATTTTGAAGGCCACCACTCATGTACTCTTCCCTTTTATGTTCTGCCCTAAAGCTCCTAGTGCATGTCTTAAATTCACCATCAAAGTTACACCTTATATATACAATAAGAATTTTAAAGTCCAATTCCTTGATGGAGTGAGCATTTCTGGATGGGACAAGATATACATCAGATGCCTAAAAGAACCACACATCTGGCATTACCTTGGTTGTCCAGCATAAAAACAATGAATCCTGTCCTGTCCTAATATATGCAGCATTATATGTCCATTCTGTATCTGTTTCACTGTTGCCCCAGGGCAGCAGAATGCCTATATGATTGGGCCCCCCCCCCCAAGCTCCACTTTGACTCTGTCCAAAACTCCACCCTTAGCCCTTGTGGCCTTTCCCTCCTGTTCTTCCCACAAGAGATGGGATCCTAGCAGGCAGAAGGAATGGCCACAATCACAGCAAAGACTGCTCCTGTCTACCTGCGGGAGATCAGATCACTTTTTGTATAGAAGGTCTGCCTAGAAGACTATAGCCTGTAGGGCCGAATTGCATAAAATAGCAGATCATAGCAGGACTTATGAAAGGTGACATTTTACTTACCAGATAAGAAAAAATAGACATTACAGTCCTGCTAAGCCAGTCCAGACAAATGAGACTTACCAAAGCTATGCCTCCACTGGTAGGGGTGACAACACTGCAGCCTCCATGATCTCTATACTGAAGGCTGTGTCTGCCCATGTGTGGACATCCAAGCCGTAATGCTTGACAAAACTGGAAAGTGATAGCCATATTTGTCAGGTGGCAGTGTGGTCATGGGAGTGACAGAGCTAGGCTCTGCCCAGAAGCCTGAGCATGTGCAGAATGTGTGTGCAAACACTCCAAGACCAGCCAGATCCATAACAGATGGAGACAGTAGCCCTGGCCTGTTTTCCAGCAGCCCAAGGTAGACTTTAACCATTTCACTCTTATGTGAGCCTGTCAGTCCAGCTTTCGGAAGGAGTTAAGAAGGTGCTTCTTCTGTACCTGAAGGTCACTTACATCCATCAGGTGAAGGTCTTTACCCTTCCCCTGGCACTGTTCCTTCAGGAATGAAAGCAAACAGACCACCTGATTGACATGAAAGGATGACACCACTTTGGAAAGGAATGGGCTTTAAATACATGGCCTCTTCCAAAAATGACAGATAAGGATCTTGTCACAAGGCCTGCACTTCGTGATACATCTCACCAAGCAGACGTCTGAGCATAGCCCTTCTCCAGGATTCAAACAGCTCAGCCATCAAGGCACCAAACAGATACCAAGGACTGATCGCAGGTTTGGATGCAACTGTTTAACTCCCCAAAGAAACTGGCCACAACCAGGTGCTGGGCCGAGTGCCTTGCCACCAGCCCACTAAAAACAAGACAAGGCTGCCAGCTGAACTCAGAGAGCTGAGAAAGAGGCCCTTGTCAAATCCATCTTGAAGGAAGGAAAGCAGAGCCAGCAAGTCCACAGCACTAGGGCTGACTTGATGCTCACTCCACCATTTCTCAAATAGGCATCAAACACTCACATAAGCAAGACGAGCCTCTTTTAGAATTCCAAAGCATTGAAACTACAGCGAAAGAATAAACTTCATGCACTAAGCATTGCCTTTCAAGAGCCAATACATAAGAGAGAAGGGAACCAGATTGTCTAACAGTACTAGCCCCTGCCACAAGAGCCCCTGAGCCAATGGGAGGTGTAGAAGTAGTCCCTGCCGGAGGCACATCAGATCCACATACCATGGCCTCCTCATCCAATCCAGCACCACCAGAACTATTGGACCCTGATGGTACTCTATGTGATGAAACACCTGCTCTATGAGAGGCCAGAGGAAACATACAGCAGAACATGCCTTGGCCAAGATCGAACTAGGGCCTGCCTCTGTGACAGCTGAAGAACCTCTCCACCTTGGCATCAGCCCAGGTTGCCATCAGATCCATCTCAGAATGGCCCTACCTGTCAAGGATCCTCTGGAACACCATTCGGCTCAATTGCCACTCTGGGATAGAGAGAGTACCGACCGAGGTAGTCCTCCTCCACGCTGTCCAAACCTGCAATATGCTGCGCAAATAGGACCAGGAGATTCTGCTACACCCAGGAGAACAGGAGGATCATTTCCCAGGAAACCACAGAACTCTTCATGCCCCCTTGCCTACTGACTTAAGCTACCACCGTGGTGTAGTCAGAGATGACTGGAACTGCCTTGCCTCAGACTAAGCTCCAGAGATGCAAGACAACCAAGTGAATGGCCCTTGTTTCCAACCAGCTGATGGGCCAAGCTGCCTCTGTCATTGTCTGCCCCTTGTAATAGGCTGCCCAACCAAACAGAATGGCATCCATCATCAGACGCCACTGATGATCATCCAGAGAAACAAATTTTAGCAGATGACTGGGCTGTTCCCACAATTCCAGGCTAGCCGCTACTGATGGAAGAAGAGGTAGCCTGATATCAAAGTTCTGTGAGTAAGGAGACTAGCGGGACAGTCAAGACCTTTGCAGTGGCCTCATGTGCACTCACACCCAAGGGACCATCTCATAAGAACATAAGATATGCCATACTGGGTTAGACCAAGGTCCATCAAGCCCAGTATCCTGTTTCCAACAGTGGCCAATCTAGGTCACAAGTATCCAGCAGTTTCCCCAAAAGACACAATGTTTGTATTGGGGTAAGCAGTGGATTTCTCAAGTCCCCTTTAATAATGATTAAAGGACCTTTCCTCCAGAAACTTGTCCAAACCTTTTTTAAACCCAGCTACACTAACAGCTGGACCCCAGACCAGAAGGCTCTGCAGCCATCAGCATGGGCACCGAGGGACTCGGGCCTGATGCCAGTTCCCCTGCAGGGGGAGTCCTCAATGAGAATGGTGACTGACGAACAAGGCTGATCCGAGTTAGAGTCCTTCCAGGGGACCTTTGCAGGCCGCTCCCTCTCCAAACCCTCGGACGAGCATCTCGTACTGCAGGACCTGGCTCAGGACGTACTCAGCCTGTCAGAGCCATCCAGGGACACTGCCTTCAAGGCGTTCTTCTTGGGTTCCCTCGATGGAAACCCCCTCTCTGAAGAACCAAGGTGCCGCTCTGGTTCAGAGGGGCCTGCCCAAGATGTCATGGCTTCAGACGAGGCCCTGGCCTTCAGAGGTACTTGAAACTCGGGGGAAAAAAAACAAATAAAACACACAAAACAAAAAAAAAAAAAAACACACACACACCTTATGATGCTGCTGCTGGCAGCCCTTAAGGCCCTTACTGGTCATCTTTTTGCAGAGACCGCATGCAGTGGGGTTGTGGTCTGGCCCAAGACATCAAAGACAGCAGTCGTGTGTGTCAGTCAATGACAATTTTGGTACACCAATCACACTTCTTGAAGCCACTGACAGCCATAGGGGAAAAGTGTACCTCAGCAAGGTCAAATACCCACCAGACTGCCAGTAGGAAAAAAGGTGCGAAGATGCCAAAGATGAAAAGCTACCAAAAAGGACCCAAACTCTATGCTGAGACAGCAAGTTCAGGTGGCGGGAAGAGTATAAAACTCAAGCAGAAAAATCAACTTTTTCCAGGGACAAGCCAGACAGACATCTGAAGGGCTCCGTGGAAAAAAGGAGACTGAGCAAGATGGCACCCTTGGGTGGGAAGGGGATCACATGTGTGGTAGTATCTCCCAAAGACTTTGAAAACTGGGGAATGCTTCCATGAGGGCTCTGTCAGTGCAGACGTCACCCATATGTGAGGACCGACTTCCTGCTTGTTCCCGGAGAACTTTGAACAGGCATAGAAAACAGGAAGCAAGATCTGGTATTCAGCTCTAGGGAACCGAAGGCAGCAGCAGTGCTGGGCTCAATGCTATTCCCCTGCAGCCAAATACCTTTTGAAACTTTCACCCAATTTTCAGGGGACAGCCAAGGGAGGAGGGGGAAGGGCACTAGGCTGTGCAACCAGTGATTCCTCCGGAGTCCTGATACAACAATTCTGGCTGTTCAACTAGCCCTTAGCAGAATAAGGATGAGGAACTGAACTGAAACCCCTCCTCCTCTGGCAAACCCAGGAGGGCACCGGTTTTAAATGGTGATCCAATGGGAGCCTCCCATGTTGAGGTCAAGAGAGGAAGTCGCCTCTAGGAGTGGTTACTCAAGAGCTAAATCCAATTTTCAAGGTTTTCACAGAGCTGCTCAGATGCATCCACACAGTACTAGAGCAGTATATGTCCCTAGCTGTCTCAGATATGGTTGCTGGATGAGGTCATAAACTTCTAGATTTTTCTCTCAGTCTCCACCTTTGCTGGTAAAAGAACACAACCCACTTGTCTGGACTGGCCTAGCAGTGCGATATGGAAACATCTCAAAACTCTAAAATTTTATCTACTGGTTGGGGATGACCAGTTTCCACACATTTCAGTTGGGCAACATTTCTATGTTGAGGGCTGGTAAAAGGCAACTTAGCAGCTTGACCCTTAGTGCAAATATTGCAAGACTATCACAAGGGGTCACAGGCAGCATTTTGAATTCAGCACCACAACAGGTAGGAGTGACTGGGGATTGCTCCTGCCTAGAACCCCCTAGACCGCCAGAGATAGTTAAGGAAAGCCCCATGATGGGCAAAGGGAGAGGGGACCCCCAGACCACACATCTTTATCAAGTGCCAGCCCCTTTAAGAATGCAGCCCAGTGCTCCAGGGAAGCAGACCATCACAACTTGCAAGGTTGATCACAAGCAGAGTTATTCTTTTACAGCAGGAATAACTTGCAGTATTGAGTTACCATGGGTTACTGACTCCCACAGTAAACTAAGCTGCAGTAAAATACAACAGCTACTGCAGCTTAGTAACTACCTTCCTAAGTATGCCACTTTAAAAAAAAAATAGGTTAGTGGCAGAAAACTTGGTGAAACTCCATGGTCTTAGGACTACCTTCTGACAAAAGCAATGACCAAACAAGGTAGTTACTGTGAACAGCAGAAATAAGTCCTCACATATGGATAATGTCATCCCATGAAGCCCATGCAGGAACACTCTTCAGCTACTAGTGGAAGTTTTTGGGAGTTTCCTCTGCACATGTGTACCATCTTCCCACCTGCCGCCACTTTAGATTATTAGTATTTTTCTCACACCTTTCCAGGTAGTTAAGGCAAGTTACATTCAGGTACCTAGGTATTTCTCTGTCACTGGAGGGCCTACAATCTAAGTTTGTACCTGAGGCAATGAAGGGTTACGTGGCTTACCCAAGCAGTGGGATCAGAACTCTGGTCTCTCTGGTTCCAGGCTGCTACCCTATCTACTAGGCTACTCCTCCCAGGAGCTGTATTCTACTAGAGCTATAGTATCATACTATTATAGCTATGGTAGAATACAACTACCAAGGGAGGTGGGAGGGTTGTGAGGACATATTCCTACTGTCCACAGAGAAAGCACAGTTACTTACCTGTAACAGGTGATCTCTGGGAACAGCAGGAATAAGTCTTCACATATGGGTATTGTCGGTACCGACGGAGCCTGCGCGGGAACGCTCCCCAGCGTCCAAAAGGAAAGCTTATGGGAGCATCCCACAGCGCCTGCGCGCTGCTGAAGGGATAATTGGAATAAAGGGATAATCAGCTCAGATCTGCTTTATATGTTTGCCTTATGATTGCATATATATCTGCCTTATAACTGCACTCTGGCCTGTTTGAAACAGACACAGCAACATATGGTTGGCACAAAACAGGTGGGCAACAGGAAAAGAGTACATACAGCTTACTACTGTTATAAAGCCTAAAAAAAAGCTATACTTTGGACAGAAGTGTCCAAGGATATAAGCCTAGGTTCAAACAGGTCAAGCCAGGAATTCAACTAATGCTCTTGCCCTGAAGGTTTCAATTGGTGCCAGCAGATGGAAAAACACAGGAGGAGGCAGAGGGCTATGATTGATTGCATAGATAGGCAAGCCTTGATCAGCAGATCCAGCTGCATAACCATAGAAGGCCCTGGGAAAGAGTTTTGCATTTGCTGAAACTATTTAGAATTTGAAGCAGAGAGGTATATATAAGACAGCAATTTTAGAGGGTCTTGGGGCAGTTCTTTTCTCCCCTTGCAGAGAGAAGTCTGCCCCGATGTCCCTCAGACAGGCACTTGCTATCTGCATCTATAACCATTTGTTTGCTGTGCCAAATAAAAGGTTTCTTTGTAGCTGAGCAACTGTGGTCTGAACTGTTTATTGGTAATTGGGGAGGCTTTGTAGGTGGACCCGGCCTACAAATTGGCGCCCGAACAGGGACCTCTAAACTGAGTTTAGACACTCATAAATTTTTCTAAATTGCCCAAGGATTCCTCTGACTGCAGTTTTATTTGTCAGAGGGACTACCTCCTGTTTTTCACAGGAAAACAAAACAGGGGATGAGAATACCTTCTCATTAGGAGAAGAGGATTCCTTCTGCTGGTACAGAAGATGGGAATACCGCTCTGAGTGACGTCGAGAGAGATTTTGATACCCTAGGATGACTCTATTGGTGAGTGTTCAGTTTCCCTGTCTGTATGAAAGGACAGAAGACTTGCCCGGGTTCGAGTGGTGGGTAAGTATGTAATTACTCTGTATTTAGTTGTAACATTAGGGAATGATTAGGGAAAGGAAGTTTTGCCCCGACATTAGGTCTTTTTTTCCAGGATTGATTGGTGTACGCTTGAGACTGTACATATCATTGATATGAAGCGAGTGTGTGTCTTTATCCACGTTTCCATACCTCCGCGAGGGGATTGGCTGGGTTTGGACGAAGCGCAAGAGGTGTATGTTTATATGAGTCCTGGATTAATTTCGCGCCTCTGTTAACTACGAGGTTTGGATTTCCACCTAAAAACGAAATTACGCGTGCCTCTGTATATAAGGAGGTTCAATTTGCTATTGGTAAAAGGCGAAATTAATTGCCCCTGTCCCCAAACAGTGAAAACACCAGGTTTACAGATTTTAGAAAGAGGGACAGCTAAGGAGAATATTTATAGAAAAACAGGGATGATCACCTTATCTGGGATGCTCACAGACCAGAGAGGGTGACAATTGGATCTATTGAAGAATAGCTTTTCTAAGTATCTTTTTGACTAATTATAGCTAGATAAATGAATTACTTTACAAGTTCTAGATCAAAGTGAATGATGGAGCTGACTGCAGCTGCATTAAATAACCAAGGGGGAGTGGGTCTAGTTCAGTTTCAGTATTCTGATCAGATAGGCTGTTAGGTATAATGCATTTAACTCTGTCCTGTGTTTTTAGTTTTAGTCTTTAGCAAACACTGTCCTTTGATTACTGGCTACTTCAGTAGATTTTATGGTCTCTGGAGCTGAACTGATTAAAATTCTTTGCTAAAGTTGAACTAAGTGGGAATTCTTGGAGAGCGTATCTGTTTGCTTTTATTTTCTTCCACAATACCTATGTGTTTGTAAGACGTCCCAGTCTCTGGAGAGGGTAAAACCGTTGGCCCGGAGTCCCTGGAACGCAAGTGACAAGCGGTGTTTGTTTATCTGTCTCTATTCTTCCAAGTCTTTCCTGTCTTCTTTAAAACATTGAAAACAACGAAAAATCTTCCAGGGTCTGCTGTAGCAATCAATGTGCTGAGACAGCTAGTTTTTTCCTTCCTGTCTGTCTGAGTTTGTATTGTTACATGGAATGGATTTTCTGAGTTAATGGATTGGGATCTGAATGTATTGTACACTGAAGTGAGAATCTTAGAAGCAGACCGCACAGATAATTGACAGTGTTTTATTCTGAACTGCCAGCTATTGTGTGCAGTGATCTGACTGGTAGAAAAACAAAGAAAAATAGTTTATAGTTACAAGTACAGCCTGAAAATTTCAAATTGTTTTTTTTCCCCTGTGCATATTTGTGTGCAGTAAATAAGTCTAATCCATATGTGTAAGTTTTATTTTTTAAATTTGGGATCTTATATCCTGGTTAAGAAAAATTTTGTCTGCTGTTTTCTGTGTGTCAGGAGATTAAATAGCTCTGCCTGGGTCTGTGATAGGTCATAGGGCAGCTGTACACAATGCGGAACGAATTCCTATGTATGTGTTACTTTTTGAGAAGCTTATTTTGATTTTTCTAAACTATGTGGAAGATCCTAATTAACCAGAGATTAATAAAAGATCGTAGTGATGCTAAGAAGGTTCATGAGTTTCTCAAGCTGAAAGGTATGCTGCTTTTCGGGATTGCCCAGGGGAGGGTGGTTTGGCGAGGTCTCTCAGGGAAGCCTCTCTATTCTAATCAGATGGGCTGCTGTACTTAATGACTGATAGCTTTGTATTTAGCTGTCAGCTGTTCGAGTGCCCCTAGATGTTAGATCAAACAATCAAGGCATGAAATTGGAGAATCTGCTTCTGTTGTCCTTTGACCTTAAGAGTGGAGATTGAAAGCCCTAACAGGACAATGGGGAGGGCAGAATGCAACTGGGAAATGATTTAAACCCCGAGTGAATGAAAAGTTATATGTTTGGTTTAGATCAAGCAAAATTAAAAGTAAAACAGAATTTTATATATTGTTGCAAGTATTTCATAGAGGACAGAAACCCAAAAGAGCTGTAACTAAGTTTTATTTTAACTTTTGTTTAAAGGACAGGAAGAGAGATCTACTGTTTGCTGTCAGTTCAGTTTGACACCAGTCTCATTCATTTTAAATGTGAAAGGGAGTGTTCGTATTCTTAAGCTCAGTGCTAATGACTAATGACTAAGGACAGTAACACGGGAGTTGCTGAATTTTAGGATAAATTCATCTGGTTTTCTGTATTTGAATTTTATATGTTGGGGTCCAGAGAAAACAGTGTACTTTATTTTGAAAGATTTTTTTTAAGTTTCAATTTTAGGAATACACTATATTGTAGCACTATGACATACAAATTTACTTTAGTTTACACACTTGCAGAACAAATTTGGTGAAAAATGGAGCTTAGTTCCCAGAAAAATATGTGAATATTTGTAAAGTTATTTACACATAAAACAATAACATTAAGTTGAATTGATTAGACAAAGTCTCCTACAGCCCAGAGATTTGTTTTTTTTAACATGTCTGTCTAGTTCTGTTGTCCCTTTGCATTTCTTGAGATAGCATGCTGGTAAGGTGAAGCTAGCCCGAATACTGACTTGAAGTCTCCCCCTGACATGCAACAGTATCAGTGTCATGAATGACTCAGGATAATTATTTTGCCTTGTTCAGCACTCTCACTGAGAACAGTGTATACAATGGATTCTAGTCATACGTGAGAGAGAGACATGTGGCTGTCATGTTAAAAGTCATGATTTGTCCTATTACGACTGCCGTTATAAAATGTTACAAAAATATTTTTATACTGTAGGGACTTTATTCAGATTGTTTAAGACAATTGCTATTTTGAATGAGCACATATGTCCATTTTTGAACCATACCAATTAAGTTGGTGAGAAAAAAGAAGGACACTGTTTACTCATGTTATATTTATTAAGAAGAATCCAAATTTATATTTTCTATATACCATTTGTTTACCACAATACTAAGTTTCTAACAATTGTTTGATGTTCTTAGCATGCCAATTGAAAGGAAGGACTCTGATGAACATTAAACTGATGAAGGTTACTTAAAGTGACATATCTGTCTACTGAACATGTAAACAAATTTTATTTAACTATGCTGTCTCCAGAATCTTTAATTCAGGAAGTCATTTAAGCCCCAACACTTACTCAACAATTGGAAATAGACACCTGGAGACAGGCTAGGTGCATTTTGCACCATGATATGCTTTGGAACATCCACACTGGCCATGTGGTACTTCCAGATGCTTTTTGCCTCATTTTGCCTTTGTATGTCCTGGCCAGACATGCAGGGGTAACAAAAAAAAAAAAAGAGGGATGATTTGATGACAAATTTTCACAAATAAAAATTGGAGTAATTTTGAAACTTGCCAAACTTACAGAATATGTGCGTGCACCTTGTCTAATCTATTAATATGTAAAGATCAGTTAAGAGTATGGTGGAGTATTTCCTACCAGCAAATGAATCTCCAGTGATGGAGAGATAAGTTTATCAAACTGAGAGACACAGTTGATACCATATGAGATAGTTATGATCTTAAGTAAATGTGGATGAAATTGTTTATCACATTGCATTGTCTCATTGTAAAATCTAATCTAGAATATTTTAGTCTTTTCATTTAATATTGGATTCTGCTCTTCTGAATGGGACCTGGAGCCATGTCACCAATTGAAATCCAGAGATTCCAACAGAGGGAATTGGCCATAATCCAGATGGAACAGTCCACCCCAAGACCTCTGAACTAAACCACACTTAAACTTCAGAGACAGGTGAAGCGCACGACGCAGTCCTGAAAAACTGCTGGGAAGCAGGCCCAAATTATCTGAAAATAAAGACTATTAAGACTGATTGGGACTTTTGGAAAAATCTACAAGCCATTTGAGCTACAGCAATTGCAATACCCACACCAGTTCAAGTTTTGCTGTAACATTTTCAAAGCTTTCATCACTTTGTTGAATATTTGATGTGTTCAGTATTATTGCAAGCTATATGTCTTCCATTCTCTTAGAATGTTGCCTGCTGGTATTCCGGACTTGGAGGAGGCCTAACAGCTTTCTTTATAACTCTTAAGTATAGCTTGTTTTGCAATCATTGCCTGTTGTGCCTTATCCATTTTACTTGCCTGTTGTAAACAAATAATGCTGCAAAGCAATAAAACCATGTACATTGTATCTATGGAACAGTACCAGCGGTTGCCTCTCAATGATCCCTCTCTGTCTCAAATGGTTGTTATCAATGCCCCTTAGTGGGATTACTTTTGCCCCTCCACATAAAAAAAGAAAAAGGAAAAGAAAAAGTGGGGAATGAAGGGATAATTGGAATAAAGGGATAATCAGCTCAGATCTGCTTTATATGTTTGCCTTATGATTGCATATATATCTGCCTTATAACTGCACTCTCGCCTGTTTGAAACAGACACAGCAACATATGGTTGGCACAAAACAGGTGGGCAACAGGAAAAGAGTACATACAGCTTACTACTGTTATAAAGCCTAAAAAAAGCTATACTTTGGACAGAAGTGTCCAAGGATATAAGCCTAGGTTCAAACAGGTCAAGCCAGGAATTCAACTAATGCTCTTGCCCTGAAGGTTTCAATTGGTGCCAGCAGATGGAAAAACACAGGAGGAGGCAGAGGGCTATGATTGATTGCATAGATAGGCAAGCCTTGATCAGCAGATCCAGCTGCATAACCATAGAAGGCCCTGGGAAAGCTTTGCATTTGCTGAAACTATTTAGAATTTGAAGCAGAGAGGTATATATAAGACAGCAATTTTAGAGGGTCTTGGGGCAGTTCTTTTCTCCCCTTGCAGAGAGAAGTCTGCCCCGATGTCCCTCAGACAGGCACTTGCTATCTGCATCTATAACCATTTGTTTGCTGTGCCAAATAAAAAGTTTCTTTGTAGCTGAGCAACTGTGGTCTGAACTGTTTATTGGTAATTGGGGAGGCTTTGTAGGTGGACCCGGCCTACACTGCCTTCCCGCCTTTCCCAACAGTCTCTCTCCAGTTCGAGTTTTAAAGCTGAGACAAAGAGAGAGAGGAAAGGAAAGATAGATAGAGAGATACAACTCCTAGGGGAGGTGGGTGGGTTGTGAAGACTTATTCCTGCTGTTCCCAGAGATCACCTGTTACAGGTAAGTAATTGTGCTATCTCCAGGAACAAGCAGGAATGAGTCTTCACATATGGGGACTCCCCAGCTAGAGATGCCTGGAAGATCACCCAGATTGTGAGTCCCTGGGAAGGACTCCACCTCCACCCATGAATCTCAGGCATCCAGTCAGGGATGGAGGGTAGGAGTTGATTAGGTATGGAACAGGTGTTTGAGAGCAGCCTGACCAAACAAGGCATCCCGGCGGGAGTCCTTGTCCAAGCAGTAATGGGCTGTGAAGGTATGAACCGATGCCCAGGTGGCCGCTCGACAGATTTGGTCAATGGACAGAGTTTAGATGAGCCATAGAGGTTGCCATGGCCCTCACATTGTGAGCTGTGACAAAGGACTCCAGAGAAAGGTTCTTACTCTGGTAGGCGAAGGAAATACACTGAGCAATCCAATTGGACAGAGTTCTCTTAGAGACTGGAAGTCCTAAATGAGAAGGATCAAAAGCAACAAAAAGTTGAGAGGACTTTCTCTGTTGCTGTGTCCTTTGTAAGTAGAAAGCAAGTGCTCTTTTATAATCCAGGGTATGAAGATTCCTCTCTGCACTTGATGCATGAGGTCCTGGAAAAAAGACAGGTAAATATACCTCCTGGTTCAGATGAAAAGGTGAGACCACTTTAGGCATAAAGTGTGGATTAGTTCTGAGGACTACCTTGTCATGATGGAACCTTGTATAAGGAGGATTAGCCACTAAAGCTTGCAACTCACTGATACGGCGAGCTGAGGTGACTGCAATGAGAAAAATAACCTTCCAGGAAAGGAATTTCAAGGAGGTAGTGGCTAAGGGTTCAAAGGGTGGCTTCATAAGCTGGCCAAGAACCAGATTCAAGTCCCATGCCACTGGAGGTGGTCTAATGGGAGGTTTAGTCAAAAGAAGGCATCTCATGAATCTTGCTATAAGAGGATGAGAGGAAATAGGTTGTCCATTGAGAGGCTTAAGGGATGCTGCAATAGCACTCAAATGGACTCTGATTGAATTTGTTTTAAGGCCTGCATGGGATAAACGCAGCAAATAGTCTAGTAAAGCATTCAAAAGGTATTGCAAGAGGGTTGAGACCCTTCTCTGCACACCAAATGGAAAACCTTTTCCATTTAAAAGCATAGGAACGTCTGGTGGAAGGCTTTCTGGAAGCATGAAGGATATCCTTCACTTGCTGAGAAAGGTGTAAATCCTGAAGGTCTAGGCCTTCAGCAACCAGGCCCTGAGATGAAGAGACTGAGGATTTGGGTGCCACAAGGTTCCCTCCTCCTGGGAGAGGAGATCTGGAGCAGACCCCAGGTCCAGGGGGGAGCTTCAGAGAGATGCAGAAGTAGAGGGTACCACACTTGGCGTGGCCAATGTGGTGCTATGAGGATCATAGACCCCTTGTCTCTGAAGCTTGAACAGAGTCTTGGGGATGAGGGGAATAGGTGGAAAGGCATAGAGGAAGTCTTGCCCCCAATGAAGGAGGAAGGCATCCCTGGCCTGAACTCCCTGACATGGAATCCTGGAACAAAACCAGGGAAGTTTGGCATTCCACGGACTTGCAAACAGGTCTATGTCTGGGGTACCCCAAATCCGAAAAATCCTGGCTATCTGGTCCCCATGGAGGGACCATTCGTGTGGAAGCAGAACTCGACTGAGTCTGTCTGCCCAAGAGTTTTGAACCCCTGGAAGATACACTGCCATGAGATGGATTTGATGCTCTCTGGCGAAGGCCCACAATCTCAGAGCTTCGTTGCAAAGCGACAGAGAGCCAGTCCCTCCCTGCTTGTTCACGTAGAACATGGCTACCTGGTTGTCCGTGTGGATGAGGACTGTCTTGTAGCTGAGCAGGGTGTGGAAGACTGAGAGCCAGAAAGATTGCTCTGAGCTCTAAGAGGTTGATATGTAGAGATGTCTCCTTTGGAGACCAGATGCCTTGGGTCGAGAGATCTTGTAGGATGAGCTCCCCAACCCTTTGAAGAGGCATCTGTTGTAAGGGTTGCTTGGGGTAACACCTGTTGAAAGGGGGACCCCAACAACAGATTGTGAGTTGACTTCCACCAGTGGAGGGACCAAAAGAGGCGACTGGAGATTGCTATTTTGTCTGACAGGCAGCCTGATGCCTGGATCCATTGGGTGGATAAGGTCCACTGAGCTGCCCTCATGTGAAGGCGAGCGTAAGGAACCACATGCACCGTGGATGCCACATGGCCTAAGAGTTGCAACATCTCTCGAGCAGTTAAATGGGATTTTAACTGAATCTGGGAGGCTAACTGCACCAAGTGTAGGCAACTGGTCTGGGGAAGATAGGCCCTTGCAGTTGTGGTATCCAGTAAGGCCCCTATAAACTCTAGAGACTGAGTAGGGGTGAGATGGGATTTTGGAATGTTGATTACCAGACCCAGATACTGAAGAACACGCTTTGTGCAGGCCAGGGAAGCCTGGGCCTCTGACTGGGATGGAGCTCAGATGAGCCAGTCGTCCAGATATGGGAATACGAATATCCCTAGAGTGCGCAGAAATGCAGCTACTACTGCCATGCATTTTGTGAACACTCTTGGAGCAGAGGCCAGACCGAAAGGAAGCACTTTGTATTGGTAGTGCTTTCCTTGGTAAAGGAACCGAAGGAACCTTCTGTGTGTTGGATGGATGAGGACATGGGTGTACGCATCCTTGAGATCTAGAGAACAAAGCCAGTCCTGACTCTGGAGGTATGGAATGAGAGTTCCGAGAGAAGTCATCTTGAATTTCTCCTTGCATAGAAACTTGTTCAACTCTCTGAGATCTAATATGGGTCTGTAGCCCCCCCGTTTTCTTTGGGATGAGAAAATAAGGGGAGTAGAAACCTGAGCCCTGTTGAAGAAGAGGTACTTCTTCTATTGCCCCTTGGGCAAGAAGGGTAGCAATCTCTTGACCCAGAAGGTTGAGAGATGTTGGAGAAATGAACTGTTTCACCATGGTGTGAGGGGGAAGGTTTAAGAAATGAAGCTTGTACCCATCCCGTATGATGGAGAGGGTCCATTGCTCTGCTGTGATTTGTTCCCATCTGGGAGCAAAGTGAGCTAACCTTCCTGGGATGGTGAGAGGCTCTGGATGTTCTAGAGCCAGAAAGGCTAAGTTCCCTAGTGGACCCTGAGGAGGCTGAGGCTGTTGGGCCGTAGCAGTCCTCACAGTCTGGAAGCTTGGTCTGTTTTGGTTGTTGGTGTCTCTTTGTAGCAAAACGACCTTGAGAAGAGGCCTGACCATAACTGGAAGAAAATTTCCCTTTTTTTGGGAAAGATCCTTTTTTGAACAACCTCTTTTTAAAAGGAGCAGTAGTAGACTTTGAAAGTCTATCTAAAGCAGAGTTTTCAGCATCCATCTGGTTGGCCTTTGCTTGCCAATCTTTGCCAAACAGATTTTCCCCTGTACAGGGAAGGTTACCTAGACCATCCTGTACCCAGGATTCCAAATCAGAGGCTTGCAACCAAGCAACTCTGCGTGCACCTATGGCAATAGCAGAGGCTCTACTGGCACCCTCAAAAGAGTCAAAGGCTGCACGGTTGGAAAACTTGGATACATCCTGTGCATGTTTAAGCCAGGTGATATATTCTTCTCTTATCTTCTGACATAAAAGGAGATAAGGTTTGCAGATGATCTGTAACCTCTTTCAGAAACATCCCCATATAGAGACTATAAGAGTTGATTCTGGCCACAAGCATACTGGCCTGGAAGATCTTCCTGCCAAAGGCATCTAAGGTTCTGCATTCTCTTCCTGGAGGAGCAGAGGAGTGCCTTTTTGTACTCTTGATTTTTTTCATAGCAGACTACCACAATGGAGTGGTGAGGAAGCTGAGTCTTATGAAAACCAGGACAAGGAGGAACACGATACATGGTGTCCAACCTTCGAGAATGAGGGGAGTTGGAAAGAGAAGTTTCCCATATGCCTAACATGTGATCATAAAGAATCTCATGTACTGGTAAGGTGGCTGCCTCTTTAGGAGCCTTAGGATATTGAAGGATATCTAATTTTTTGGCTCTAGGTTCAGTTTCAGAGGCCACTGAGATGGACAGGCCTCTGGCCACCTCCCTGATGAAGTCCTGAAAAGACAAGTCTTCAGGAGGAGACATTCTCCTCTTTGGAGAAGAGGGTTCCTGAGGAAGGATCCCCGATGCTTCAATAGAGGCCTCTGATGCATCAGAGTCTTCAGAGGAATCGAAGTATCGACTGTCTGGATGCTCTCGGAGAGCCTGATATGCGTACCAGGGGGTATCGACATCGGGAGTATTATTTATATTATTTATATTTATTATATATTTATTTACATTCTCTTATATACCGCGCTATTCTGCATCAGTGCGTTTTACATTGAACAAACTGAAATTACATTGAACAGGGTATTATAAATGGAAATTACACTTACCTGGTAATTGATGTTCCTTGAGGGAGTACAGTTCAGTCCTCCACCACTGGGTAGTGCACCTCCTCCTGCAACATGGAGACTGGACAAGTCAAACTTGTGACATCACCGGGTATATCCTGCTGGTCTTCTCCCATGATCCCCCAGTGACCTACTGTCAAAGCAGACTCAAAGGAGCAAACAAACAGCCAGTTAAAGTACTAAATACAAAGCTATGCTCAAACTTCAACTTTAAAATCACAGGGCCCCAAAAAGAAAGGCCAAAAACACCCTCCTCCGTGCCCCTGTCCCCCTGCGCACCAAACAGCGGAAGACAGAGAGCTAGAAGGAAGGAGAACTAAGGAAGAGTATAGGCAGAAAAGGTTGCTCTCGCGATTACCTGCCAATCAGAGCCCGTTGCAGACTCTAGGATCCGAAAGCATACTCGGAACTGACGCCTCGCGTCTGAAACATCCATCCCCGGGCGGGAATGAGGACTGAACTGTACTCCCTCAAGGAACATCAATTACCAGGTAAGTGTAATTTCCATTTCCTTATCGGTCCTACAGTTCAGTCCTCCACCACTGGGATGTACCAGAGCAGTAATCATTGGGAGGGACCTATCCAGTCGGCTCGGCCCCTAAACGAACAGAGCAGGCACCGACCCCAGCCCGCTCCTCACGTCAACAGGCGGTAAGCCAACCAGGAAGACACGACCGAGAGCCCACTTGGATCCTCTTCACTGGTGAAAACAGCACAGAACTCTGCCCCAAGCAGCACTAGTGCTTCAGAAAGGCAAACTCGCCATCGCAAACACACTGAACGCCCTAGAAACAGACCTACTGAGAAGGCTACCGGAGCTCCGCCTGAAAAATCCGCTTGAGCTCCCCCTTGGCTCTCGACCCCACCAGGGTGTCAAGTGTTAGCAACCGCTGCTCTCCCGCAGAACCCGCCTCCACGGAGGGACAGGCAGCGAAGAGACCTCCCAGAAAGCGACGGAACCTCACCTAAGGTCCAAGGAACGCAGGTTACAAGCAAAGTGTTCTTGCGTAAGTCCCAAACCGACAACTAAACAGGCACAGCTGGATTCCACGAGGGAGAACGGAACCGAGGTCCATCCAGACAGAGGTGGGAAGCAAAATGAGGGAAATGGAAAAACCACCAGCGTCAAACACCCTATTTGTCACACCTCTTAAGGGCTTTATTCTTTGCAACACAAAGTAGCTCTACAGCTATGTCCTGGACCAGTTGGAGTCTTTTTAATTGAGAATGTGGAATGCAGCTAAGCAATGAGTTGCAATAAACCAAGCGTGATCCACCAAGGGCATATAAGAGGGTGTCAAGTGCCCCAGAGTCCAGCGTTGTTTCAGAAGATATGGAGTCTTACATGGTGTGACAAAAAAGAAAGGAGACTCTGGTAGCCACGCCCACGACGCAATGCCAGTAGGCCAACCGCTTACATCACCTGGATATGCCCTCCGGAAGTGGAGGAACCATGCAGAAGTAGCAAATCGCCGACGTGATCCATGGGCCCTCTCCAGATCATTGGAACCGCAAAAGACTTTGATGGTCTTTTCCCATCCATCCACAGCCTGAGATCCGCTACACATGTATTGCAGCATATGTGTGGCGCCTAGCTTTTATCCTGATCTTTTATTCTGCAGCCAAAATATAAATTGTAGGCTTTCTGAACCGCCACAGTCATATGCCATTTTTTGTGATGTAAAAGTCACATCACCACAACTAGAGCAGAAATTATCTGCATGATTAACACCAGGACGAGGAATCGCCAAATATGCTGTGAGTGACCTATCGGTATAAAATAAATATGTCTTTTCTTTTTTTTTTTTTTTACTGTCAAGCGAGGCAAATTTAAGTAGTGACTGCATCAACTGGTTTTGGACAATTATTTCGATTGGTTGCAAGTAAAGATTATGCAAGCTCACGCAAATGTTGCAGAATACACTGGTAATGGTCCCCACTGACTAATGAAGAGCACATATCTTAGCAACCAGACCCAGTCGGCGGCCATTTTCACTATGACCTCTGAAAGGCATAGAATGGACCGGGCCACGGCCCCGTACCAATGCGTCGACGCTATCCAGTAGCCTCATATGTCCTCTGCTAAACATCGACCCGTCGCCGCAGACTGACAGGTCGCCATGAGGTCCAATATGGGCTGACCGCATCTGAGCACACGCGGTGCGCACACCGCCTGATGCAATCTCACTCCTCCGGCAAACACTCTGACCCCGCTAAGGACATTCGCCACCACAGTGTCCCCACCGAAACGCAGGCCGCCAAGGCTTCAACCGCGCACGCTGTCCCTTCGCTCGGGCCACCCTGACCACCCGACCGACTCCACCCTGCCGATCGAAATAGGCCACCATCCTGGAGATCTCAGACAGCACCTACAGAGCTCGATCCGCTACCGTGTTCGTGAACGCCTGCCACGGCTGACGTACCGCGCACCGTTCCAGTCAGACGAAGGAACACTGGGCGTGCTGCGTACACTAAAACGCCTTGTACATAAAGGATCCCCAAAATGTAGCTGAGTCTAACCACGCTCCGGCCAAGCTCCCGGAAGAAAGGGACAGAACCTTATAAAAAAGAAGTGGGGACAATTAGGAAGGCTTTCCTGTTTGATCATTCTTTCTTTTTTTTTTTTTTTCCCCTTCTTACAACTCCATAAGGGCCACAAGGCACACAACCGAACAGGGCATTGTCCAGAGAACGCAAGGCCCCTCCTCCAGGCTGACTCCACAGCCTAAACCGGCAGTCACCTTGGCTGATGCCGAGCAGCGCGGAAGCCAACTTGTAAGCCCAGCATATGAAGTATGCCTACTAGTACAGCATTCCACAATGGAGGGACATGTAACCGGACGGCTTTGAATATGAACCTACAGATATCCCGCGCTTGCTCCAAGACAAGCACTGTGCAGCCTACTGGTCTTCTCGGAGCACCGCCACGACCCGAAGACCTAAACCGGCCAGCAAAAGACGACGTACGCTGGGCCCGAAGGAACCTGGTTGAACGGATCCCAGCACTCCCTGTATCGTTAGGATCGGAGCCTCCCCCCCAAGGACTCAGCCCTGGCTGGAACCGGCTGAGCATAACTCCAGGCCCTGCGGCGAGCCCCCACGAAGAAGTGGGACGCAACGATGCCTTGAGGAAAGGGAAGGCCCAATGGGTGAAGCAAGTTGCTAGCCGACCAAGGGAGTAAACCCCACACGCGCACCTCAACGGAAGGTCGGAAGAACCGAGGATTCTGGTCCCATGGGTGCGCCTGCTAGCCTTTAACAACATACACCTCCGCAGGTACAAAAAACTTAAATTGTGAGCACCTTCAGGGGTAAGGGGAATAGACGACAGCCTCCGACTGTTGACCACCTTGTCTTGCACAACAGACAGCAGCACCCCACCAAACAAATGATTGGGAATATATGACCTCAGAACCCCAAGACAGAGGTAAAACAGTAGAACGTGCAGTGGACGTGAATTTCCAGATCTGCCAGCCCCCCTGCCCACATTGAGAAGAGGCAGGGAAGAACTGGACCGGCGGATCTGGAGGGGTGCCTCCTGGACAGCCGGGCCACCGAAGGGAAAGCTGATGACTGAGGCCCAAACTCCTCAGGATGGCCCCGTCTTGCATTGGCAACCCCTTGCAACACCATGACAACCCCGCTCACGATATCCCAAGCGATCTCTGTCATTGCTGCAACAATCACCTGAGCATGAGATCACAGACGGAACACGGACATGCAGACGCACTCAAGGAGAATGCACCTAAGAAGAATGAGCCTATCCAACATCCAGCACCACATGTCCAGGTGTCCCACTCCTGTCACCCAAAACACAGGACGCTTGAACCTAGGTGACCGTCATAGCAAAGACAGGGAGGCCTGACTGCCGCTATCAACCCTTCCAGGACCCTGGAACACTAAGCCCCGGACTGTGCCATCCAGCAACACTTCTCACGATCCCCAGCAGGGGCCTTTCCCCAGATGGCCCAGATGGGCAGTGTTCCCGCCAAATGGGCAAGCTGCGCTCTGATAACATAGTGCAGAAAACCAAATCAAAGTGTCTTAACCTAGCTAATTTTTGTCTAATAGTGATCATTTATAATATCAGCCAGGCTCAATCATAACATTAGTATTAATGATCTCTAAAGATTGAAGAGTTACTAATGTTCAATTCCCTGTTCTTTGTAAACTCAATGTTGTTTGTATACATTGCAGTATTCTTGTTCGATGTACACCGCGCTGATTTTAATAGCGCGGTATAGAAAAAATGTTAAATAAAATAAATAAATTGGTGTTTTTTTGTTTTTTTTTAAAGAGCTTCAAAGGCGATCTTGGAAACTACAGACCAATGAATCTGAGTTCAGTGCCAGTTAAATGATAGAACTTGTTCTGAAAAGCAGCACCAAGCTGTCTTTTCAAAGGGTTAATAAACATGTGAGTAAGCCAAATGATATGTATCTGGATGTTTTAGAAGGTACTTGACAAAGCCCCTTATGAACTTCTCCTGAGGAAGGAGATGATGTGCTATTATAGAATAGGAAATGGATCAAAAACAGGAACACAATAGGACTAAATGGCCAGTTTTCTCACAGGAGACCCGTAAATAGTGGAATGTCTCGGGATCTGCACTGGAACTGGCATCTGGTAACAGCTACTGCACTGAAATGATCTGGAAAAGAGATCAGCAAGCATGGCGATCAAATTTGCAGATGGCATAACGACATTTAGAGGCTGTCTGCACAATTTCCAAGCGAATAAACATGGAAATAGCATCCTTATGTAAATGACAATTTCAGAAAGGGCTCAATTTGTAGGTGGTTGTGCCGCCGATGACCCTGAATGGCCAAATCCTAGCACGGAAACCTGCTGCTGACAGACGTCGCTAACTGCCAGAATGCAGACAAACGTAAAGGCACCCCCCAAGAAGTAAAACCCAAACCAATCACATTGCATTCAAAGAACTATAAACTATCATGAAATTAAAAGGAAATTAAAATTAAAAGGAAATTAAAATTAGAATTAAAATTAAAAGTAACAGCAAAAGGAAGTCCTTATCTGGGTGTAGCCGCGTGGAACAGCGTCGTCTGCTCAAATGCGGGGTTGCTCCGCTCTCCGCCACGAGGCCTCAGCCCTGCCGAGAAAATGGCGCCAATCCGAAGCAGGCCCGTTTGGCGCCAAACACCACAGAGGCGGCAAGAGCTCAGAGCCCCTCCATGCGAACTCGAGAGACTCCCTTGTGGCGTCGGGATGCAGCAGTTACCCCGCTGTAGCTGCGGGGTGAAGAGCTGTCCAGACACGCTGCTGCCTCGCGCCACCAGAAGTAGCAGACGCTGCAAGCCCCGGCCCACCGGCTAAAGAACCTCGAACGGCCTGAGGCTCCCGCCGCGATGGGAATCTGCCGCATGGACACTGCCAAAATGCAGGTGTTCCACAGAGCTCTCCCCCGTACAGTCCTGGGGGAGAGATCATCACCGGGCACAGAGACCGAAGAATCCCAAGCAGAGAGGCTAGCTGGCAGCGTGAACTTTGAAAAGGGACAGAACCCCCCTTTACACTAAGGCAGACTAGGTGAAAATAAATAAAGTAAAAGTAAATGAAATTAAATGAAAATGAATTCAATTTACAGGATTACACCTAAAGAAGGGCAAAAGAAATGCAAGGTAAATCAAATCCTGACTAACTGCTCCTAAACTGCTTCTCAAGTGAGCCCAGCACCTAGGCTCACTACGTCCTCATGCTGCATGGAGACTGGACACACTGGGGGATCATGGGAGAAGACCAGCAGGATATACCCGGTGATGTCACAAGTTTGACTTGTCCAGTCTCCATGTTGCAGGAGGAGGTGCACTACCCAGTGGTGGAGGACTGAACTGTAGGACCGATAAGGAACTTGGAGATAACCCTCCATAGCCCACATTCCCTGTAAAATAGTTAAGTGGCTTGCCCAAGACCACAACCGGTACCGACAACGGGGTTTGTTGCGGTACCGTAGGCGTCGCAGCTTGTATGAATGCCGTGATGGCACGCTGCATGGTCAGAATATTCTGATCCATCGACGCCACCAATGTCTGGATGTCGGTACCGGTGGAAATCGCCAGTACCCCAGAACATTGTAACAGGTGATCGGTCGAGGCCGAGCCATCGATGTCAGCCTGTGACCCCATAGATAGAGCTTTGGAAGCCGGAGCCTCCCGCCGGGGTAATTTTGCCGGTGTGGATTCCTCAAAAGTAAGCCCGGGGGCATCGATACTTAGAGGGAGATGTACTCTGAGGACCGGCCGGATTTAAGTTTGGTTACCTGAGATCCATGGGATGAAGAAGCAGCCCTGGAAGACGTTGATGCCACAGAAGCTGCATCGGAGGGAAACAGGGTACTGAGCTTGGCTGCCCGATTTTGTAACCCTCTTTTAGACATCATAGAACAGGACTCACAATCCGCAATGGTGTGGTCAGGACCTAAACATTTTAGACACCAGTCATGGGTGTCAGTGACAGAAATAGTGCCACTGCACTTCGTGCACTTTTTAAACCCGGAGGCGGGTTTTTCCATGAGGAAAAATATATCTGTAGGCCTAAGGACCCAGAAGAAAAAATGCACTGAAGTAAGAAAAGAGTAGGTTTTTTGGTTTTTTTGGTTTTTTTTTTTAAAGAAAGAAAGAAAAAAGACCGGTGGTACCAGTCCGGAGTCGAGAAGGCAGACACGCAACTAAAGAAAAATAAAAGAAAATAAGAAATTCTTCAGCGGTGACAGGAAACACGACCTGCTGGCTCCGCAGAAAAGAACTGGAGAGAGACGGTTGGGAAAGGCGGGAAGGCAGCACGCAGGCGCTGTGGGATGCTCCCAAAAGCTTTCCTTTTGGACGCTGGGGAGCGTTCCCGCGCAGGCTCCGTCGGTACCGACAATACCCATATGTGAAGACTCATTCCTGCCTGTTCCTGGAGATCACCTGCTACAGGCGAGTAACCACCTTTTCTCTGTGGACAAGCAGGAAGGAAGTCCTCATGTATGGGAATCACTAGCTACAGGTTACCTAAAGCAAATGAGAGTACAGACAAGCCCAACAGGGGCAACTAAGTCAGTCTGCTTATTGGCAAGAGGCCTTTGTATTCTCAAAGACAAAATTATGTACAATAAGAGTTGTCATCCTTTTTTTAGGTAGCCTGAACAGAAACTAATGGGCTTGGGGAGGTGGATGGAGTTGGATTTTAATTCTCAGATTCCAAAAGTACTGATTGGCTGAAGTTGCTATTGTGTTGGAAATGTGCATCCATACAGTAGTGAGGTGTGGATGTGTGGACAGAAGACCATGTTACAGCTCTGCAAAATCTCTTCCATGAAAACAGAGCGCAAGTTGGCCACCGATGCAGTCATGGCTCAGACATTGTGAGCTGTGACAGGACCATTGAGGCTCAGGCCTACCAGAGCATAAAGCGAAAGAGATGCAGTTTGAGTGTGTTTGGAGACAGCAGCCTCTAGCTTATTGGGATCGAAAGGAAAAGAGCTGCATGGACTTTCTATGGGCTTCTGTCCACGCCAAGTAGAAGGCAAAGGCTTGTTTGCAGTCCAGCATATGTAACAGTTTCCCCTTTGTGGGCATGAGGGTCTTGGGAAAAAAGTTGGCAGAACAATTGACTGGAAATCAGATACCACTTTTGGAAGGAATTTAGAATAAGTATGGAGGATCACTCTGTTATTTGGTGTAAGGTGGATGAACTACGAGAGCCTGAAGCTCGCTCATTTTGCATGCCGAAGTGGCTGCCACCAAAATCAAAACATTTCAGGTCTACAAAAAAACAATACAACCACACAACAACTTTAGGTGGCAGGAACCAAGTGGCTCAAAAGGAGCTTTCATCAACTGCACAAGAACCATATTGAGGACCCAAGACACTGCGAGATGTTTGCAGGGAGGTTTCAAGAGGAGCAATCCCCACATAAAGCGAACTAAAGGTGGTGCAGAGATGGACTTCCTTTCTACACCTCAATAAGCTCCAACTGCAAAGAGGTGAACCCTGATGGAGTTTAACAGGTTTATTTAATACAGCTTTATCATTTCAGTCAAAGCTTTTCATATTGTAACTTAAAAACTTGGTGCAAAAAAAAAAAAAAAAAAGCAATGTGTGCCTTCGAGTCAGTGCTGACTCCTGGTGACCCAGAAGCCCCTGGGTTTTCTTGGCAGTGTGACCGGAAGTAGATTGCCAGGCCTTTCTTTCTAATGCACATTAAAACAAGGACAATGATAATAGACTTTTCTGAGGCAATGGAGGGTTAAGCGACTTGCCCAAGGCCACAAGAAAGGCTAGCGAGATACTCTAGCAGTTTTTGTGTAGGACAGGTGAAAGGTTCTAGGGCTGGGTCCTCACACCAGACAGTAAACATCCTCCACATGCATGTACCGGATTTTCTCATTGAGGCCCTCCTGGAGGCCAAAAGGGACATCAGACACTCCGACCGGCAGGTTGAGATCGAACATCATTAGCCTCTCAACATCTATGTCGTGAGAGCCAAGGACTTGTTGCACATGCAGCATCATTCCATTTTCTTGCGAAATCAGGTCTGGTGCCTGGCCCAGCCGAAGTCACTCCTGACTGGAGAGCTGTGGCAGGAGATGAAAACAAGGCGGTCGGGACCAGTAGGGAGCTATGAATCATGCCTCTGTCTATTTTGAGCTTCAGAAGGGTCTTTACAATGAGATGTATTGGAGAATACACGTGCAGAAGACCTTCTCAATGTAGTGGGTAAAAACAGAGGCCATTCTGCTGTGTGATCTTACTCTGGAACAGAACTGATACACTTGGGCATTCTGAGAAGTCAAATAGATCTATCGAGGGCGGGGGGGGACTCACTCCTGAAAGATATAAGCTACAGCCATCCTGTCCAGTGCCAATTTGTGTGGTTGGAGCACTCAACTCAGTCTGCTAGTGTTTTGTTCACCTGATAGGTGTGTGGCTCTCGTCCATCCCATGGGCAATGGCAAACTTCCACAACCTGACCCCAAAACACAGGAGGTACAAGCCTGTTCCTCCCTACTTGTTGAAAGAGAACATTGTTGCGCGATTGTCTGAATCGGAACACTTGATTGGCCAATAGATCTCTGAAAACCTTTACAGCATTTACTATGGCTCTCAACTCCAAGAAGTTGATCTGGTGGAGACCTTCTTGGAAGGACCAATCGCCTGAGCACAAATCCCATCGAGATGAGCTCCCCAACCCAGTTTGGATAAGTCTGTCATCAAAATGTTGACATGAAGCAATTTGGAAAGGGAGCCCTTTGAGTAAATAGTGATGGATTGTTCATCATTGTAATGACTGAGCGAATGAACTGATAACATGCAGATGATTCCTGAGTCAACCTGTGGCTTGGGTCTACTGAACCTATCTCAGATGGAGACATGCCAAGGATGTTATGTGCATCATAGAGGCCATACGACCTAGTGCCTTTAACAGCCTGTGAGCTGCAACTTGCTGACTCAATCGAGTCTCCTGCACTAGTGCTGTCAAATCTGTGGAGTCCACCATGCAGAGGAAGGCTTTCACCCGAGTCGTGTCAAACAGGGCTCCAATGAATTCCAGTTGTTAGATGGGCTGTAGATGGGATTACGGGTCATTTATAAACTAAGCCTAGTAGTTCCATCACCCAAATGGTCAACAGTGTTAATTCTTGAACTCCTTCCGGAGTGGTACTCTTGATCAGTCAATCGTCCAAATAGGGGAAGACAAAGACTCCTAGTGTCCGGAGATAAGCTGCTACTACTGCCAGACATTTTGTGAAGACACATGGTGCTGAGGCTAGGCCAAAGGGCAACACCCGGTACTGGAAGTGTTGTCCTGCAAGGATGAATCAGAGAAACAAATATACCCCAATACGCATCTTTCAGATCCAGAGAGCATAACCAATCTCATTTTTGCAGATAGGGAAGCAGAGAGCCCAGAGATATCATTCTGAACTTTTCCTTGATGAGGTTATCTGTTCAGATCTCAGAGGTCTAGGACAGGATGGCATCCCTCTGTTTTCTTGGAGGAATAAGGAAATATCTGAAATAAAATCATTGCCCTCTGAGCTCGTGCCAGAGCAAAAGTTGCAAAATCCCCCAAGAGGGCAATGATTTCTCTGAACCACTTCCTGATGCAGAGGGTCACCTGGGGGCCCCCGAGGAAGAAGTCTTGGAATTTTGGATCTCTTAAGGGTGAATTTGACCACCAAGGAATGTCACAGAAACTGGGGCTTCTCGAACTCTGGAGCCTTTTGAATTCTATACATGGAGTCAAGCCTTCTACTAACGGAAGATAGAGTGAGGGGGTTTCCCCTTATTCTCATCTGCACTCTCTGAAGGATGTGGTGCACAGGCACTGTCACTGCTTCCTTAGGGGCCAAAGCGTATTGAAGAATCTGCAATTCTTCTGCCCTAGGCTCATCCTGTATGTCTAAAGAAAATGGTATGGCGCCATATCCTTGACAAAATCTTGGAAGGTCATAACCTCAAGACAAGACTTGTGTTGCTCATGAAGAAAAGGGTCTGATGGAAGCTCTGAAGTACGGTTGCCAACTGGCTCCAGATGCACTCGACTGGATCAAGCCTGTCGGGCACAGCTGGAGCCAGTTGGAAACCCTACTCTGGAGACCTGTCCTCCAACAAGTCCTCGGATGAGACATCGATGACTCAGCCTTCTGAGTCAGACTCAGAGGAAGTCTAAGTACTTCCAAGTCTCTGCCTGGATCTCTCTCCTGAAACTCAGGGATCAGGAGCGATGAAGTACCAATGCTAGTCTAGATTTAGAGGGTGCTTCGGACCCTGAAGCTCTAGAGCAGAGGTTCCCAACTCCAGTCCTGGAGGGCCAAACACCATTCAGGTTGGCCCTAATGAATATGCATGAGATGCATTTGAATACAATGGGAGCAGTGCATGCAAATGCATCTCATGGATATTCATTAGGGCCAGCCTGAAAACCTGAATGGTGTTTGGCCCTCCAGGACTGGAGTTGGGAACCTCTGCTCTAGAGAGTTGATTTTGGTCAGGCAGATACTGGTGTCGGAGCCTTTCAATGCCCCGCTGTCGATGCCTCTCCCGCAGACAAGCCATGCATCTTGAAAATCGATTTGACGGTTGCCAATGCAGCCAACATCAAGGCACTGACCTGCTGCATGGCCAAAAGTGCCATGACCTGTTCCTAGAGAGCCTGCAGAAGGTATTTCTCCATAGCTGCCAATTCCAAAGGCTATGGGGCTTCAGCAATTTCAACTGAAGTACCCAGAATCTGTAACAGGTTATTGGCGGTTTGGTCTCAGCTATTAGTAGGCTTCTGCTGCCCCTCTGTTGTCTCGGAGTATAAGCTCTCCTCTCTTCAGGGCAGCTTAGAGGAGCTCTCTCATGGGCCCTCTCTCAACACTGTGCCTCAAGAGACTTTGATGCCGGTGCAGCAGAGCCTTCACTCTGTGGTCGACATGATCACCCTGCGGGCACAGATGAAGATGAATCCTCTCTCATCCTTGGGTGGAGATTGACCGATGCTCCGGGGCACTACAGGTGCTTGGTTCCAAGTGGGCTCGAGAACTCCTCTATGTCAATGCACCACCAGAATCCAATGAACCCTTCGAAGCCATCGAGACCGGTGCCGCAGATGCCAATGGATTGGACTTGTGAGTGCCAAAAAAGTTATCACACTGTTTTTCATGACACTTGAGTCCATTTTTTGTCATCTGTAAACACAAAATTACAAAGGGCTAATGATCAGGTCCCCAGGCACTGAAGGTGCCAATGGTGAGTATCCATAGCAGATATGTCCTTGAGAACCAGGAACATTTCTTAAACCCACTGGCCAATTTTTGGGACATATCAGCTGGAAAAAGCAGCTGCAGCAAAATCAAATATCTTGATTTTGAAAAACAGCAGGACTCCTGGCCAGAGCACCAGCACCTAGGGGGGGTATAGGTGCTGCAGAAAACAAAAATAAACTTAAAACGAATGAAATTAACTAAACTAATGGGGGCAAAGAAACCCGCAATGAGTAGGCGGGAAAGTAAAACAGAGTGCCAACGAAGGCAGCAGAGTCCCCCTGTGAGGGGAAAATATTACTAATATGGCGGAGACTTTGCAAAACATGGCCGATAGGATCTGTGGAAAAACAACTAATCTAAGATGGCATATCAGTGGCAGCCCTCACTTGGTTTGCCGCTTATGTGCATCAGTGATGCTGAGGGCTAAGCTATCTGTAGTTTAACTACTGGCAGGGTCTCCTAAGATGGACAGGTCTCAGCTGAGGTGCCAGAACAAGATAAACCACCCATCTGGGCAGCAGCGACAGAATGGGACAGTGTTGGCGGCAGAGCATCACAATTCTGCAACAATGACATCATTAAACTTAAACTGCGCGGAAGGCAAGCCTGGCAATCTACTTCTGTATATTGCCACAAAAACCCAGTGGATAGTCACAAAACGAAACAAATTGCACTATAGTGCTGAAAGATGAGACCCCCAGGTTGGAAGGCACTCAACTGGCTACTGGGGAGGAGATGAAGACTTTTCAAAGTAAAGCCAGCATTTATGTGGTTGGATCAAAGCCCTTGGGACGTCTTGACTGCTGATGCAGCGAGTCAGAAGCTGCAAAGATGTCTTACATATTGGGCATGGAATGTATGAAGCATGAACCAAGGGAAGTTGGAGGTGGTCAAGAATGAAATGGAACGTGTACAACTCGACCTGTTGGATGTCAGCGAACTCAAATGAACTGGCATTGAGCACTTTGCATCTGATGATCACATTGTCATTCATCTTCAGCACAGCAGACTAAGAAGAAATGGTGTTTCATTTATAATTAAGAAGAAACTTGCAAGAACGGTAATGAAATACAATGCAGTCAATGAATGCTTAATTTCTATTTGTCTACAAGGAATGCCCATCAACACAACTATAATCCAATAACAGCTGCAGAAGAGGGTGAAATTGACGAGTTCTATGAAGTACAAGCTGAAATTGATAGAACATGCAAAACAGGATTATCCTGATAGTCATGGATGACTGGAACGCAAAGGTTGGTAACAAAGACGATGGCAAAATGGTTGGAAAATATGGACTTGGCAACAGAAATGAAGCTGGAGAGAGACTGATAGAATTCTGAAAGACCAACAAATCTATTCATCTCAAACACCTTCTTCCAGCAACACAAGCAGCGACTGTACACAAACCTCACCCATGGATTGTACAAAAATCAAATTGACTTCTACATATGTTGTCAACGACGGAAAAGTTCTATAACATCAACAAAGACAAAACCTAGAGCTGACTGTGGTACAGATCACCAACTACTAGCATGCGAACTCAAGCTAAAAGTTGAAAAAGAGCAAAACCACTCATGAATGTAGCAAAATATGACCTTGAGAAAATGAAGTGTGACAAAAAAAGAAACGAAACTGTGGAAGCCACACCCATGACTCAATGCCAATTGGCTAACTGCTTATGTCACTGTGTTGTGCAACATCTCGCTACTATTCTGCTATAATATTTTTCATCTCTCTCTCTGTTTTTCTTTTTCGGGTGTTTTTGTAGCACACTGCTCCATTGATTTGTCACGCAACTGGAGGTGGCAGAAATATGGAGCAAAGAAATCAACTTGAAATTTCTGGTTAAGTTGAAGAAGGGCCCGAGTGTCTCCAACTTCTCCAAAAGGCTTATGGAGAAGATGCAATGTCAAGGCCGCGAGTCTTCGCATGGCACAAACGCTTCCAGACTGGCCGCGAGGATGTGGAGGATAACCCCAAATCAGAATGACCTTCCACGACAAAGACAGCTGAGAACACTGATAGAGTGAACCAGCTGGTGCAGTGTGATCGCAGATTGACAGTGCAGATGATAACTGAGGAGCTCAGCCTGAACAGGGAGTCAGTGCGGACCATCTTGGTGCAGGAGCTGGGGATGCAGAAGGTGTGCGTCAAGATAGTGCCCAGGCTTTTATAGGATGACCAGAAGGAGCACAGGGTCAATGTTTGTCGAGACTTGCTAGAGAAGACTGGAGAAGATCCAGAGTTCGTTGGCCAAGTCATCACAGGAGACGAGACTTGGGTCTTCCAGTACGATCCTGAAAGCAAGAGACAGGCTGCAGTGGAATACTCGACTGTCACCCAGACCCAAGAAGGAGCTTATGTCCAAATCAAGGTCATGCTGATCACATTCTTCGACCAGAAGGGAGTGGTCCACCACGTGTTTGTGCCTGAGGGTCAGTCAACCAGTAATTCTACCAGCAGGTCCTCAATCATCTCCATGACTGGGTTTGGCGCAGCAGGCGGTCTCTGTGGAGAGAGGTTGTGGCTGCTCCACCACGACAACACACCCGCACACACTGCGCTCAGTGTGAGGCAATTCTTAGCCAACAAGCAGATCACAGCTCTCGACCACCCTCCTTATTCCCCAGATCTCACACCATGCGACTTCTAGCTCTTCCCCAGGTTGAAGACTGTGCTCAAAAGGAACTCATTTCGCCTCTGTAGAAGAGATAAAGGCCATTGTGACGAGGGAGCTGAAGGACCTCAAGGAGGAGGACTTTACCGAGTGCTTCCATATGTGGCAGAAGTGAATGCAGAAGTGCATTAACTCTAGGGGGGGATTACTTTGAAGGGGACAATGCATAATTTCTCTGTCCTATAAACGTTTTATTACAAAATCTACAGTCGCGTTTCTTTTTTTGTCACACCTCGTATACTACTGGAATTTAAAGACTGCCTGCAAAATCGATTTGCTGCTTTAGATACAAATGACAGAGCTCCAGAATAGTTATGGGATGACATCAAGAGGGTTGTGTTAGAAGTGAGAAATCTCTACAAGAGGAAAAAGCAAAAATGGACAAAATGGATGACCAAAGAAACTCTGAAAATTGCCCAGAAACAGAGAATCTAAAGCCAGAGGAGAAAGAGGCAAAACGCAGAACTCACCGATTTCGAACATGCAGCAAGACAAGATGATAAGTACTACAATGACACATGCAAGGAAATAGAAGCAGAAACTATTAGAGGAAGAATAAGATCAGCTTTCCTAAAGCTGCGAGAGTTAAAGAAAAAAATTACAGCCTCAAAGTGGAATGTTACAAGATGCTCAAGGATCCATGTTGAATGATGCTGAGAAGAGCAAGAAAAGGTGGCAAGAATATACCAAGTTTTTAAATAAAGATCAAGTGGACTAACAGACTTTTCAACCTGTACCTTATGATCTGGAACCATTGGTGATGAAAGAAGAAGTTGAAGCAACACTGAAAGCCTTAAAGCACCAGGCATTGATGGCATTCCTATAGAAGTATTACAGAAATCTGATGCAGCTGTTACCATACTTAAAAGGCTCTGCCAGGAAATTTGAAAAACATCATAACCAACTGACTGGAAAAGATCTGTATTTATACCAATACAAAGAAAGGTGATCTAGCTGACTCTGGAAATTATCACACAATTGCTATGATCCCACACGCCACAAAGATTCTACTCAAGATAACTCAGCAGAGACTAAACAATACCTGGAACAAGAATTACCTGAGGTGCAAGCAGGGCTCAGGAAAGGGTGAGGAATGAGAGACATCGCAGATGTGAGATGGATCCTTGAAAAACTAAGGAATACCAAAAGGATATCTTTATGTGTTTTATTGACTCCAGCAAGGCTTTTGACCATGTAAAACCATGAGAAACTCTGGGCCACATAAAGAAGCATGGGTATACCAGAACACCTGATCATTCTCTTGCACAACCTGGAACAAGGAGAAACAGAATGGTTTAAAAATCAACACAAGTATGACAAGGCTACATACTTTCTCCCTACGTGTTTAAATTTATAAGCAGAACAAATCGTCAGAGAAGCAGGATTGTATGCTTCACAGGTGTGAAGATTGGTGGAAGACTTAACAACCTTCGCTATGCTGATACCGTATTACTGGCTGAAAGTGAAGACTATCTGAAACATTTGCTTCTCAAGATCAAGTAACAGTCTTAAAATAGGCCTGCACCTTAATGTAAAGACAAAGATCCTGACAACTGGCAAAATCAATAAAGTTCATAGTTGGAGAAGAAATTGAAATAGTTGATCAAAGTAGGTTAAAGATGTCACTATTATTTATTTATTTTATTTAACAGGATTTATATACCGCTTTATCCTAAAATCAAAAGCGGTTTACAATGAAGTTCAAAACTTAAAAAAAAAAAAAAAAAACACAAGGGAAGGGAACAAACAGGGATTATATTAACTTAATAAATAATATCAATAAAGCAGCAAACAACCAGTCAAGAAATCAGAAGATGCACTGCTCTTGGCAGAATGGCTATAAAGGACCTAGACAAGATTCTCAAGAGCAGAGATGTGTCTCTCCATACAAAGATTAGACTTGTTCAAGCCATGGCATTTTCAATAATATCATATGGATGCAAAAGTTAGACAGTGAAAAAGATAGACAGGAAGAAAATTGACACCTTTGAATTATGGTGCTGGTGACCAATACTGTGTATACCATGGACTGCCCGAAGAACAAACCAGTTAGTATTAGAAGGGAGCAAACCTAAGCTTTCTTTAGAAGCTCAAATGACAAGACTTCGACTTTCATACTATGGACATATCATGTGAAGAGAGAGATCATTAGAGAAAGACATCATGCTTGACAAGGTAGACAGTCAATGCAAAAAAAAAAAAAAAATGGAGGAAGGCCAGCGATGAGATGGATCGCTACAACAACAGCAGCTACGGATGAGCCACCTGATTCAAGGAGCCACCTGACTGAAGACCGAACACAATTTAGAACAACTATCCAGAGGGTTGCCATGAGTCGACACTGACAACGGCACTTATCAGTGGTAGGGCAGGAAGATGGCATACACGCGCAGAGGAAGCTCCTAAAAGCTTCAATTAGTAGCTGGGGAGCACTCCTGCGTGGGTTCCATTGGTTGACACCACCCATATACAAGGGCTTCATCCTTTTTCCATGGAGAATTATGGTTACTGTCAACCACACGGCCACTGGAATTTTAGCATCCAAAGAAGCACTCATAGAATGCAAAAATCCAAGGAAAGAAAGAGGTAACCAATCAATAACTAAAAATGAATTGTAAAATGATTTTATTGTATTACTTCACCCTACATAGCCATATTTCGGCGTGTGCCTTCATTGGGAGCAAACCTTTAAAAACATAAGATGTATAAAAACAAATTAGCATAGTCTATCAAATGCACATTAAAATTAAATAAAAACAAAATGTCTAAAAATTAAGAAACAAAACATGAAGGGTGGTGACCTAAGAATGTCACAAATCTCTTTCCATTTTTAATGTCATCAACATGTTTTAGAACATTTATACTGTATTACTTTATTGTTCATACATTCCATTTCTTACTTTGTGTTAGTGCCATTGAATATCCCAAGTAGCAGCATTTACACTGTTTACTGCTCTTTATTTTGTGTGCTCATATTCACAACTGTACTGGTTTTCTATACAAATTGAATATCTTAAGCCTTTGAAGGTTCCCTACTTGGTTTTTATTATTCTGGGTATCAACATCTGTTTCTCTTCCACAGTCGATATAGTGTTTACGTCTTTGGGCCTCCACTGGTGGCAACCCTTTAAGGCCAAAGCTGGTGCTTTTATATGAGATTCCTCTTTGCTCTTTTTTTTTTTTTTTTTAATCAACCATTCCTTAACGTAACTTTACACGTGTTCAGATAGCATTCAAATCTACTACACAGTGTGTGATTAATAGCATGCATTGCTACATATCAAGACCATCTATAGAAATTATTAATTAAGGCCTGCGACTAAAAAGCTGTTTGATTATTTTCATCTAATTTCCATGTATTTTGGTGTGCTGAAAACAAATAAAATATTGAAAAAAAACTCCTAGACGTCATGATTTGCCACAACATGCAAAATTGTCTTCAAATTTATCAATTTTTTTCAAATTACTATTCAAATTATTAATTCACATAAGTGCATTTAAGATATAAAATGCCAAAAAAAACCTTAAAGGGGTTATGTAAAAAAAAAAAATATATAGCACTGTAAATCTGATGGTCAGCAATATATACATAAGCTAAGCAAGTTTTAAGTCTGTGCTTCTAATGGTAGAAGGGGTTAATCTTTCCTGAAGAATCCAGTGGGAGGGAGACACAGGGCAGATAGCAGCAGCTCCGGTCAGTGCAGGGGGGCGTGGCCAGCACTGTGACGTCTCGTGTACAGACACAGAGCTGCTCTCTCCTGCATGCCACACTTGTGCACGAATCATCATCAGGTTCTCGGTTCTAGGCTGTTCACATTTTTTTTTCATCGCAATTTGTGTTAACTTGTCATTCTTCAACCGTTATGTTATGGCTCCACGAAAGTGTATTAATTCACCAGACAGTTTCTGTTTCATCTGTGGTGAATATACAGTGTTGAAGCAACAGCAGAATATTACAGACTTTGTGAAAAAAGTATACTTTGCATACTTTGGACTAAAAATTGGAGATCAAGATAAAGTCTGTGCGCCTCAAAGTGTGCAAACGGTGTGTTGAGAACCTCCGAAACTGGTTCAAAGGGTAAGAAAAACTCTTTCCGTTATGGTATGGCGAGAGCAAAAGAACCATAGTGACGACTGTTACTTTTGTTCATGCGATGTGAAAGGGTTTAATTCCAAATGGAAGCATTCCATTTCATACCCCAATCTTCACTCAGCAATTCGTCCCATCCCCCATGGCACAGATATACCAGTACCCAAGCCCCCTGCTACCTTGGAAGAGATACCTAGTTCCGATGAAGGTGAAGTCATACCTGAACCAGATGACAATCAAGTTCTGACTTTGAAGATGCAAAAAATGCAACGTGTGCCTTCGAGTCAGTCCCGACTCCTGGCAACCCAGAAGCTCCTGGGTTTTCTTGGCAGTGTCACCAGAAGTAGATTGCCAGGCCTTTCTTCCGAGGCAGTGGAGGGTTAAGTGACTTGCCCAAGGCCACAAGGAGTGCTAGTGGGAATTGAACCCTGGTTGCTTGGTTACCAAGCCAGTGTTCTAACCACTAGGCTACTCCTCCACCCTAAGATGATACAAGACCAAAATTGTTTTCTCAGGAGGAGATGAATGATTTGGTAAGAGACTTGAATCTTCCCAAAGATGCCGCTGGGTTACTCCAATCAAGGCTGAAAAGCAGGAATTTATTGAAGCCAGGAGTGTCATCTTCATGCTTCAGACACTGTGAAAAGGAGTTCGTTCCTTACTTCGCCCAGGAAGACAAGGTGGTTTATTGCATCGATGTTGAAAGTGTGATGGGTCAATTTAAAATCCAATATGATTCAGAGCAGTTTTACTCCACAACGGTTTTTACGCTTCCATACCTGTAGGTCATTCCGTACACTTGAAGGAAACCTACGAGAACTTGGAATTGGTTCTTCGTAAACTTAAATATGAAGACCATGGTTGGCAAGTGTGTGGGGACTTGAAGGTCTTGTGCATGCTGCTGGGGCAACAAGCTGGGTATACCAAATATCCTTGTTTTGTGTGTCTATGGGACAGTCAAGACCGACAAAATCACTGGACCAAGAAGAGTTGGCAGCCGAGGGTGCTAACAGTCGGTGAAAAAAATGTCCTCCGAGAAACTTTGGTACCTTCCCATAAAGTTCTTCTACCACCTCTCCACATAAAATTGGGATTGATGAAGCAACTCGTAAAATCACTTCCAAGAGATGGAGAATGCTTCAAATACTTGGTCTCCAAGTTTCCAGGCCTGTCGGAGGCAAAATTGAAGGAAGGCGTGTTAGAAGGCTTATAGTTGATCAAGAGTTTGTCAATACCATGACGGATTCTCAAAAAGAAGGGTGGATTGCATTTAAAGAAGTCGTACAGAAATTTTTAGGCAATAACAAAGATCCTCACTACAAAAAGATCGTCGGACGAATGCTGAAAGCATTTCAAGCTTTAGGTTGCCTGATGAGTTTGAAAGTGCATTTTCTCCAGTCCCACCTTGACTACTTTCCTGAAAATTTGGGAGCTGTGAGTGAGGAACAAGGTGAATGATTCCACCAAGACATTAGAGATGGGAAGGAGATACCAGGGAAAATGGAGCATTACAATGATGGTAGACTACTGTTGGATGCTTCAGAGAGACATTCCAAATGCTGCTCACAAGCGTAAATGCATCAAGAGGAGCCTCACAAGGAAGAAGAATCGAGTTTAGTGTGTGTAGGTGAGCTCATTTCATTTCAAAAAAGGATTTTCATGAAAATGTAAAAATTAAAGTTTTATTACAACAAGTCTATTTCCATTTATTTTGAGGTATTGCCTTATTTAACAGTTACCTAAATTGTCATGAAACGTGATGTCCTATGACAAAATGGAGGTCATTTTTGGATTCAGTGCACCAAAAACCAAAGATTACGTGGAATAACCAAAACAGCTCTCGAAAAAAATTTTTTTGCAGACCTGTGTCCCTATTCTAACCCCATATCGCAGTTTCAATAGGTATGCATACTAAACAATTTAATCCGTACCTTATTCCCAATCTCTTATATTATGGGTCTAAATGTAACTGTTGCAAAACCACCTTAATCCAACCTTTATCTGCTCGTACTATGCAACCTATTACCCACTGGCTATTAATTTAATTTAAAAATTTCCCCCCTATCCCCCCACTCCCCCCTTCCCCACCCTTTCCCTCCCCCTCTACCTTCTTTGCTATTCTTTATTCGATCACCATGCACCACACCAACCCCATTCATTCTGGAATTTGAGTAGCCTCTGCTTCCTGTGGGCCTCAATTTCACCATAACTGCTCCAACCGCTTTAATACCTCTGCTCTTGTGGGTATATCCGGTTGTTTCCATTTCTGCATGAGCGCCATGCGTGCGGCCCCAATACAGTATCCCAAAAAAAAAAAAAAAAAAACACACACCACACACCGGCGTAGTTCTTCTCTTCCTACTTTGGTTCATTAAAAATTGCCATGTCCACTTCTATCCTCACCTGAATTCTCGTCATCTCATAGTACATCTGCTCTACTTCCTGCCACATTTTTTTGCACCTTTGCACATTCCCACAAGTTTTCCAACATTCCCCTCTTTCCTGTTGATAGTTTTCAGTCGGACTGCTGTCCAGTACATGCGACATCTGATTTTGATACTATTTTCTAAGTATGTGGTACCTGGAGCTAGTTTTTTTTGCTATTATCATGCTATTATCTCTTCCCATCTTTTTTGATCCCATACACCTCCAATTTCTGCTTCCCACTTTTGATGCCCCACCATGTCCCTTCCCTCTTTATCTATTAATCCTTTATATAATAGGGAGAGCAAGCACCTTGGTGCCCCTTCTCTTTTCATAATCTGCTCGAAAATCCTTATTGGTGCTTTCAAATCTCTTTGCACCTCTAACATATATTTTTAAGACACTTCTTAATAGCTTTTTAGCTTATGTGTTTTTATGGAGTGAGTTTTAGGATATGATGTAATACCTTTCATTTGTTTTACGGCAGTTTGTACAGTTTTATCTTGCATATTAACCAACCGAGATATGCAATATAAACACATTACGCTGGTGGCTAATGGTATTGTTGGAACATGCAGGCCTGCTGTGCATTTCTCTTTTCCCCCTTTTTAGGATCTGTTTTATTTGGATTTCTTTTTTTGTTTGGGTTCCCGATCCAATGGCAATTACTATGTGTTTGATTAGTGGGTAGGCTGGGCTTGACAATCAGGATGTGCACTTCCCTCTTTTTAACTTTCTACATTCTTTAATACATTATGAAACTTGTGTGACAATGTTTCAAGTTTTGTTTAGATGGTATTAAAGTTTTACGTCCCCCTCCCTTAAATGTGATTAACCTTCACACATTAACTTTTTTGGTGGCAGAAGGCTCTTAAATATGTTATGATTTCTTACCATAGCACCAAAAAGAGCAAGCAACTTTCCCACGGTCTCCAAGACAAGTTGTATATAATGTTCATCTTTGATGTGGCTGGTATTGATTGTGCATTTTGATTATTCTCTTCTTTCTGGTGTACTTTGACAGGGTTTCGCCTGATTTCTAAGCTATTGAATTTATATAGTGCTCGCTACAAGTCTCTCTCATTATAACACTAAAATTTACTGTTCCCACTGCTTTATTTCCAGGGTACCTCTCACATTGGTGGCTCTCAATTTTCTTGAGAGATTTTGATGTCAAGGTGTCCCCTCCCATATATGATACATTCAATTTAGAGATTTTTGTTCAGATTCCACAGCCTTTAAAATTCTGGTCTACGAAAAGAGCAAGTCTTGGTCTTCCTCTTACTTGGCTACTGCTCCTTCCATGTAATATAATCTTGTGTGAAAGCTTTCACTGCACCAATTTCTTATCCGTTCCTCCTCAGGTAACCATTACCATAGGGTTTTCATGCATAATCTTAGGAGTTGCTTTTCTAGATTCTATATTTTAAAATGAGTCTGCATACTCTATGTTTTATATGGTCCAACGAGCATCTTTCTTATTCCTTCTCTCTTATTAATTATTCATGGCATTTAGTACTACGGATGATATTTATTTTGATTTGTTTAGTGCTTTAATTTTGTTTAGAGGTTTGAAATTTTATTACTTTTATCTACAACTGTATACATACACGTTTTACATTTATACAAACTTTTGTTTTTATCTATATTTTATAGTTTAGTTTTTGAGGCACATCCCCCTGAAGGCGGCAAGTGTTGCCAAAACATGTCGGGTTGTTTTTTGAATAAAGGCTGTCCTTTACACTTTGCTTTGTCTATTTTTCAAATCATTTCATGACTGAAGTTTACCTCTCTCCTTTGATAGATGTGTGTCTGGAAATTACTCACAAAAACTAGCATTACATAGTTACCTAGGTATAAAAGGCAGAAAGATTGCTGCCTGCGCTGCTGCTGTCTTCTACATTCATATGCCTAAGAGTGGCATTGGATTTTCAGATAGTTTACACAAACTGATGCAATCCGTCCAAAACATTATATGTGTATATTCATTTATTCTCATTGCACGAAAATATAATAATGCATTAAACTACATAATTTTATCATAAAACAGTAAGATACAACTTTGAATTTTAACAAATTTTTATATCTGAGTGAAGGGATTATTTTTTTATTTTTTGATTGGCCACTGTGGAAAAGAGGGAGAAGGAAAGAGGCTTCATGAGCACAATGGTCAAAACGTTCCAGAAGCATTAGGTTTTAATATATAAACAAAAAAATATAATAGGCTTACCCAAACTCCTTGGGTCATAAAACCCTGTGGTGATGATGCCACCATTCTTTTCTACTGCAGCAATGGCAAGCTCCGATGCCCACTGGACTTCTATGTTTACCTTCGCTGAAAAGATATCAGCACCCTGCAGATGTCACACTGATGTTAATTACGGAAGCTACCAAAAGAATCAAATCCCTTGGGTTTTTGTAGCATATGGGAAACCATATATAAAATTTGTGAAGAACCTTAGTTAAGTCAGGATTGTTTTGTCCTGAGAAAGGCAAAATTACTTTCTAAGAGGCAGATAAAAGTCTAACCTATAGCATTTTAAAAGAAATGTTTAAGCTGTGCGTGTATGCATATGCGCACAGATCATGCTCCCTGCACACATGGCAAAACAGTGTGCAACTAAAAAATACTGTGACAATTTTTACATTAGGCGTTATAAAGAAGCAGAGAGAAACTGAACTCCTCACACCTGTCTGATCTTAGAATCAACAACTACTTAGCTTAAATTGGCACTCTGCTCAGTTGGCTATTTGGGTTTCATCCATGTGATGGCACTATAATATCATAATCACAGATAGATTAAATTTCATCTAAGAATGGGCTGGTAATGTCTTACATAAAACTATGGTGTTTGATGCCTGTGCAGGAAGGTGACTTTGTGCAAGTTAATATATGCATATACCACCCCTACCGAAGACAGCATCCCCCTACAGGTTCAAAGACCCTGCTGATCTCTCACCCTATATCCCTCTACAACCAAAGATACCCTGTATCCCAAAACAGTCCAAACGTTTGCACCAAAAGCACCCAGTGACATGAGACTGAAAGACCTAAATGTATATACCATAGGGGAGAGAAAAGACAGAAGTATGTAGAGACATTTAAATACCTCAAAAAGGTATAAAAATGCAAAGGAGATTAATGATCCAGCATAAGAGGTCAAGGTCAGAAGGGACAGGGTATGGGCTGCATGGAGAGTAGTCACTCACTTGTAACAAGCGTTCTGTGGCCAGCAGGAAAGGTTCTTGCATATGGGCGACATCTCACGGAACCCTTTGCAGGAACTTTCCCAGCTCCTTCCAGAAACTTTTGAAGCTATGCCACACATGGGCACCATCTTATCCTCATTCCTATCTACAGTTGAAGGGAATTCAACAGCACGGAAAGGTGGGAAGATTGTGAGGAATTTTCCTCCAGTCCACAGAGAACACATGCTACAGATGAATAACTACATTTTCTCTATGGAGAGACCGGAAGGGTCCTCATGTATGGGAATCCTTAGCTATAGGCTGCCTTTAAAAAAAATAAAAAAAAAAAGGGGAGAGAATACTCAGCCAGGGGCAGAAAAATTGTTTGTTGACAAAAAGCATTTTGTCTTCTTTTAAGGCAGCCTGAACAGAAATAAATGCCCACCAATTGGAAAAAAGAGCTACTGAACATGAAGGGGAGGGGGAAGAAATTGGAGAATCTAAACCTCTAAATTGTTGCAGGTAGATGATACAGCTCAGAGGGAGGCAGATGTGCATGGTTTTGCAATCGTGGGCAAATATGATCTTATGATATAAAGGCTGAATAAATTTAAAAAAAAATAAAGCTGCTTAGCCCTTTCAAGGCCTCCTTTAAATTTTTAATCCACATTCTGCAGCCGGGTTAATTCTTGCATATTTCAGGAAACTTTTGCCCGTCTTATTCAATGTGTTCTAATAGTGATCTTCCTTCTGCTATGGTCATGTATTATATACCATTTGATAGGAATATTTAGTCAGAATTTTGGATCCCAAGAGTTTCGGGCTCGGCCTGGAAAGGGTTAGGGAGGACTTCCAAAAGGTGGCGAGCCAAATAAGATCAGAACTTAAATTACTGGATGAAAAAGTATCTCCTAATGAGATGCACATTATGATTTTCATGTTGAAATATGCCAATGATTAAAAAAAATTAAACATAAAAGAGAACTATCAAGAGAACCGATAGCAAAGGAATAAAAAGGTAAGAATTTTGGGGATCCTTGACCTTGAGATATGGTGACTATCCATGCTACATCCTCAACACCTATCTTAAAAAGGATATAGCAGAATTAGTAACAGGTACAGAGAAGAGCCACCAAAATGGTAAAGGGGATGGAAAGATATCCCTATGAGGAGAGGCTTACAGGGTTAGGGTTCTTCAACTTGGAAAGATGACTGAGGGGAGATATGATTGAGATCTATAAAACTGATAAATGGAGTGGAACGGTAAACTTAGATCGGTTGTTCCTGGCTAAATCCAAGGGCCATTACTCTAGCCTCATCCTTCTTGACCTCTCTGCTGCCCACCACCTTCTCCTCAACATACTGTCTTCACTTAGTTGCAGGGACTCTGTCCTGTCCTAGTTCTCTTCTTTCCCATTGCTCTTTTAGTGTACCCCAAAGATCTGTTCTGGGCCCTCTCCTTTTTTCTCTATACCCAGTCCCTTTGTGCTCTCAGTCTATGGATTCCAATATTTTTAGGCTATTCTCAAATCTATCTTTCTTCACCTGATCTCTCTCAGACACTCCAGGCCTATATCTCTGCCTGCCTGTCTAACATCGCCACCTGGGATGTTTCACCGCCATTTGAAATTAAACATAGCCAAAACCGTACTACTTATTCTTCCCCCTAATTCTTCCTCCCCATGCCTCCTTTCTCTATTTCTGTAGACAGTCTTCTACTTCCTGTTTCCTCCACCTGTAACCTTGGTGTTCTTTGACTCCTCCCTCTCCTTTCCCTCTCATATCCAACAGTTAGCTAAAACCTGTAGCTTCTTTCTCTATAAGATTAAAAAAAAATTGCCCTTTTCTTAATGAATATACTACTAAACACTTATGCACTCTCTAATTATTTCCTGTCTCAATTATTGCAACCTCCTTCTTGCTAGTCTCCAAGCCACCTATTTCCCTTCCAATCTGTTCTAAACTGGATTATTAGTCGCAGAGTGCAAAATTGGGGATTTTACCAGTAAAGCATAGTTACTCACCTGTAACAGGTGATCTCCGGGAACAGCAGGAATTAAGTCTTCACATATGGGTATCGTCGGTACCGACAGAGCCTGCGCGGGAACGCTCACCAGCATCCAATTAGAAAGCTTTTGGGAGCATCCCACGGCGCCTGCGGGCTGCCTTCCCACCTTTCCCAACTGCCTCTCTCCAGTTGAGTTTCAAAGCTGAGACAGAGAGAGAAAGGGAAAGAAAAGAAAAGAGAGATACAACTCCTAGGGGAGGTGGGTGGGTTGTGAAGACTAAATTCCTGCTGTTCCTGGAGATCACCTGTTACAGGTGAGTAACTAACTATGCTATCTCAAGGAACAAGCAGGAATGTAGTCTTCACATATGGGGACTCCCTAGCTACAGATGCCAGGGAGAGACCCCAGAAGTTGTGTGCCCATGTGAAAGTGCTCCACTTCCCTCCATGGATCTCTGGCATCCTACCAGGAATGGTGGGTAGGAGTCAATTAAGTATGGAACAGGTGCTGTAGAACAGCCTGACCAAACAAGGCATCCCGGCGGGAGTCCTTGTCTAAGCAGTAATGGGCTGTGAAGGTATGAATCGAGGCCCAAGTAGCTGCTCGACAGATGTCGTCAATAGACAGAGTGTAGATGAGCCATTGAGGCTGCCATGGCTCTCACATTGTGAGCTGTGACATGGCCTTCCAGAGAAAGGTTTTTACTGATAGGTAAAAGAAATACACCGTGCAATCCAATTGGACAATGTTCTCTTGGAGACTGGAAGTCCCAAATGAGAAGGATCAAAAGCAACAAAGAGTTGAGAGGACTTTCTATATTGCTGTGTCCTTTGTAAGTAAAAAGCAAGTGCTCTTTTACAGTCCAAAGTATGAAGATTCCTTTCTGCATTTGAAGCATGAGGCCTTGGAAAAAATACAGGCAGGTAAACTGCTTGGTTTAAATGAAAAGGCGAGATCACCTTTGGCATAAAGTGTGGATGAGTCCTAAGGACTACCTTATGATGGAACCTCGTATAAGGAGGATCAGCAACTAATACTTGCAATTCACTGATGCGACGTGCTGATGTGATTGCAATGAGAAAGGTAACTTTTCAGGAAAGGAATTTCAAGGAGGTAGTAGCTAAAGATTCAAAAGGCAGCTTCATGAGCTGCCCAAGAACCAGATTCAAGTCCCATGCCACTGGTGGTGGCCTAATGGGAGGCTTAGTTAGAAGAAGGCCCCCTCATAAATCTCGCTATGGAGAGGATGAGAGGAAATAGGTTGTCCATTTAAAGGTTTTAAAGAAGCTGAAATAGCACTTAAATGGACTCTTATTGAGTTAGTCTTAAGTCCTGCATTAGATAAATGAAGGAGATACTCCAGTAATGATTCCAGAGGTATGGCAAGGGGGTCAAGAACCTTCTGTTAACACCATATGGAAAACCTTTTCCACTTGAAAGCATAAGTGTGCCTTGTGGAAGGTTTCCTGGAAGCATAAAGGGCATCCCTTACTTGTTGAGAAAGGTTAAGACCATGAAGGTCTAGGCTCTCAGCAACCAGGCCCTGAGATGCAGAGAGTGGGGACTGGGATGCCACAACATCCCATCCTCCTGAGACAGATCTGGAGCAGATCTGAGATCCAGAGATGGAGCTTGAGAGAGATGTAGGAGCAGAGGGTACCACAACTGCCGTGGCCAATGTGAAGCTATCAGAATCATATGGCCTCTGTCTCTCTGAAGCTTGAATAGTGTTTTGGGAATTAGGGGAATGGGTGGAAAGGCATATAGGAAGTCCTGACCCCAATGGAGGAGGAAAGCATCCCTGGCCTGAGAACCCTGAGCCGGAATTCTGGAACAGAACCGGGGAAGTTTGGCATTCAGTGGACTTGCAAAGAGGTCTATGTCTGGGGTTCCCCAAATTTGAAAAATGTTTGCTACCTGGTCTGCATGGAGAGACCATTCGTGTGGAAGCAGAACTCGACTGAGTCTGTCTGCCCAAGAGTTTTGAATGCCTAGAAAATACATCGCAAGGAGATGAATCTGATGCTCTCTGACGAGGGCCCATAGTCGAAAAACTTCGTTGCAAAGCGACAGAGAGCCTGTTCCTCCCTGCTTGTTCAGATAGAACATAGCTACTTGATAGTCCTAATTCAGATGGACAGTCTTGTAGCTTAGCTGGGTGTGGAACACTCAAAGAGCAAGGAAGATTGCTCTGAGTTCTAGGAGATTGATATGTAAGTGGGTCTCCTGGAGTCCAGGTGCCTTGGGTAGAGAGATCTTGCAGGTGCTCTCCCCAACCCACCTGTGAGGCATCTGTTAGAGTGACCTGGAGTAGGGGCTGCTGGAAAGGGGACCCCACCAACAGGTTTTGGACTGTCTGCCACCATTGTAGGGACAAAATAAGGCGACTTGTGTTTGCTATTTTGTCTGACAGGCAGCCTGATGACTGAGTCCACTGAGTGGAGAGAGTCCATTGAGCTGCTCTCATATGGAGGCAAGCATAAGGAACGACATGCACGGTACACAGAAACAGAAATATGACGACAGAAAAAGACCACATGGCCTATCTAGTCTGTCCTTCCATAACAACTACAACAACAACTACAAATTTATTAGATAAGCCGCTCCATTGTATAGGTCACACCACTTCCCAAATGTAAAAATCCACATCTTATATTCCTGGAAATACAGTAACTTTTTGCCAGCCTCAATATACTTATTTAACCCATCTTCTCAAAATCACTTCATTGACTTCCCTTCCATCATATAAGTGTATTCATTCTACTGCTCCTCCTTACCTTTCCTCTCTCTCTCTCTTCCCCCCCCCCCCCCCCCGCCCCAAATCAACAGCAGCAGTCAGGACAGATTACAGTATGCACTTCTGGTAAGCAGCTCAACTGTCCCATGCACCAGAACAAAATGCTGTAAGCAGCGCCAACTGCTGCTGTTCAGCTGAAGAATAAAAAAAGGTAAGATGGGGATTGGTGCCATTCGCTCCTTCTGCTGCTGGGGCCACATTGTAAAAACTAAGTTACTCAGCATCTTTGCTCCCGACTTCCTTCAACTCAGAGTGCAAAATGTCATGCTTGAGTAATGTTGGCTGTTCCGCCTGGAAGAAGTGAGGAGGAGCAGCTGGCAATCACCACTTGGCTCTGGAGGAAAACAGTTACTGTGAGAAGGGGAGTGAAGGGGATGGCTCTTCTTTCAGATCATGCTCCTCTACATTTGGATATTAAAGTAGAATCAGACAGATCCTCCAAGGGCAGTACAGGCAGAGGTTGGTTTTGTGAGAAACTTATTAAAAAGCAAATATTCCTCCCAGGATTTAATGGAGTCAATGAAGTCTCTTGGGCTGGGGTGTGGAATGTAGGTAAAGCTGTTCTGCAGCAGCAGATAATCTCCCTGGATGCATTATACAGGACACAAAACAGCAGAGGTATGACACATTAGCAGTGGAGTTAATTAGACGAACAGCAGAAGAAAGCGACTAGGGAGGCAGACACTTTTTTCAGATGCTCCCGAGAGTTAAGGGAAACAAACTGTGTTCCTTATACTGCCCACTGTGTCTGACCAATAAAGTTATCAAATTGTTGCTGTGGCAGGCAACTTAAAGAAGGGAAAGAAATACCCTACCTCAAGGAAAAGAAGCAAATAACTAAACTTAAAGGGGGAGGGGGAACAGGAGTTAGATTCTAAAAAAATTGCTGAATTTGTTGCCAAGTTTTATTCTAATTCATATTAAATCTCCCGTCATTGTGTCACAGGAGGAAAAACTGTTAAGTGGCTTCCTGCAAAGGATCTCCTTTCACTAGCAGTTGAAGCACGAGCTTTATGGATCATCCCTTCAAGTTGAAAGAGATTGATAAGGCAATTGCTGGAGATCCTAAAATCAGGAAAGGCTGCAGGACTTGAGAGGTTACCAGCTGAGCTGTAAGTGTACGAAGAGTCAGTTCAGTCTAATACTGTCACAGCTAATGAATGAGTTGACAGCTAGAAATAAACTGCCAGACTCTGATGCTGTAAGCTCTGTGATCTCTACAGAGGAAAAAGTCCCTTTAAGTTGTGCCAATTATAGACTCATCTTTTTACTAAATGCGAACTACAAAACTTTATATAGATTCTTGGTTTTGTGCTTAAGAGTCAACTCTCAGCTTATCCATCCAGACCAAATGGGAATCATTAAAACGCAAATATGCAGGGCCAGCCCAACCACCAGGCAAACTAGGCAGTCATCTAGGGCAACAACTTCCAGAGGGCAGCAAAAGCAGGGCATTCAAAACTAAATAACAGATTTTGACAGCGAGTGGGGGTATAACACTACAGATTTGCCTAGGGCACCAATGCTTTGAACCAATTCTAGGGCAGTGGTGGGATTTGAACCAGACAGGAACCAGTTCGGGCCATCCCGCCAACCACCAGGACACGTGGCTACAGCACTGCATGTGGTAGCATTGCAGGAGTTGCACGCCTGGACCACTGCTGTCCTTCCCACAGTAGATTGAAGGCATCAGGGGCTTCTCCTGATGCTACGATTCCCCCCCCCCCCCCACCGATGCCATCAATCTGTCAAGTGGGGGAGGGGGGATCCTGGCTCCGCAGAGCTGGCATTACAATGTAGTGCGAGCTGGCATTGCAACGTAGTGTTCAGCCCGGTTCGACAAACACAGGCCACAACAGGAACCGGCTTGCGTGAACCAGGCCAACCAGCTGAATCCTACCACTATTCTAAGGCCAGCCCTACAAATATGAACCATATAACATTTGCCAGTTAATGTGTTCTGAGAGACCGCATGAATGACTATTTTTTATTTTAGTTTTTTATTTTAATACACATTTATATACCGCATCTTCCAAAGTTCAGTTGCGGTTCACAATGAACAATTAACAAAGCAAGTTTGTTTTACAGGGAACGTCATATTATAACAGAACATATTTACAAGGAACATCATATTATATTGAGGAACGAGGTAGTTAACTAGGCAGAATTTATAGTCTAAACAATGTGAGATAATACAGAAGAGTAAACTATATACAAATATATATACAAATATATATACAAATATATATACACACACACACACACATATATATATATATATATATATATATATATATATATATATATATATATATATATATATATATCTCTCAATAAATATAATTATAAACATATGTCGAAATATATATATATATATAATATATATATATATATATATATATATATATATATATATATATAAACACACACACATATATATATATACACATGGAAGTGAAAGGACCTAAGATGTGGGATCAAGAGTGTTTAACTAAGTGTGCTATCTGTATGGGTTGAAGGGTTTTTACTTGAAGCATACAGATACCTGTTTAGCCTTTGTCTAAAGCAGGTGATGGGTTATCTATGTTATAGTGTTTGGTGAACAGATAAGTTTTCAATTGTTTTGCGGAGTTCCATGATCTCCGTTAGTGTTCGTAGCTCCTCTGGGAGGGAATTCCAGATAGTTGGGGCTATGTGAGAAAAGGCTCTGTTTGTTGATTTATGGGCTCTTGTATAATCTTTCGGAATCTTTAATTTGTTTAACTGTCCTTTTCTGTGTGTAGGCTTAGATGGTTCTTTGTGTATTAAGTTACATAGCGTAGTCGGGGCCATATCATATAAGGCCTTGAATGAAGTTATTATTGTTTTGTAGATTATTCTGCTTTGAATTGGTAGCCAATGGAGGGAGGCTAGTATTGGTGATATGTGTTGGAGTGAGTTAATTTTCAATATAATTCTGGCCGCTGCGTTTTGTGCTAATTGCATTCGTTTGATGTTTTGTTTTGATAAGCCTATTAGAATTAGATTGGCAAAGTCAAAATGTGGGGTTATGGTGGCTTGAATTATATTGATAAAGTCTTGTGTAAATACTAGAGGACGAAGTTGTTTGAGGGTTTTGAGTTTGAAATAAATTCTCTTTATGGTATTGCTAATGTGTGTTTCCATCGTAAGGTGTGTGTCTAGTATAACGCCTAGATATCTTATTTCCTTTTTTATTTTAATTTCTTGGTTTTGAAGTCTGTGTGTTGGGGGGGATATAGGATTTGTTCTTGGTCACGATTAGAACTTCAGTTTTAGCGTGGATTTATGTGGAGGTTTTGTGCTTCTAGCCAAGTTGTAATTTCATTATAGCAGTCCGATAGCTGAAGCGGTAGGTTGGGTATCGTGAATGGGATATACATCATAATATCATCTGCGTATAGGTGATATTTTACTCCAAATTTTTTGAAAATGTTGCAGACTGGTTTTATGTAAATATTGAAAAGCAAGGCTGATAGCGCTGAACCTTGTGGTAATCCAATTTCTTGTTTATATGTGGTTGAATTTTGATTCCCAATTCTTACATTTTGCGTTCGATTATTTAGGTAGGATGAGAACCATTTATGTACTGTGGAGTTTAAGCCTATTTGTCTCAAGTTATTGAGCATTATTGTGTGGTGTATGCTATCGAACGCAGCTGATATATCAATGAAAAGTAGAATGAAGGCCTGTTTATGATTGTCAATCCCTCTTAGGAGTGCATCTATTAAAACTGTAAGGAGTGTTTCCACTCCATGGCGGGGCCGAAAGGGTAAGATGAGTCTAGAAAATCCTGTGTCTGTAATTTAACCACTTTTTCAATTATTTTAGCCAAGAATGGTATGCTAGAGATGGGTCTATATGATGCAGGCGAAGTTTTATCAAGTTTGCTGTTCTTAAGGATTGGTCGTATTTGTGTGTGTTTGAGTGTTGGTGGGAGGTAGCCTTGGGTTAGTGAGAGGTTCACTATTGGGAGAATGTAGGGTAATAAAATTGGTAGTGTGTTTTTTATCCATGTTACTGGACATGGATCTAGATAAGAAGTTGTGGTGTTAATACTGGTGATGATATTTTTTAGTGTCTCTTTAGTTATGGGATGAAACTCTGACCATTGATCTGAAGGCTGGTGTGATGAGTTAGTAATGTTTATGGACATTGACGGCATTTTTGCTTTGTTTTGATAATGGTTGGCTAAGGTTTGAACTGAAATGTCAGTAATTTCATTGTCAGATGTTTGAGGGTTGGTTAGCTTTCTGACAATGGAGAATAACTCTCTTGGCCTGTTATATGATTTTGATAGTATTTTGGCATAGTATTCTTTTTTTGTGCTGTCCAAGGTTTCTTTGTATTTAGTGAGGTGGTTATTGTATATTTCTTTGTGTATCATCAATTTAGATTTGCGCCAGTTGTGTTCAAGTTTTCTAAGATTCCTTTTCATTTGTTTTAGTGTAGTGTTGAACCATGGTTTGGTATTAGTCTCAGAGTAGGTGCTCTTTCTATATGTATGATTAGTTTTGGCTACATTGTTGATGGTTTCATGCCAATTTTTGACAGTGTCATCTAAGTTTGTTGCAGGTGATAAGAGGTGGGGGATTAAGTAGTCAATAAATTCTGCATTGTTAAACTTTTTAAATCTTGTAGTTGGGACACTTCTGGTGTGATTGTTAGTGCTAGTGAAGGGATATGTAAGATTTAATTTGATAATGTAGTGATCAGACCAGGGTATCTGTGTACATTCAACTGAATTTGGATTAATTAGTTTAAAGAGTGTATTAGGGAGAAGGACAAGATCGAGAGTTCCACCTTTGATATGTGTAGATGTGTTTATTATCTGATGATAGTCCATGTCTGATATAGTATCAAGGAATAGTTTAGAGTCCAATGTTGGTAGCGAGGAAAGGTTAAAGTCTCCTAGCATAATTATAGGGTGTTGTTCAGTGGATGAGCTGAGGAGTTCAATAAAAGAGTCAAGGCAGTCTATATACTAAGCAGAGTTTCATGAGGCCAATTTTTATTAATAATGTATCTATGTTGTTAGAGATGTTTGATTGGATTGTTTTGGCACTTAATACCTTTTTCGTCATCATTAATACACCTCCGCCTTTTCTGTTAGTTCTATGTTTGTAGAAAGTGTCATAGTTTTCATCATTAAGTTGATTTATGTAGACTATCGGTATCGGAGAGCCAGGTTTCTGTGACACATAATATCTGACTTAAAACCAGACATATTAAGTCGTTAAATATGGGAAGCTTGTTTTTCATCGAGCGTGTGTTGATAAGGATGCATGAAAGGGATGTTGAGTTGTTGGTGCATGTTTCCTTGGTTGTTTGATGTGAGTTTGTTTGTTTTATGTGAATTAGTCTATGGAAATTTAATCTAGGATGGTTGTTTGGGTGTATGTGTCCAATATGGTAGCTGTTTCGAGTACGTGTGTGAATTATGGGAATTGTTTTATTTATTTATTTATTTATTTATTTTTATGCTTTATTTATAGAATTTCACAAAAAAACAGCAGGACAATCATTCCTTACATCAGATACAATGTATGCTAGTAATAGTGTTAATCCATAACAAATATAATAGGCACAAATAAAAAGCTTACACTGTTATAGTCCACATTACAGGAGAGGAGGAGAGACACACCCACCCAATACAGAGAAATTAGAAAAGATATAAAAGAAAAAGGTGTAAAGAAAACCCAGGAGGCCACGTACCCCTAGAATACATTCATGGAGGATAAGGATGTAATAAATCCACCGTTCACTCATTAGAAGACACAACAGGAAGTCTGGCATTGATAAATTACCCAGATCCGAAGGATCAGAGAAAATATACTTATTTCCCTCCATAAGCACCAAGCATCTACAAGGGAATCTCAGGAAAAAAGGTACCCCCTATAGCCAATACCCCAGATTTATAAATCAAAAACTGCTTTCTCCTCCTTTGTGTTTCCCTGACTAAATCAGGAAACATTGATATCCTGAGACCCAGAAAAGTGTCACATCTTTTCTTAAAGAACATTTTCAGGAGCCAGTCTTTATCAGATACCAAAGCACACTGCACAAGTAAAGTAGACGAAATGGGAGTAGAAACTTCACGCCCAGATCCCTCCAGGAGACCAGTCACATCCAGGACGTCAAAATTCACTGTAGACACAGCCACAGACGTCTCAGCTTTTCTTCGGGAAGGCAGATAGTATACCTTACTTAAAGGAGGTATTAAATCCGAAGGGACTTTCAGAATTTCCATGATATACCGCTTGAACATGTCCAAAGCAGACACCTCAGGGAGACGGGGGAAATTCAAAACCCGTAGGTTAGGCGCTCTGGAAGCGTTTTCCAACACTTCCAGCTTATATTTGAGGACCGCGTTCTCCTTCACCAAGGCGGAGGACACATCTGAGAAAGTAGCAAGCTGAGCAGCAAAAGAAACATTATCCTTCTTAATCTGTTCGCAAGTAGATACCACCGACTGAATATTATCTGCATTTCCTTGGATGTTAACAGCATTCTCCCGGATCTGGGAGGACAATACAGCAGTCTGGGAAGTAATAGAGGCAGAAAGAGTAGCTATAGCTTCCCAAAGTCTCCAATGTAAATACCTTAGGGCGAATGAGGGAAGGCAATTTTCTCAAAGGCAGACTTCCAGACGGAGTACTCAGGTCCAAACTGCCGACCGAAATCTCAGCGAGACTATCGGGAGACAAGGAGACCAAACTTCCAGCGCACGCCCTCTCAGCAGCCGATGCCCCCACCTCAGGAGTCGTCAACGTCACACCCGCTGGAGTAGGCTCCGAGGCAGTAGGACACGGTGGAGGGATCCTCGCCGCAGGAGAGAGGGAAGTGTCCACATCCGACGGAGGTAGCCGGTCCTCTGCAAGCGGCGCGACCACGCCGGCTCTAATCTCCTGTACTTTCTCCGGGGGTATGTTAACAAAACGATCCATAGGACCCGAACTGGATGGCTGAGGTGCAGAGGGAGCAGCCCTCAGCTTTCCCTTCCGCTTAGGCATGAGAATCTCAAAGAAACGCTACCGCGGCCATCTTGGGTTAACTCCTCCCCCCCTCATATCGGGAATTGTTTTATGATTGTTGCTGTTTAGGCTTAATGTTAGGTCAATGATTATTATTGCTAAGACTAATCCGATATAATATAGTCTCATTAGCATAATGTTTGTATGTGGCATTTTAAATGAGTTGCTGTTAGTTGAGCTAGACAGTTATATACCAGGGTAGTAAGATGTGAGAAAAAATAAATCACTTTTTGGTATATTTATTGTTTGTTCATACTAATATGGTTTTACAATTTATTTTTTAGTGTGTCCTGATAGCCCCTGAGGAAGTTGTATACGAAACATGGCCTGTGTTGGGCTTAGGCCACTTATTTGGTTATAATAAATTTATTGGGTGTTGAATCTGCCGCTTCCTGTTTTTGTTTCTGCTCGCTTGAGTGGCTAGCACTGTTTCTTTGTGGACCCCGTTCTTTGACAGCATGTTCACGCCATGGAAAGACATTCTCAGCTTTGGAGATGATGCATTGGACAAGTTCATTAATCCAGATTCAAATGCGGATCCTGGTGAAGAAGAAGAAGATGATGTCTATACTAAATGGGATGACACAGTAAGATTAATGAAACAAATGATTAAAGAGGAAATGCATTCCTCTTATCTCCTTGAGTGCTGTAGATCTAAAATCATCCCCCGTGGCCTACGGGTTAATAAGGCTCCAGGACTATATCAAAACGAACAAGGTTTTGTCTCTTGCTGGAATGCAATTTTAAATAAATGTTCACTTGATCTGATGATCTTGTTGATTTCAACAGCTCACAAAAAATCTGAGTTGTATAAGATTGAGTTTGATGAGAAGTTGAAAGAGTTAAAGAAAATTGATAAGAATTTTGATAGGATGTATATGGAATACAATGATAATATGACACTTTTTAAAAAAGAGATTAAAGATAAGAAAAGGGAGAAATTTGTAAGGGATGAGGAGGACTATAGAGTAGGTTACGTTTACCATTGGTCCAAGAAGTTGGACAGTGAGAAAATCTGGGTCAAAAGGAGATCTGCCTTTTTTGACCGTCGTGATAGCATCACTGAGGATACGACATCAGACCCTTCAATAATTGAACATAAAAAGAAACGGATTAGAAGTGAGTCTGCTGAATGTAATGAAGCCTCAACTTCTACTTCACATACACATAAGCATAATAAAGCACTTGATAAACAGCAAAGCAAAAAGAAAAGTAATTTTTTAAGTATGGACAGCCTGTGGAAGGGGGGTGGACGGAGTTCCTCCAGGACATGCCAACAGCAACAACAGTCCCAGTTTTTTCAGAACTCTTGGTCGGATCACGGCCAGAGACAGTACAACCATTTTCCAATGAGGGGCAGAGGACGTGGTCGGGGCCGCGGGAGGGGAGGGGAGGATGGGTGAGAGACGAATCATACGAGAAGAGGTATTAGGTGACAATGTCATCAATATTTCAAATTATAATCTGACTACTGATGAGGTATCGGTTCTTGCTAAGGGGTTATCTTTTATACCTGTACATCATTTTGACCCTTTTAACACTGAGATTGATTTGTACAAATTTTTCCGTAGAATTAGAATACGGGATTTTTTTAAAGATTCTAAGACCCAAGTAGCCGATCAGTCTATCATTAGTAGGGCCTCCACTTGGGTACCACCTCCTAAAACGGATCCCTTAATAGAATCATTTGAAAAACTCGTTTTTAATCAGATACATGATTTAAAGATTAATACTCGTTTACCTTTCAACAATTTGACTCTAGACGAAAAGAAAGCTATAAAATCATTGCAGACTAACTCTAAGATTATTATTAAACCCGCAGACAAGGGGGGCGCTGTTGTTGTTCTTGATAAAGAGAAGTACATCGCAGAAATTGATAGACAACTACATGATGAAGCATTTTATTTTAGACTCAATGAAGACCCGACAGAAGCCCTTAAGAGTAGTATAGACAATCTAGTTTCGATTGCCTACGAAACTGGACATCTGACAAGAAAAGAGAGAGATTTCCTCACAGTCACTAATCCTGTCATGCCCACTATATATGTATTACCTAAAATTCACAAGTCTTTAGACAACCCTCCCGGTAGACCCATAGTCTCGGCTATAGGGTCCTTGCTAGAACCCATCTCTAAAGTTTTGGACGTCATTCTTCGACCCTTTGTGTTAAAAATGAGCTCGTATGTTAGAGACTCAGCTCATGTAATTGAAATACTCTTCGCCTTCAATGATTTGGGTCCTGATACAATTATGGTTACCTTGGATGTAGAATCATTGTACACCAATGTACCACAAGTAGAAGCCCTGCGTATTGTTGAAAAGTGTTTTTTGATTAGAGAGTCCCATCAGCGCATCCCTACCGCTTTTTTGTTTGGTTTAGCTGAGATTGCTCTTTGTAAGAACTATTTTTGTTTTAGAGGGTTGGTTTACCAGCAAATCAAGGGTGTGGCCATGGGGTCCTCCTTTGCGCCAGATGTTGCGAATCTTTATGTACATAATTTCGAAGAACTTTTTTTGAAAGATTTCTTATATAAGGATAACGTCCGGTTGTGGATAAGATATATCGATGATATTTTTATTATATGGGAAGGCACAGTTGAGTTATTAGCAGAATTTAATGCATGGATTAATAGCCTGGGGGAGGGGGGAGTCATAGGCGGCCTGGGAGAGGAACTTAAGTGCAGTCACTCACTCCCGAAGTCGGGGGTCTGGAACTGTTGGAGGGGTTCCCCGCTGAGGCCTGCTGCAAACCCTGACATCTCTTTGGCCAGTGCTTGTAGGTACATGCCTATTTAAAATTCATAGGCCTGGATCCAGAAAACAAGCATTGAGCCTTGATAACATTGGCGTCGAGAACCTGGGCCTCCCTACCAGGAAGGACAGAGGAGTGGGTCTTCTGGCTCTTGAGCTTTTGTATGGTTGATTCAACCACCATGGAACCCCAGTCCTTTCTGGACGCAGTACATAGCATCAAGCTGACAGCTAACTATTGGCACAGATGTCGGCGTCTCCCAAATCTAGAGTAACAGCCTCTCGAGGATTAGCTGTATGGGCACCGTGAGGGTTTCTCTGGTGGCGTCTCATACTGGAGAATCTCCGACTCTTCGGTGCTTGGGTCCTCCTCTGCCTCAGTCTGCACAGAGAAGACCACGTTCTCAGGAGGAGAGTGGCATCGAGGTGCCAGGGAAGACAGGTCCGAAGGAATGTCTCAGTATCTTCTGGTGTCCAGGACACCTCGTCCATCTCCCACTTTTAGTCGAGTCCGACAGCCTGCAGAGAACCTGGGGTTCAAGTCGCAGACACTGGTCCACGAGTACCGGATACTCCACGAATGGGACTGGGACCTCGACCGACACAGAGGACTCTCTCAAGGCCAGGGGCACTCGATGCTGGGCTCAACCACCGGGGGACTCCCTCGCAGTAGAGGGCCCAGTCATCAGAGCAGATGAGGTGGAGGAACCGGCCATCATCACCTACTGTAGGGCCAGGATAGCAATGATGTCCTGTTCCAGGGCTGCCATTCTGGTTTCCAAGCCAGAAGGCTCTGTAGCCTTTGGTGTGGGAATATAAGATTTCAGGCCCGGCGCCAGCATGTTTGGCAGCATGTTCTTGACGAGGACCATGGTCTCTGCCAGCTGAGGAATCCTCCTTGAGGTGGGGTGCTTCTCGCAGTCAGCAGAGTCCCTCTGTGGGGTTTTACCAGGTTTCTCTAGTGCAACCTCTGTGGACTTCAACTTCTTCTCCGGCTCCAGGGTCTTCTTGGAGGCCCCATGGCCGTGGGACTCCAAGAACGCTTGGGTATCTTGGGATGTGCTAGGTTGGAGCTCTGTGCCGGGGAGGTGGGTGTCAAGTTGGACCTGGGGAACAAACTTTTCCTGCAACTCTGACTGTTTCCTGTTGGTTTTAGCCGACATGGCTTGGCAGAGATTGCAGAAGGTTCTGTCATGGTCCGGGCCCAGGCAGCAGACATGGGTGTCAGTATTAGACATAGTTTGACTGCAGCAGTCACTTTTTGACCCCACCGGGAGACATGGTGGGAAGCACCAGGATGGGGTCAATGACACCTAGACGAAAAATGGTATGAATCATGGTCGCATGAGACCTCTATAAAATAAAAAATAAAAAGGGCCGAGAAAAGTGGCAGGGGGGAACCAACTTGAGGCAGGAAGAGAAAACAGTACACCTACCAAACCACACCTACGTTTTAGGAAGTTTTGTCATGGATTTTTCAGGGAAACAGGACATATGTCTGTTGGGCTCTGTGGAAAAGAGGAGACCGAGCAAGATGGCACCCTTGGGCGGGAAGTGGACCACACATGCGTGGTGTCATCTCCCAAAGGCTTTCTTTGAAAGCCGGGGAGATGCTTCCAAGCAGACTCAGCGCCGACGTCAGCCATATGAGGGCCAACTTCCTGTTTGTTCCTGGAGGAATTGGGCGTAAACTGTTGCACTAAAGGATAGTGTCGTTTATTACATGGGCCCCTGAAAATGCTGAACCAGTCCCTGTTCTAACAGGATTATACTTGGACAAAAATACATCACTCTCTCTCAAACACCACAACATCAACGTCACATTTAAAAGTTAAAAAAAGCACCAAGAACTACAGAACAGAAGAGGCAAAAAGATTCCCCAAGATGCAAATGCAATGTGTGCCATCAAGTCAACTCAAGGGTGTATAGCCAGGAGTCAGATTTTCTTGGAAAGATGCGACTAGATTTCCAGGCCCTTCTTCTGTGCAGTGAGTTTACAGCCCCTAGTATTCCAAGGTGGTCTATCCAAGCACTAGCCAGGACTGACCCAACTTAGCTTCAGAGAATGGCTAAGAGCAGGTTCATTCAGGACAGCTGAACACTCAAGATAAACAAGGTTTATAATTCAACAAGTCTGTCAGTCTCTACAACCAAGATACCCTAAAGATTTCAAAATCAGATGAACTAAAGCAACGGGACAACCGCTATAGAACTTTCACAGAGTTTAAAACACCACCCCCCCACACCCACGAGCACAGCTAAATGTTTACTTTTACACACCTACTTACAGTCTGTCAGACTGCAAACAACCTGGAAGAATAAGAGGAGCAGATCAGGAGGCCAGCCAGAGTAATGGTGCAAAGGATTACTTTATGTATATGGATAGATGATAGATTCCAATTGTCTGCACACTCACAAGGTTGTATTGCACATTCAATTGTTTCATATCCACATTTCTCACATGTGGAATCTGCAGTGCAGTTTCAAAGTACCAATATTCCTTCCAAAGCAGCAAACAGCTACAAAGAAAATACGACATTTCTTACAAAAGTAGAGAGAACTCTAATGATGTACCTCCTCCACCAGCTGAACACCATAATCCCTCTTCAGCGGCTGCACTGTGACTCCTCTGGCGTTCACCAGTTGAGTTAAATCAATTGGTTCAGAGGGATCCACTCTACCCAAGTCAATGAGGTACTGAAGCCTGCTGAGACTGAGGGGATGATACTGGCGTCTTAGGCTGAAAAGGGAAAATAAAATAAAAATTAGATGAAAAGCAGCAAATGAGGCCGAATGTGATAAAGTAAACCATAACACAACAAAATAGTAGTGATGAGAAAGTAAGTATTACAATTGTGCTTAATATTTTGCTTGCCTGGCCAACATTCACTATTACTAACAAAATGCACCCATCAAAAAAAATTAGGCAAAAAATCCTTAGGCAAGAAGAAAGGCACAGGCCGAAAGGAAAACGTCCTCCTTTGAAAAAGACGGATAAGGATCTCGGCAAGACAAGAGCCTGCAGCCCAGTTGACTATACTGATACATCTTTTAGGCTGTATCAGTATAGTCAACAATTGACATTTTCAGATATTACTACAAATGTACATTTCAAAGCCATGGAGCACTCCATTGTGTACCTTATAGGAACAAGTCCAGACTAGCAAGAGGTATTGGTATCTCCAATATGTGCTAGCCATTTTACCCAAATTCCAGAATTCCTAAAAGTATTAACTTGACTGGGGGGTGGGGGTGGAAATGGGAATTCTCATACTCATACATACACACACACACACACTTCTGGTCGGGCCTTATCCAGAAACCCCTGAAGATACTCACAACATGGATACCTATCCACACTGTTGCCAGCAGTCAACACCAACCCAAAGGCACTTCTCCCTTTACCTTGCTGGTTTATGTAACAATGCCATGCAAAGTCTCTCTCATATCCCCATTATGAGGAAAAGAAAAAAAAATAATCACTGAAGTGCTGTACTAGGCAGTCCAAAGTTTGACAAATGAGGGACAAATTAATCTAAAACCAGTCAGAAAAAAAACCAAACAAACAAACAAAAAAAAAAAAACCAAACACACACCCCACACCCCTCCACATTTAAAAATAAATAGTTTACCAGACCAAATCAGAAATACTGAACTTGTGTATGCGCTTGGGGGCCTGGAAATGGTGTTTGTATACACTAGTATTACAAAGAGCCAGGCAGGGCAGGTGTCTAGCACTCCTAGATAAAAGGAAATACTACATTACTGTGCAATTAAGGTGACTTACTTACCAGTTAATGTCCTTTCCTCAAGCCCTGTTAGACCAGTCCAGACAAGTGGGTTGTGTTCCCTACCAGCAGATTGGTAGTGACAGAAGAACCAATGAAAAGCCCAGGTTTCAATGACATCACTCTTATGCCTCTATTTGCCTCAGTCACCAGAGGCTCTGCAGTATTCGTCTCAAAGCATATGGGAGAAACCTCACACAATCAACTGTAGAGAACTATGTACAGGAATGCATAAACGGAAGCTCTCAGTAGAAGATGAACCTGCAGAGCAAAGTATAAAAATCATAGCGGACCAAGGGTACCACAGTAGTACAGAGCAAATGCAGTTTCAGGGGCAGACCTTGGACTGGTCTAGCAGGACTCAAGGAAATGAATTAACTGGTAGGTAAAATGTCACCTTCCTGCTAGACCTCTCCAGACAAGGTAAAATGTCACCATCCTGCTAGACCTCTCCAGACAAGTGGGACATACCAAAGCTTTGGCTCCAGTGGGCAGGAAAAAAAAAAAAAAAAGACAGCAGCTTGTAAAATGGTTGTGTCCGCCCACATGTGGACATCCAAGCAGTAATGCTCGACAAAAACTGGAAAATGTCTGCAAGGGCTACAGAGCTCCACTCCACCCACAAGGACTCTTGTGCTCAGATAGTATGGGCACGTAAACCCTCCAGAACCGGACGGTTCTGCAACAGATACACCAAGATTATGGCTTCCTTAATCCAGTGCCCCAAAAGTAGACTTTGCTGGCCTGCACAAGGGTGGTGCAGCAGCTAACAGCACAAAAGGTGTGACTTACAAAAAGAATTTGCAACCTCCAAGTATCGGAGAAGCACCCTCTGGAAATCCACAAGGCAGAGATCCTTATCCTGCCCCGACACTGCTCCTTAGAAGGGCAGGCAGACCACCTGGTTCACATGAAAAAGAAGAAAAATTGCCTTAGGCAAGAAGGAAGGCACAGGCCGAAAGGAAAACGACCTCCTTTGAAAAAGACAGATAAGGATCTCGGAAAGACAAGAGACTGCAGCTCAGAAATCTGCCTTAGGGAACAAATCACAACCAAGAAAACTGTCTTCAGCATCAAATCCTGCAAAGCAGCATGCTTCAATGGCTCAAAAGAGCCCTTTACGCGCTTGTCTGGGGGGACAGGCACCATTGTCTTGAGGCGCAACTTGTCCAAGGTGGTCTGCACAGTGGCACTTTTGATCGCAGAACCACAAGGGAAGATGACGAGGGCATCTAAATTGGCTCTTTGCATTCCAGGACACAGTCAAACTGAATGGTGTCTAGCTCACCAGTGATTCTTGGTAACCCAGGCCAATTCTTGAAAGAAAAAGCAAAGCCTGCCTCCAACCAGAGGAACCAGGGAATGGGTCCCCAAACCTTCATTGCACAGCCTGGGAGGGTCCTCCTCCCCTGGGCCCATGTGCACCACGAAAAGGACGGAGAATGAGCCCAAAGCCTGGAAGCAGGGGTGGGGGGGGGAAGAAGACAGGTTTTCCAGGTCAGTAAGTGACGAACGTTCTGAGACCCAGGGGATCCAGTCAGCATGCCCTCTGTGGACAGGCAAAAGCTGACGAGAAAGGGGAACAGCCCACTTCACAGGTCCCTTGGACCCATCTTGCAGAAGGGAAGCATCTTCCAGAAGGCAGTAAGATTTCATCTCGCCCAGGGCCTTCACCAGTGTCTCTAAAATCAGCTCCCCCTTAAAAGCCAGTTGAGCCAATTGGGCTTTGGAAGATGAGTACACTGCCCAATGCCAGACCAAATCCAATGCTGTGGCACCATTGTCAGGGCACCATCCCTAGCCAGGAAACATACCAGGTCATACATGGCATCAGAAAGGAAGGCCACAGACTCCAAAAAGAGGGGTAATATCATCCAGCGGAAGAGACTGAATCCAATGGAGCAGGACTTAAGACGTCTGACTGGCACATACCACCAAATGCAGAATAGCAGCCACCACAATGAACTGGTTCTTTAACAACAAATCCACCTTACGGTCCAGAAAATCCTTTAAGGCCGATCCGCCTTTCACAGGAATGGTGGTCCATCTGGTAAATGCTGTAACCAGTGCATCCACCTTGGGAATACCAAACTACTCAATGCATTTCTGCTCCGGGAGAGCATAGATCTTCCTACATACTCTTTACCCTTTAGGCGAGGAATCAGGAGAGTCCCACTCTGACTAGATCATATGTGTGGCCATATCTGGGAACAGGGAGACAGTAGTGGATTGCCACACCCCTTGAAGGGGCAGGTGCACCTTGAGCTCCTGCTCCATGCAGGAAGCATCCATCAAGTTCAAGACGATGAGATCCTAGCAATCAGCGCCACCAGCTCCTTCCAGAATAAGCGATCCAGCCTCTTCACAATCTTCTGAAATGAGAATTTCTTCATCCACAGCAGAGCCCAGTACCAAGCCATCTGAATCCAAGTCATAGTCAAAATCTCAGACAGCTCCCAGTTGTTCCCCATCTCCAGGGGCATCTCTCACCAGGGACGCTTAGCCAAAGGCAAACGAGAACAAGGCTTCCACTCCCAGCCTGCCACACAAGAGACTGCGCCTAGGGGCGCTCAGAGACCACAGAGTTCAAACTACCAGGCCTGCTGCAAAAAAGAAAAAATTTCAGGAAGGACAATCCAGAATCTCTCCTCTCGGAAAGGACGCCAACACCAGGGGGCACAGCCACTGCAGACCCCCTAGAGCAGTGGTTCTCAACCTTTTTTGTACCGTGACCCCTTTTACCATTGATCAACTTGTGGTGACCCCCAATGATAAAATCAAATGAGTCTCTCTTCCTTTACCGTTAACGCATTGTCGCTGTAATCATTTGTTGAAATAATATATTATAGGTCTTTGCAATATGTTTTTATTTATAAAATTTACTTATTTAAACCACAATAATTAACAACAACAAGTAATAATATTTGATTTCAAAATTATGATGTTTTGTAGTCAAATCACTAATATGAAATAAAATTATTTTTCTACCTTTGTCTGACCAATTTATTCTCTGATCATGCTGGTCCCAATCTGAGGCTTCTGCTTTCCTGTCTTCTCTTAGCTCTCTTTCTGTGGTCTATGGTCCATCTGCCATTTCTTATCTCTTCTTTCATTTTCTTAACTTCTTTCCATCAGCCTATTTCCAGACCCAGTAACCCTCCCCAGTATCAGCCCCTTTCCAGTCCTCACTCTCAGTACCTTCCAATGTCAACTTGCATCCCCATGACTGCCACTGGTGTCCATTCCCTTCCAGTCCCTCTCCTTCCCCACTAACCAGTCCCTTCTAGTACAAATACCATGGCAGCCCCTCTCAGATCCACTCCCTTCCAACTCGCATCCCCTCGTATCAGCCCATTTGTAGCCTTAGCCCCCAGTTTTCTTCCAGGGACAGCAGCTCTATCCTCCCCTCCCCACAATCAGCCGATTCCCACTCAAAGCCCCCCAATCAGCTCGCTTCCAATGCTAGTCCCCCCTCAACCTCATTAGCAGTGCTAGCCTCCCCTAATCAACCCATTACCAGTCCTACCCCCCCCATCAGCCCATTTCCAGTCCTAACCTCCACGATCAGCTCATTTCCAATGCTAGCCCCCCATCAGTCCATTACCAGTCCCAAACCCCCCCTTGATCAGTCCATTCCCAGTCCTAACCTTCCCTAATCAACCCATTACCAGTCCTAGCCCCCCCCATCTGCCCATTATAATCCTAAGCCGCACTGTCTCTCCCCTGTCCAGCATATCCCCCAGTTGCTTCCCTTTGTCCATGTCAGCCCCCCTCCCTCCCTCCATGTCAGCCCCACCTCTGTCCCTCCATGTCCCAACATGGTCTTTTGGGAAAACTGCTAGGTACGTATGAGCTAGATTGGCACTGGGCTTGATGGACCTTGGTCTGACCCAGTATGGCATATCTTATGTTCTTATGTCCATGTCAGCCCCCCCTCTCTCCATGTCAGCCATCCCTCCCTCCATGTCAGCCCCGCTGCAGGTTCCCTGCTCCCTTCTCCCCGTGTCTGCCTCCTCCTTCTGCAGCCGCGGCTCCCTGTCTCTTAGGGAACCACAGCTATGCCTGTAAAACCGTTGGAGCCTGTCTATAAATGGGCTCCATGCAGTATTGTCCTGCCTCCAAAGGAAGTTGTTTGTTTACCACTTCCTTTGGAAGCGGGACAATGCTGTACGGAGTCCGTCAAGAGGCAGGAAGGCTCCGCAATGGTTTTACAGGCATAGTCGCAGTTCCCTAAGAGGCAAGGAGCCGCGGCTGCATAAGAATGGACTGGGAGGCAGCGAGTTGCCGCTGCCGAGAAGCAGACTCGGCAGCAACATGTGCGGGTTTTTTTGTTTTTGTTTTGTTTTTTTTAACGGCGGAGTGAGGCGACCTCCGCTAAATCCTGTGGCGACCCACAGGTTGAGAACCGCTGCCCTAGAGGATGAGGAGCGCCTCACAGCAGTCGCCAGATCCTCCAGCTGGCTGGATATCCTTACCCATAGCGCCATCTGTCATTTCCTGCCCTGAGGCAGGCAAGGCCAGACTAACTGCATCCCCCCACTAAGAGATGGGGAGCAGGTCCTCCAGGGACAACTCAAACTGCCATGCAAGAAGAGTCCAGAATCCGAAGATGAGGCACGTCGCTTGTCACAGGTCAAACAGTGTCTTCTTCCAGGAAATGTCAAGCTAAGTATCACAACAGCGTGTGCTAAGGCCACAGTGGCCCAAAAGGCACACATTAATGCTGCTTTTATTAAAATGTGTGTTCTAGGAGCTAGGGCAGAACACATTCTAGGATCGTGTGACCCACCAGGCACACAAATAGGTAAAAACTCTACTAAACACATGCAGAAAAACAGCAGGCAACCCCGCACCATGCCAACTGTCACCAGCAGTCCACCCTGAATTGCATCCCAGGAAGATAGAATCAGGAGCTCCCAACAAGGACAATGATGAAGCCAAGCCTTGGTACTTACTCCCGAAAGCCCCAGGCAGAGAATCCATGCCGGGCTCAGCTCTACTCTCCTGAAGCAGTTTAACTGGCTTTGCAGCACTGCATTTAAGGTGGCTGGCAGGCAGATCCCTCCGAGAGCCTTCTGCAATCTTCAGGAGAGAGCAGGGGGCACCAAAGTTGTGTGAGGCTACTGCACTCTTCCAGATCTTTTCCAATTTCCAATTGCTCAACAGGCTCTTATGATAAGTAGATGCAGCTGAACTAAATTTCCCCTCCTCCTATGGCTAGTGAAACACTGGAGTCTCCCACATTGCACTCAAGCAAGAGAGAGCGTCACCCTCAAGGTGGTCATTCACGAGTGTTTAATCAATCTTTTCCTCTCAATCTTCAGGATTTTCTTCAGAGAGGAGAAAATGCATCCACCATCTGCTGAAGACACCTCTGGTAACTGAAGCCAAGAGAGGCATAGGAGTGAGGTCATTGAAACACCTTTTCATTGGTTCTTTGTTTCCACCAATCTGCTGGTAGAGGAACACAACCAAACTGTCTGGACTGGTCTAGCAGGATGATAAGGAATACGGGTTTATTCTTGGTTTAGGTAGCAGAGAAGCAGTGGGAGGGTTTAGAAATGGCTACATTAGAGGGTAATGTTTAGATGTTCTTCTGTAGGCCTCAAAAAAAAAGGGAGAAAGCAAGGGGAAGTCCTTTTGTATACCATACTCTGGATTTGTGGTATACGCACAAGGACGTCCTTATAGCAGGTAAGGATGTATTTCCACTTGGCACAATAAGATTGTGCTTTAGGGAGTGTATGGGACCCATGTCAGGTCTTGGATAAGTGGGAGAGAACAAAAAGAGGAGGCTAGTGAACTGTGTACAATTATTACAATGGGGGGGGGGGAGAGAGAGGTGTTGCCTTATGAGGGTTTAAGAGATAGCTATGCGTTATATATGAAAGACTTCTACAGATACCTCCATGTGTGTCATTTTCTGCAGCAACACAGGGTTGACTTGGGCCACAAGAAAAACATGGTTTGACGTGCTATGCCTGGGAGCTCTAGGGAAGGATATGCTGTCGAAATATGGGCTAAATATGGAAAGCCCAAGGAAACAGAGCTATATTCTTAAACGGGAAGAGATCTTGGGGAAACAAAGGATGAGAATTGTGCAGAAGGGTCTCTAAATTATCTACAGCAGCTAATCTAATACAGGATAGTTACAAAAAGGAGAAGTTAAGCCTTACCTGCTAATTGTCTTTCCTTGAGTTCTCTCCGGGCCAGTCCAGGGCACAGTTGGGTAGTCAATCCCTTCCAGCAGCCGAGGACTGAATGCTGAAACTTTTACTGGCAGGTGTTATAGCTCCCCCTGGCTTCAGGAAACCAGTAACCTATTGTCAAAGCAGCAGACCAAAATTACAAAACCATGAACTATTGGAACCAAACTGAGCAGTCCCTCTAAACAAGAAAAACTGCGGAGCACGCTCAACACTGTGAAGAAGCGTACCCCTAGAAGCATATGATGCTTCTCACTTTCCAACATGTAGGTCCTTATCACCCTTAATGTTCTTCAGTTTTCTTTTTTTCTTTTATTTATTTCGTGGCTCTGGTATGGAACCTTGGTAACCCGCTATGCTACCAGAACTCCTAATATCCTCTTCCAGACACAAAGGCCCCAGCAGAAAGCGCGAATCCGAGCCACGGGAAGATGCGAAGTGATCGGAAAAAAACTGAGGTGCTTGCAGACGAAATGGGAGGGACCTGGACTGGCCCGGAGAGAACTCAAGGAAAGACAATTAGCAGGTAAGGCCTAATTTCTCCTTCCTCTTCGTCTCTCCGGGCCAGTCCAGGGCACAGTTGGGCAGTACCAAAGCAGTCCCTAAACTGGGGAGGGTCCTGCAAGCCCTGCCAAAATAGCCGAGGCCCCCACCTGAGCATCCGTGCGAGCTTGCACATCCAACCTGTAGTGCTTCGTGAAAGTATGGAGAGATGACCAGGACGCCGCCCAACAGATATCGGCGGGCGGAATCAACGCAAACTCTGCCCAAGAAGTAGCTTGAGCCCTTGTTGAATGGGCTCTAAGCTCCCTAGGAGGAACCTTGCCCTTGGTCTCATAAGCCGCTACGATCACCCATTTCACCCACCGAGCAATAGACGCCTTGGTAGCCGCCTGACCCTTACGCAGACCACCAAACAGAACGAACAAGCGATCTGACTTCCGAAAGGAGCACGTCCTGCAAAGATACTTCCGCAAGACCCGTCCTAAATCCAAGCTGCGAAGGGCGCGATCCACCTTCCCGCCCCCTCGGGAGCGAAAAGTAGGAAGAGAAACCGACTGATTCATGTGAAAATCGGAAACCACCTTCGGCAAAAATGAGGGAACCGGACGCAGAACCACCTTCTCCTCCGAAAAGTGCAGGTACGGCTCCCTGCAAGACAGCGCCTGCAAATCCGAAACTCTACGAGCCGAACACAAGGCCACCAGGAAGGCCGTTTTCCACGAAAGCTCTCGGAGACTGTCATTGTCAGCCAACTCAAAGGGCTGGCCGGTTAAGGCCCCCAGAACCAGGATTTAAGTCCCATGGAGGCACCACGAGACGTAAGGGTGGACGGATATTCCTAGCCGCCCTGAGAAAGCGTTGAACATCCGGGTGCGAAGAAAGGGAAGACCCATTCACCCGACCCCTGAAACAGGTGAGAGCCGCGAGATGAACCTTAAGCATACTGAGGGCCAGCCCCCTCTCGAGCCCCCCCTGAAGAAAGGCTAAAATCTCCGGTAAGCCGGCCACGCTGGGCCGCAAACCCCGATCTCTAGACCAGGCCTCAAAAATGCGCCATACGCGAACATAGGCCAGCGACGTCGAAGGCCATCGAGACTTCAACATAGTAGTGATTACAGCCGCTGAGTAACCTCTCCGCCGCAATCGCTCCCTCTCAAGAGCCAAGCCGTAAGCAAGAACCGATCCACCTGCGGCATCAAGACGGGACCTTGAGTCAAGAGGTTGATTCTCGAAGGCAACCTCCAGGGCGGAGCTACGAGGAGGCGAATCAGATCTGCATACCAGGGCTGACGTGGCCAATCCGGAGCAATGAGAATCACCGTGCCGCTGAAAGCCGAAATCCTCCGAATGACCCGACTTATCAACGGCCACGGAGGAAACACAAAGAAGTTTCCCCACTGGCCAGGGCTGCACTAGACCGTCGAGACCTTCCGACATGTGCTCCCTTCGTCGGCTGAAAAACCGCGACGCCTTGGCATTGGCCAGTGTTGCCATATCATCCAGGACTGGCTGACCCCACCGCACGGTAATGGCGTGAAACACCGCCCAGATCAGCTCCCACTCTCCGGGATCCAGGCGATAACAGCTGAGATAATCGGCTTGAACGTTGTCCTTTCCTGCCACGTGAGCCGCCGAAAGAGCCACAAGATGCAACTCCGCCCACTGAAACAGCTGACTCTCTCGCAGCAAGGACGCACTGCCCGTGCCCCCCTGCTTTGTTGATGTAGGACACCGTCACCAAATTGTCGGAAAACACTCGGACAGCTTGACCCTCGAGGAGATCGGAGAAACGCAGAAGCGCAAAACGCACCACGCGGAGCTCCAACAGATTGATCGACCAAGCGCTCTCTTCCGCCGACCAGCTGCCCTGCGCCACTCGAGACCGACAATGAGCTCCCCAACCGGACAGGCTGGCATCCGTAGTGACCAAAATCCACTCCGGATCCCGCAGCGGAACCCCCGCCTGCAGGTGTGCAGAAACTCGCCACCACTGTAGACTGAGCTTGACCTCCTCCGGGCACCGAAGGCTCTGCTCCAGGGGATGCACTTGCAGAGACCACCTCGAGATCAAGGCGTGTTGCAGCGGCCGCATGTGAGCTCTGGCCCAAGGCACCAGATCCAAGGCCGCGGCCATCAAACCCAGCAACTGCAAGTACCTCCACGCAGTTGGAGTCGCCAACCCCCCGAAAGCGTCGACCTGGGCTACCAGCTTCCGTATCCTGTCTGCCGGAAGAAGAACCCTGCCGATCCGCGTGTCGAACAATGCCCCGAGATAGACCAAACGCTGCACCGGGAGCAATTGACTCTTTGCTTGGTTGACTACCCAACCGAGGTGTTCCAGGAATTGCACTACTCGGGCCGTTGCTGCGACGGATTCCTGCCGAGATCCTGCCCGTATAAGCCAATCGTCCAGGTAGGGATGTACCTGAATTCCCTCCTTGCGAAGAGCTGCCGCTACCACCACCATCACCTTGGTGAAGACACGAGGCGCGGTTGCCAGACCAAAGGGTAACGCCCGAAACTGAAAATGACCCAGAGGAACTGCAAAGCGAAGAAACCTCTGGTGTTCCGGACGTATGGGAATATGTAAATAGGCTTCCGTCAAGTCTATGGAAGTGAGCCACTCTCCCGGCTTCACCGCCCGAATGACAGACCGCAGTGTCTCCATACGAAAATGCGGAACTCGCAAGGACTGGTTCACTCGCTTGAGATCCAAAATAGGTCGAAACGAGCCCTCCTTTTTGGGCACTACAAAGTAAATCGAGTACCGACCTACACCGCACTGGTCTAAAGGCACGGGAACCACGGCCCGTAGCCGCAACAACCGCTGAAGAGTGCAGTTGATCGCCTGAGTCTTCCAGCGTGGACCGCAGGGGGACAACACAAAAGGCATCCGCCAGAGGAGAGGCGAACTCTAGAGCATAGCCGTCCCGGATGATCTCTAGCACCAAGAGATCGGAAGTTATGTTGGCCCAGACGGAGAGAAACTCCTGCAAACGTCTCCCGACAGGAACCTCCGCCTGGACCAGCGTCCCTTCATTGAGGCTTCTTGGAGGAGGTGTGCTGGGCGTTGAAAAACCCCCTGCCAAACCCTCTGGCTCCATGAAAGGACTGCCCCCTGGATGGAAAGCGACTCCTCTGATAAGGGACAAAACGAGAGCCGCGGAACCTACGAACGTCCCTGCCGAGCGCCCTTTGTGGCGGAGCAGATTTAGCTGACCTGGGCCGATCCTCCGGAAGACGGCCACCCTTAGAATCGCCCAAATCTTTCACAATCTTTTCCAAGGCTTCCCCAAAAAGCAGCTTGCCCTTATATGGAAGCTTACTGAGCCGCGACTTAGAAGGCACGTCCACCGCCCAGTTCTGCAACCACAGAAACCTCCTCGCAGCAATCAGCGACACCATGGATTATGCTGTTATCCTAACCAAATCATAGAAGGCGTCCGCGAGATAAGCTGCCGCCGATTCAAGCTTCGCCCCGTCCGGAGACGGATCCGCCAACTTTTCCGCCGCCTGCTCACCTTGAATCCAACGGATAGAGGCGCGGGACACATACGCTCCGCAAACTGAAGCTTGCAAGGCCAGTGCGCTAGCGTCAAAAGCTTGTTTCAACAGCACCTCTAATTTATGATCCTGAAGGTCCTTAAGGGCTGCCCCCCCTTCGACCGGGATTGTGGTTTTCTTAGTGACCGCCGACACTAGCGCGTCCACCTTAGGCATCCGCAGTAACTCCTTCTCCTCCTGCGGAACCGGATAAAGACGGGCAATAGAGCGGCTACCTTGCAAGCTAGCTTCTGGGCATTCCCATTCGGACTCAATCATTTGCTTAATTACCCTGTGCATAGGGAAACACCGCTGCTCCGGTTTAAACCCTTGCAATAAAGGATCCTCTAAAGGCTCCTGCTGCAGCGCAGGAGGCACAAGATTTAAGGCAGCCAGGGACTGAAGTATCAAAGCCCCCAGCTCCTCCTTACGAAAGGCCCTGAAAACATTGGGGTCCTCCCTGGGCCCCAGCTCCCCCTCCTCCAAGTCCAAGGGCCAGGAATCCAACCCCCCTTCAGACAAAATTTCTCCTTCCTCCGGCAGGAGTGGATCGGGGAGCTGAGGGCCCGAAGTCCCCGAAGGGAAATCTCCCCCTGGGCACTGCGCGGAGGTCCCCTCCCCCGGATCCGAGAGGATAGGGTCCCCGCAAGAAAAATTAGCAGGAGGCTTAGGCAACTGGCTTTCAGCAGGTTGAGACATTTTTATCATATATGCTTTATGCATGGCCAGAATAAAATCAGGAGAAAAAAGAGAATCCAAGAAACCTGGAGCTCCAGGAGCCGGAGGCTTATCTATCTCCTGTACCACAGTAGCCTTGGAGGACTTAGACCTCTTTTTCCCAGAACGTGGCAACGCCGCGGGAGGCTGCAGCCTCTGCAGACACTATGGCTGCCGTTCCCGCCTTAATCAGAGACCTCGGAGGCTTCTCTCCAGCCCTATCCCCCGAGCCAGAGCTCTCCATATGGGCCAAAAGTCGGAGAAACAGGAAATAAATACAAGCAGAAAAATTCAGTAAACACCCCGAAGAGCTATCAAGAGAAAACGGAAACGCAGTAGCTCCCCGCCGAAAACACCACGCGAAAGATAAAAAGAAAAAAATGGCGCGCGCGGCTTTCCCGCCGGCGAAAATGCTACATGCAACAAAACTGACCGGTGAGAAGAAGAACACCAAACCTGCACAAATGCCCCTGAACAAAGAAATGAAATACCTGAACGCAGGAGACTGAACCGACGACTCCAGGAACACGCTGCTAGCGAGACAGAGACGCAGTATTTTTCAGCGGGAAGAGGATACCGGGGCTCCCGGCTCCTAAGCCCCCCGCTGAAGAACAGATCCTGCGGGAGACAGGCTCTGCCCCCGAAAACGGCTATCAACTACAAGTATAGCCGAGGATCAACGTCCTAAGGCTGACAGTGTGCCATTAACGGACTTCCCCGAGTAAGGGAGTCCCGCTCGCCGAAGATCCTGCTAGGACCAGCGAATAAGCCTTTCCCCTGAAAGACCAATCAGTCTGCCTCCAGTAGTCTGTGCAAAATTAATCAATCGTCGCTCTAACGCTACTGTCACCAACACAGCTGTAAAAAGCAGGTAAACTGGGAGCCAGCCAGAGAAATGTCCTTTCCAGCTGCTGAGGACTGAAGACTGGTTTCCTGAAGCCAGGGGGAGCTATAACACCTGCCAGTAAAAGTTTCAGCATTCAGTCCTCAGCTGCTGGAAGGGATTGACTACCCAACTGTGCCCTGGACTGGCCCGGAGAGACGAAGAGGAATCTAATTTGGATGGAATCTAATCCTGGAGAGAGTGCACAAGGCTGGGGTGGTAAATACTAGTGAGTATTGGAGAAAATGTGGGGAAACAGGGGGCCTTATGCATATATGGGAGTGGAGGAGTAGCCTACTGGTTACAGCACCGACTTGGTAACCAAGAGACCAGGGTTTAATTCCCACTAGCAATCCCTGTGGCCTTGGCCAAGTCACCTAACCTTCCACTACCTAGGAAGAAAGGCCTAGCAAACTACTTCTACTCACACTGCCAAGAAAACCCAGGAGCTGCTGGGTTGCCAGGTGTCAACAGTGACTCAAAGGCACACATTGCATTGCATACATATGTGGTGGAGTTGCCATTATGTAGTTTTACTATGGCACTTACTTCTGTAAACAATATGCTTAGCATAGATGAAAAAATAATAAGTGCAATTGGGAAAAAGTTTCATCTTTTTCCACTCTTTTCTGTAGGATACCCAGCATATGCATAGGAGGCTGTGACTGGTTCTTCATTTAGCAGCTAGGAAGACATGCTGCAGGCTGTAAAACCAAGTCAGCTAATCACACCTTCAGAGGCACTTCATTAAATTGTATGACTTTACAGGGGTAAGTTATTCATAACTATTTGTTTGTACATGTATGCGTGCACACTAATTGACAAGCCCATCAAAACTAGTGGTTTTGTATTCTCATTTCCAAATTTTGCTATTCTGTACAGGAGGGGGGAAGCTCTTATTCTTGTTTTGTATTTGGGATTCAGGATTTGTTTTCATGTCCTCTAGGGTAGGATGCCCAATTTTAAAAAAAAATTATATATAAAATATTCTTACATGTTATAAAAATAAAAAAAAATGAAAGCTAAAAATTTGGAAAACACATTTAGATTAAAATCATACAGGCCTTACCTGTGTCCTACATTATAGCCATACTTGGGAATCACCAAGTAAAATGGAGTCTGCCCTCCTTCAAAACCTAATCGTGGACGAGTTCCCCTTTGTCGTTGTCCTTTATGACCTCGTCCACTTTTCCCACCACCATGAATACCACGGCCACGTCTCTTTTCCTAGAAGAGAACATCACAATCAACAGTTGAACTTTTTTATCAAGAATCACCAAGGACTTTGGGATTTACAGGTTACTAATAGCCGGCCTGCAAAAGCTGAATACTAGTAGGTACAAGACAAGGCACTGATACTGTTCTTGTAAATCAAAGGGTTTTTGTGTTTTCTTCCATGACATTTCTTCAGGGGAAAAAAGACAAAACATCCTAAACAGTTAAGGCCCCAATGTCAAAGCATGATAATCTTTAACCAATTTTTACACTCAAGTTTTAGTGTGCATTTTTCATTGCAAATTTAACTCCTGTCTAATATGGGTTTTGTCAAGGAAAATATGTGCTAAGTTTAATGCATGTTCCAGGACTTACATATGGAATTACAGTACATCAAATACAAGAAAATGTACTAAACTGCAAGCATTTTTCTTCTCCTTAGTGATTTTAAAATGTCAATCTTAAAAATCTGCTCTAAACTTCAATTTACTTCAGTGGAAGTAAGTTGATCTAAAAAGAAAAAATACATACCTCTGGGGACCTGGACTCCAAGTTGGGAGCCCATGGACAGCAGGCCCCAAGACTCCAGGTCCCAGAGCAGAGCTAAATGGCTTTTATCCTGGAACCCAAGAACCAGAATAACTCTGTCCTAGGACCTTTCCCCACCTACCAAACTATACTTATTGATTGAGGTGATGTTTCCTTCTCTTCCTATACAATGATCTCAACCAATCTGGTGCCATTTCTAATGGCCACCAGCTGGGAGCAGCTGTCACCTTCATTAGTAACAACTAAGAACAACAGAGAGGCTTTTAGGGTTGGTCGGTACACAGAAACAGGAGGCTCTCTGGTCCCAGGATCGAAGTCTTCTGGCTCAGATTATCCCATCTGATCTCTCATGTATTTTTTTTAATTTATGTGCATGACTCTTTTCAGGGCATACTTTGATATGGTTCTTGAACTGGATGCCTTGTAACTATCCTAAATATTTGATGGGCATCCTGAAAGCTGGGCCTGTTTGAGGTTGTGGGAAAGGGGCTCTTGAAAAATTACTGAATGAGTTATTTAACCCGCCCTAGGCAAAGTGATCATACTGTGCAAACCATCTATAAACATAAGTAAGCAAACTAGCACACCTTACTACTGTTTTAAAAAGTAACTCCCATACCCAGAAACCCAGGTCTAGAGTAGCTAGGTAGGCAGTCAGGCAGGTAAGTTGGGGTGGAAACATGGCTAGGTACATGTGTTAAGTGTGTGAGGGGTTAGGGGCCCTCTGGTCCTGAGATGGGCAGAAAGCCTTCAATTTGTATTTAATTTCAGCAATTAGAGGTGCAAGGTTAAAAAGAATTTTAGGGACAGGTCTGCTAAAGCTTAGCACATGATAATATCTGTTAATATGCAATAAGTACCGATGCTGCCACAGTCCATTTTAATCCTTTAGCCACATATACTGCATGCTAAATATGCCCCTTAATTTCAGAAGTCTGTAGTGGAAGGAATGGACAAGTTAAGAATGGTAGTTTATTTTTATTTATTTATTTAGTATACATTTGTATACCGCTACTTCCAGCGATCAGCAGCGGTTTGATTACAGATTGGAAATTGTCAAATCATGACAGGAAATTTTTGAGGTATAAACACATTGATTAGACAGGAAAGCACAGCACACAGAGAACTATTTTACAGGGAACATGGGCTATGGAGGGTTAAGTGGCTTGCCCAAGACCACAAGGAGCACCTGTGGGACTAGAAACCCCAGTCCTTCCGGCCCAAGGTTGCTGTCCTCCAGTGGGATTTGAACCCCCGACCTTCCGGCCTGAAGTACCTTGCCCCAACCACTAGGCCACTCCTCCACTCCAGTTGACTGATCTTTTAAATCCTGGATTCCACAGCCTGGTTATCGCCCATTTGAAGTGCAGGAATAGATCTGACCTTATGTTAAAAGAGTATTTGGCAAGGCAGAGGGAGCCTACTTACACAGTGTGTCAGGGAATATAGTTGTGCCTAATACTGACCGAGTCAGGTATTGATTATGAGCGTATATAGGACTTGTAAGCACAAGATGCCAATGACCCAGACTCCTGATGGCTGTAGTGGGTATACAAAGTTGAACTACCACCACCATGGTAGCCCAAAGCAAACAAATGCATACCAATGCTTTGTCTCAAAGCTCAACCCACTGATGGTCATGGTGATTTAGGTGGAAATAAATGGTCCAAGAATAAATGGTTGTAAATTAATTTTTTCTTTAAAAAAAAAAAAAAAATCACCGTTTATGGAAGTTATATAGTATATTTCACTGGACTACATTTAGTTGATTTAGAGGACTCCTCAGGGTAGCATCCAAGGAAAAGTAGTATTAGGAAAAGAAAAAGAAAAGAATATTAAGGGGTCCCAGGATTGCAAGACTATGCTTTGATCTGTAGAATAAAGTTTCAGATGTATTTTATGACAAAACCAGAATCTTATTGTTGCAAAAAGCCTCTTTAAACACATATCAGCTAGAGGATGGATTGTTGAGAGAAACAATACTGCATGTGCCTGCACGGCTCAGGTTGGTCACCCATATAGCATGCCAGATCTCTCGTCCCTGCAATTTTCCTGAAAAAAACTTGAGGTTGAGGATTACTTTGCGACATGTGGCAAGCAAACTAATCGAGCCCATCTTGTACCAATTAGCCTGGGGTTCATTTGGCACATTTATGAATGAAGTCAACCAATCGCAACCCAATAAAACATACAAAAGAAAACCCCAAACAGTTTGATACCACTCCAGCATAGAAGCATCCCCATCTGAATATCACCTCGAAGAATATCTGCCCTATACCCACACTGAAAAAATGCATGGTAGATGTCACTGAGCACACACATGTGATAGTAGGCGCTGCAAGTAGCCAAAAGCCATCTCGAGCCCCTCCTCCCCTTTGCTCTCTTGGCTAGGCTGATTGCCACTGTCAATCACCTAAGCGTGCAGATCTCCCTGATGAAAATACCAAATATTTCTCAAGGCTACTATGGTGGAGCCAATGGTAAACACAAGAGAATGCATTCCCAACTAGTCCCAGGAACCATCAATGCAACTGCTCTGCATGAAGCTAGAGTATGGGGCTCCCACTGCACTATTTATCCAAGCTGGGCAAGTTATTATTGCAGCTAATATATGAACCAGTCTCATTCCAACCTGCACAAAAAGGTTTAAAAAAAAAAAACACACAAAATTGGGCCACAGGGCAACTATAATCCTTTTTGGGGGTTTTTTCTTCTTTTTTTTTTTTTTTTTTTTTTAACTACCTCCAGGGAAAAATATTTGACAATAGTTATGCAAAAACAAGCAAGAAGAAAAAGTGAAATAGCGAGGAAACCCTGTGATTGGATTCTGTGAAACTACTAAACCAAAAAGCATGTCTCAGTGAGATAGTACATGGTGGTTGGCCAGTTGAATGTGGCTCAGACACCCTCCTGTGGGTGTGAGCTCCCCACATAGGCAACTAGTCCCATGACACATCCGTGACACTCTCAGGGATAATCTTTCAAAGCCATTTTAGCCAAAGAGGCTAGTTTTACGCATACCATGACAGCCATGAACCTCACTCCTAAACCAGAGTATAATCTCAGTCTCTCAAATTGACTGCTAATGCTTGCATCGTGCCAAAGAGCCTCCTCCTGAAGTTCATAAGACATAACATGTATAGGTAGTTTAGTAAGGTATGCTTGAAAAGTCATTTAGTTTTAAGGGCTCTGTACTATCTCTGTTCTCTTATTTCTCCCATCGCCCTTTCAGTGTTTGTTCTGGTGGATCCTCCTCTGCTGCTATCCCGCTCTCAACTGGTATACCCCAAGGATGTGTTAGGTCCACTCCTGAGCTTCTTAATTTTCTCCCCTAAAACAACCTCTCCTCTTCCTCCTTTCTCAGTCTCTGTAGATAACTACTCCTCCCCGTGTCCTCAGCTCGCAACCTTGGGGTTGTCCTTTGATTCCTCTCTCTCTCCTCCTCCACACACATCCATCTGATAGCTAAGACCTACCGTTTCTCTCTCTATCTCATCAACAAAATCCACCCATTTCTTTCTGAACACACTACTAAGAAACTTATCCACTCCTTAATCACCTTCCATCTTGACTATTGTAACCTACTCCTTCCTTGCTGGTCTCTTTGAATCATCTCTCTCCCCTTCAATCTGTTCAACACTGCTGCGCAGCTAATCTTCCACCAGCCTCACCATGCTCATACTTCCCCTCTTCTCAAGTCACTTCATTGGCTCCCTATCCATTTCCTGCATTCACTCTGCAGCTCCTCGCTACTTTTCCTCTCCATACACCTCCCTCAGGAACTCCGCTCTTCTGGCAAATTGCTTCTATCTGTGCCCTTCTCTTCTATGGTTAACTGCAGACTTCGCTCCTTTCACCTTGCTGCTCCTTATGCCTGAACTACCCGAGTCTGTACGTCAGGTGCCTTCGCTGACCCTTTTCAAATCCAGGCTACAAACCCACTTCTTCACTGCCTCTTTTGGATCTTGACTCACCTGATCTCCTTGTGTTTCCCTTGTGTTATCTATCTTGACTAGATTGTAAGCTCTGATGAGCAGGGACTGTCTTACATGTCTGTGCAGCGCTATACAAATGCTCAGTAGTAGTAGTAGCAGCCGCCTCTCTTTATAGCGACTTGCTCACATTATAATTTTGCAACCAGCCAATATGGGTATCCATTTTCAGTTCTTCCTTACAGAATCTACATATTAGAAAAAAATTAGAAAAACTATGCTTACTGCAAATTTTCATCTACAATAAACTGTCCTGGGCTATCAGTATCAAGCTCTCATCCTCAGTTTCCTCCGTAACTACTCACATGTCCTGGCTTGATCAACAAATAGCTCCTGGAGTAATGCTTGTAATTTTCCATTGTATTTGTGCATTTGCCACTTATTGTTCCTAGTTTGCTGAATACCTTGATCTTTTTTCCTCATGTTACAAATTCCATTACTTCCTTCCCCGTCTCTCTTTGCGACCAGACAGGTGTGTAAGCAAATATACCACTCATGAGCTCTAACATGTCCTTGTCCACAGCACCTTAACTCCCTTTGACCTATGCAAAGGGACAGGTGAGCCACCACCTACTGTTGCACTTTGAAACAAACCACCAAGTTACAAACAGATCCCAGCAATAAGTTCCAGCCCTTCTATGTACAGAAAGAACAAACCACTTACTTACCTGACCCAATAAAGAAAAAGCTTCTGAACCCTCCAGAATCAGTGTCAAGAAGTGCAAGAAAAATTAAACAAAGACTTCCACTCCAGGTAACGAAAAGATTCAGACTCAATCCATCATGTTTATTCTATATAGCTCACTGCCACACTGGGTACGGGGAAAGTTTTGCAGAAGCCCATCAAATCGAGGGAAGGGAAACCAGACCTCTGCATGCTCTCTATGGCATCAGGCCAGCAGCACATCTGGATCTATAACATTAACCAACTACTAGGGCAATGCAAAGGTTGCTGGTTTATCAAGCTGAAAACAAAAGGTTGTAAGACACAGCAGCACTCAGCAGCTACACGCTGGCCCAGACACCCATGCAAAATATCTCCATGGCTCACTCTACTCGAGCCCAAAGACCTCTCTGTGGCTCCTCCAAGACCCAGGCAGCAAGCCTTGATAGTGGCAAGCAGAATTTCCTAGTGTCTGCAGCCAGCAGTGGGAGTCGAGTGTACTGATGGATAACCCAGAGCGGCCACAGCAGGCAATGAATCTGATCAAGCAGTGGCATCTGGCCCAGCACTGTGGAGTGGATCCATAGTATCGACAGAACTCCAGCCCTGGTTACAATGGATCAGTGAAAAATGGATCATTAAGGCTGCAAAAATTACCTGGTACAACCAATGTACGCCACAGAAAGCAGCAAGGCGTGCATTAGCAGGCTTCCTAAGGCTAGAAAGCAGCACCCGTCATCTTGCTGGGCAGAGTATGTTATTAGTGGTTTACACTGGGCATACCCACTCGAATTGCCGCTACTCTTTCACCCCTGCAAGCATGGAAACAGCACTTAACCTCAGCCAACCCCTTCTCAGGACAATCAACTGGCCCACACATCAAAATACAATAGAAAATCTTAACAGCAAGGTTTCTGGCACTCAAAAAAAAAAAAAAGAAAAGCAAGTGTCAAAAGCATAACTATAACTATTAGCTATAGAGACCAGCACAGTGTTGCTTCCACTCAGGCCACAAAGAGGCGACAATGCGGTTAACTGAGAAAAAGGACCCAAGCCTAGCCCATAAGACTACCACCTTCTCACAGGCCAAATCAGAAGTCCACTTTCAGCCAAAGCAGGCTCTTTCTTTACTGAAGTAAGTAACTGCTTTGTGTTTACTTAGCATTCCCATGGCATGGGCACAGCGCCAGAGTGGTCATCCTTAGGTAGTCCACCGCCACGTTGTTTACGACCCTTTCGTACTGGGCATGCAGTTATTTTATAAAGATTTTTTTAACAAAACACAACTATACCTCTTTACTGGGCTATCATAATAGGCTTTCATGATTTTTTTTTCGGGAGCGACTATTGAGTTTTTCAGATTGCAACACAACACAAAGAAGAATTATACCACTAAAAATGACAAGCAAATCCTAACATGAATAACAGCCATCCACAAACTGTCAAAGTGTCTCCAACCTGCTAGCAGGCGACCAGGCGCTATTCGCTCTCCACAGAAAATCCAGGTCAGAGTCCGATTCACATTCGCGTCCGTCCAAAACCAGAAAACATTTATAACTTGGAAGGATAAAGCTCAGCGGTCACAGCGCTGCGTACCACTGGTAGCGCTATATAAATGCTAAGTAGCAGTAGCGGTCTCCTCTACTCGCAGTAGACACTCCCAACGTTAAGGCAATATTCACAGACTCCTTCATACGCAAAGTGAAGCCTGAGCGCTCCCAGCACTTACCCGAGCCCTGGCACCTGGGTTGGGTCTCAAATTGATAAGAGACACACGGGGCAGCGCATGCAACAATTCTCGCGCTGTCCGCCTAGCACCATTACTATTACCACCACCAGAAGCCGCCATGACACCTGAAGGACAGCCGGCAGCCGCGCGCCGCTGTTTTACGGCCGTCGCAAAATTTAAAAAAAAGAAAAAAAGCAACAGCCGGACACCATCCATCACGTGACGGCGAGGCGTGGCTATGGCAGAACTGACTGAGTGGGGTGCGGTGCGGGAGCTGGAGGGTTTGTTTACTGCTTGTTCTGCAGTCGGGTTCGGGCGTGGGGTGGACTTTAAAGCATCTTGTCAAAGATGGAAAGTTCAGCTGGTAGGATTCCTGCCTTGTTCAGCGCCTGCAGGGAGGGCGTCATAGTGCTCTTCCTGTTTAGAGTGCGAAACAAAAGAGGAAAGAACGCGGACCAGGAGTTGTATAGGGCACTTTGAATAGAATTGGAACTGGGGCATACCCAACCGTTAGGCGAAGCTAGGCGGCCTGAGGGGCAGCAAAGAGCAGCAGCAGTAGTAATCAAAGCAAAATAATAGATCTTGGCAACCAGGGAAACTCGGAGCTATCAACACATTTTGCTTACAGGGAGAACAGGCACATACAAACAAAGCAAATAAAATTTAGAAGCATGATGTCCAATAATGCATTTTTACAGGATTGTTGTAGAAGGGGTGGTGTTGAGACCGATTATAATTGCTGAGTTTAATTACCAAAATTTTGGCAAGGGGGGTAAGTTTGAAGGTTCCTCTACTGTGCTTGGAATGGTTCCCAAATATTTCAGTGCTTGAGTAAAATTAAATCAATTGTAATAGATATGCCTGGAACAAACTACCTGAGTCTGTAGGTCAGGTTTCATCTCCAGCCCTTTTCATATCCAGGCTGAAGTTTTCATGTCCAGACTGAAAACTCACTTTTTGAGGCTACCTTTGGATCTTGATCTGCTTAGTCTCCTATATGTCTCCTTACCATTCCCTAGCTTCCTTAGCTATTGTGTTGTCTGTCTTGACTATGCTGTAAGCTCTGAGGAGCAGGAACCATCTTTTTCAAGTCTCTGTACCAACCTGCATACACCTTGAGCACAATACAAATGATTAGTAGTAGTAGATATATCTAATTATTAAATGTTGATGCCTCTCATGCTGTGAAGCTACTGTGTCAAATTTTGCTTAATGGTCTCAAAGTCATCAAATCTACTTCCTTTCAGTGGTAATTTCAGTTTTGCAAACGAAAGTCACAGGGTGTGAGGTCAGGTGAGTATGGAGGCTGACGGACTTGCTCTGTTTGGTCAAGAACTGCTAGACAAGATGTGATGCGTGAGCTGGAGCATTATCGTGATGAAGCAATCATTCACCATTCCTGTTCAGCTATGCTGGTTTGGCCTTTTGGAGAATACGCATGATGAACAATACCCTGGTAATCAACACAAATTGTTGAGCATGACCTTGACATTTCTCCTCATCTGACAGGCCTTCTTGGGACTGGGAGAGTCTGGAGTCTTCCACTGAGGATTGAGCCTTAGCTTCCGGGTCATAACCATAAACCCCTGATTCATCATCAGTAATAATTTTTTGATGAAATCTGAGTCATTGTCAATGCATTTCCAACAACTCACTGACTGCATTCAATCTTCTTTTTGGTCAGGGGACAGAAGTTTCGACATGAATTTTGCAGACATATCTCATCCCCAAATCAACACTAAGAATGGACTGTACTGACCCAAAACTGATTTCTATGCCTCAGCAAGCTTCCTGATAGTCAACTGACAATTTAAACGTATTGCAGCACACACTGCTTCAACTTTCTTCATTCCTGCTTGTGGATGACCTTCCAGAATGTTTGGCACAGTCAACACTTTGGCGGCCCTCTTGGAAATGTTTATACCAGACATAAACTCGAGCATGACTCATGCATTCATCGCCATACACTTGCTGTAACTTGTCATAAGTCTCTGCACAAATCTCCAAGTTTCTAGCAGAATTTAATGCAAATTTGCTGTTCAATTTTTTCACTAATCGTAAATCTGACTAACTGCTTTTACACAATACCAAACATCATGTGATTTAAAAGTACAGGTGTGCTGCAGCCATGCTACACTCTGCACATGCAGAGGACATAACTAGGTCTGCAGCACTTATATAACAATATGTTGCACCACGATGCTATTAACTACGCAAAAAGTCTTGATACATTTTGTTCACACCTCATACATTAATAAATTAACGCATGTTAAGTGTCCACAGCACTTTTATTTCTATGAGTGCAGTGGCACTTGCATTAATTTCATTAACATGAGTTAACCTTTAGTAAACATGCCTCTTGGTGTCACGGTACATAATGGCATTAAGAAAGCTGTACAACAGTGGTTCCCAAACTATGGCCCACAGGCATGTTCCTCCAGCCCTTTTTGCTCTCTGAATTTTCCCTTACCTGTGGCCCCATGTCAAAAGAATGACCTTGCATGCCCCAGTATGTCAGTCTAGTACCACTGCTGAGTTCTGCCCATTCATCCTTTGTTCTGGTACTTATTTGGTATATGTTGGCATGGGAAGAGCTCACATCCAGCAGGAAAGAAGGGGGGACTGGCGACGGCCTCTTGATGTCAAAAAGGCAAAGTGATACCAACACGTAGAGTCTGGAGAGGTGAGTATAAGTTCTGAATCTTTCAACATGCACTGAGGCAAATGTGCATGTGTGCTTTTTGCCGCTATGAAAGGGACAACTTCTAATTTTTATCTATGGAGTTTACTCCAATTTCAACATCTCTGAGGAGCTTGCTAGTTTACTAAACCTCAAGGGTATAAACACAGACAATAAAATTTTTGCACAATTATATGAAACAATTGGCAATTTGGAATTAATTTGGGCCTGGTTAACAAGCATCACAACTGATGGTTCTCCAAGCATTGTTGGCAAAAGGAAGGGACTTCCTGGCTGTATAAATCAGAAAATGGATGTATGTGATCTCACTCATCCAGTAAAAATTCACTACAGAATTCCTTTGCAAGTTTATGCTGCAGAATAGTGCCTTGAGTTTTACCATGAAGGTGGTTGTATCCTGTACTAATTTTACCCATTTCCAACAGTTTTTATCAGAGACAGTTCCAGGAATTTCTTTCAAATCTTGACTTGCTGTATGGACATGTGCTGAGTAAGAGCAGAGTTCTGAAATGTTTTTATGATCTGATTCCTGAAATTAAGGAATTTCTGTTGACAAAGGACTAAACCTTCCCTGAGCTCACCAATCCAGAATGGAAATTTTATTTGGCCTTTTTGACTGACATAATTCCCTCAGTGTACACTGCAAGTCAAGGAGAAACTCATATATGACATGTTTAACTTTGAATTTATTTATTTAGACAGATTTGTATCCCACCTTATCCTACATTCAAAGTGGTCACATTACAAATGGAAGGTTATAAATAACATAGGGTAAATAAGACATTATACATAACACAAAACAAAACTAAGACCAGTTAATGTAATAAAATGGACCTATTGGTAAAAACTATTGATTATATACCAAATCATAAGTTTCAGCGAAAAGCAGGGTTTTCAAGGCCTTGTGGAAATCTTTAATATCAGTCATAGTCCTGAGGTCCATTGGGAGAGAGTTCCAAAGTCTGGAAGCTAGTAATGAAGGAGCTCTTTTTGAAATTGCTTGTTTAGTCTTACAGTATCCAGCAGGGGTACCAATTCTGTTGTCATTATTGGAATTACTTCTTGGTCTATTGATAATATCTCTAGTTATAACACTTTGTAATGCATCTGCTGACAGGTGATTATATATTCTAAAGATAATTAAAAGTGTCTTGAATTTAGACCTGACATTTACTGGAAGCCAGTGCAAGTGTTGTAAGACGGGAGATATGATCTGTTATTGCAGAACCAGTGATAATGTGTGCAGCCGTATTCTGAACCATGTGGAGAGGGTGTAGAGTTAGCTGAGGGAGGCCTTGATAAAGCAGATTTCCGTAATCTAGGAGGGGGGTGATGAGTGCTTGACAAACGGTATGGAAATGGTCTTGATGGAGTAATGGTTTTAGTTTTCTCACAATCTTTAGTCTATGATAGGCCTTGTTAGCAGTTCTGGCAATGTGAGCTTTAAGGTTCAAAGCCTTATCCAATATTATGCCAAGGTATTTTATCTCATTCTTAACTATGATGGATCTATCTAGTAAATCAATAGTATTCGGAGGAATGAAATTAGGGTTCCTAGTAACAAACATTGCCTCAGTTTTATCATGTTGTTGTTGTTAAGTGCTTTCGAGTCGGAGTCGACTCATGGCGACCCTCTGGATAGCTATCCTAAATTGTGTTCGGTCTTGAGTCAGGCGGCTCATTGTTGACAAACTGGTACCCATAGCTGTGTTATTGTATCGATCTATCTCATTGCTGGCCTTCCTCTTTTGCGCTGACCTTATATCTTGCCAAGCATGATGTCTTTCTCTAATGATCTCAGTTTTATCATAATTAAGTGTAAAATTATTATTTAAAAGCCAGGTATTCATGTCTTGGAGGCATCTAGAAATTTCTGAAGTGTCAAAGGATTGTAAGACTATTGGAGCATATACCATGATGTCATCAGCATAGAGGTGATAATGGAATTTGTGAAGTTTAAAGATATTACATAAAGGTTGGATATAAATATTGAACAGTATAGAAGATAAAGCTGAACCTTGTGGCACTCCTTGAATGATTGGGAATTGCAAAGATTTTTTTTGGTCACATTTGATTTGCTGCATACGACCTTCCAAGTAGGAGCTAAACCAGTTTAGAGTATTATTTCGTAAACCTATATGATGCAAACGGTGCAGTAGTTTAGAATGAAATATTGTGTCAAAAGCAGCCAAAACATCCATGAATACTAGCAGGAATCCATTCTTAATGTCATTTATACCTCTTAAAAGATTATCAGAGAGAGAGGTGAGCAAGGTTCAACATTGTGTTGTGGTTTGAAGCCATGCTGGTGAATGTCCAGCGGTGCATGTAAGTCTAATGCCTTCACATGTGAATATTAAAACTGCATTTAAAATATGAGGGAAGAGAATTTTTATTATTTTCCTACTTCACCAAAGGCGTACCATAAATGTTGCAGATTTATCATTCTTGGAATCTTTGTTGAACTTATTATGCCAAAAACATTCATCTTTTTCAAAATCCATTTGAAGGTGACATAAATGAAGCTCTGCCTTATCTGTTTGAATATGATGAATTACAAACCAATGAAACCCTGAAAGACTTGTTCAAGTCAAATAATCTTCTCAACTTCTGTACTGCCCTTCTCTACAAGTCTTATCCAAACATCAAAAAATGGCCACCATCTTTGGCAATACCTATAAATATGAGCTAACATCAAGAATGAAATTATTGAAATCTCAACTGAGAGCAAGAAGCATAGTTAAAAATCTGCATATTGAATTTCTTGCAAGATGGAAACAAGCCCCTAGTTCACAATAATGACAAGAAAACTCCATAAATTTGGAAAAAGCATTGAACTGTACATCTTGTTGAATGTTTTCATTGTACCTCTAACCTCAAGGATTTTAAGCTAAAATAAATAATCACATCATCCAAAAATTGTGGAGAACCGAAACAGAGTAGATGTGTCCAATAAAAAAAAAATGTATTTTTCTTTAAAGTATACATCATGGAGGAGGATTCAACCCCTACCATAAACTGTCCATTTTAATCATTTATTACAGTAAAACCACTCAAATTAGTCAAAAAGAATTTGTACTTAGCTCAGCCAATGGTACTCTCCTGAGAATCACTCAGAAAATCTCCAGCTTTTCTTCAAAACCCATGACACAATATTGCGTTTCGGGTCCAAGCACTTATCTGGACCCTGCATCAGGTGGTAGCTCATATACAAGTTGGATCCAATTTCTCCCCATGCACCATGTCATGTAGGTCTCCCCCAATTTCCAGTACTTCAGTTTTTACTATCACCTCACCCCCTGCGGTCATATACTAACAGCAGCACTTTGCCAGGTGCTCCTGAGGCCAGCAAAAGGAACAATGTTATAGTGCAGACCTATTTTGGGTATTGTGGTTTTGGTAAAATAAATAATATCTAAGTTACAAACCCAAAGGGGACCTCCCCCCCTCCACTACTAAGCAAACTCCTCAGCCCATTCAGTGATTTGAAAAGTCTAATGCAGCCTTTGATACAAAACGTTTGGGGACCCATGCTCTACAACAAAGAAAGATTGATACATTAAAGCACAGCCGTTAAGGAATTGGTCCTTTCAAACTGTCCCTTGCCTTGCCTGGTCAGAGACACACAAAGACATGGATACACATATGCAGAGAGGGTGGAAATAATTCCATGAAGTATGCTCTCTCTTCCCTCCTACCTCATTCCTATTCCACTGGTCAACACATTTTTACAAAAGTCATGTTACTGAAATAAAAATAGTCATTTCTTATCAATTTTTATATGCTGAACACCAATATGACAGTGAAATTGCAAAGTTGGCTCTAGTTTTTTTGTAATCTACAAGAATTAATGTTTACATCACGAAATGCATGTCAATAGTAAATATAATAGGCCTTCGGTTAATACCTGTAAAAAACCAAGTCAGACTACTTCTTAGATTTTTTGGCCTGTCTCTTGTACAGCTGTTCGGGAGCTTCTCTGGGGAGTGTCCAGCAGTAGTCAGCCAGCATTGTAGTGGACCATTTTCCCTGGTATCTTTGCGCCATCGTTGCGATATCCTGGTGAAAACGTTCGCCCTGTTCATCACTAACCATACCACAGTTGTCAGGAAAGAAATTGAGATGGGAATCAAGGAAATGGATCTTTAGAGACATATTGCAGCCAAGTTTCTGATACTGCTTCAGCATGTCTTCTACTAGTTCCTTGTAGTTTTCTGCCCTAACATTCCCGAGAAAGTTTGTTGACACTAGGTGAAAAGCATTCCATGCTTGTTTCACATCACCCTGCAACAAGTTGTTGAACCGGTCATCTTTCAAGAGCTCTCGAATCTGAGGACCCCAAAAACTCCCTCTTTAATCTTTGCTTCGCTGAGTCGAGGGAATTTTTCATGCAGGTATCAGAAAGTGTGGTCCATGGCTTTACGAAGTTTTTCATCAAACCTAGTTTGATGTGAAAGGGTGGTAGCAGGATTTTGTGAGCCTCAACCAGAGTTGGGTGCTGGATATTCATCTCTCCAACTGTTACATTTTGTCTGCAATTCCATTCCTTCCGCAAGTAGTGCCAATCCTTTGCTCGGCTATCCCACTCACATAAGAAACACATATATTTTATATATCCCTGCTGCAGAGCCATTAAAAGGGCAACTACCTTCAAGTCACCACAGAGGTGCCAGCTCTACTTGTTATAGTTAATGGAAGTCAGTAGATGCTTTAAGTTATCGTACTGTATGTCTCTTTAATGTGGACGGCATGCGCTACTGGAATAGATGGAAGACGGTTTCCATTGTTCAAAAGCACAGCCTTCAGACTCAGTTTCGAAGAGTCTATAAATAGTCTCCAGTCTTGTGGGTCATGAGTGCTTTTTAAGGCATTCATGAGGCTTTCAATATCGCAACAGAATACCAGATTACTTTCCTTTCTGAAGAAAGGCTCCAACTGCTGGTGGCACTTTCGATATGAAGTAATGTTAACATCTTTTTCTAGAAGATTCCATTGTTGGAGTCTTGATCCTAGCAATTCTGCCTTGTTCTTGGATAAGTCCAAATCACGAACCAGGTCATTTAGTTCTTCCTGTGTTATTCTGTGTGGAGTTCATAATGCATCCCAGTGAAAATCTGGGTCACTGCATGCTGACGGACCAGGAGAAGAACAGGTCGGCTCATCCTTGTCCTCATCAGATGAATCAAGAGAATATTCTGATGGAGGTTCTGGAATAGGAAGTCTCTCACCATGTGGAATTCGTCTCAATGCAGACGGAATGTTTGGTAGACTATGCTTGACTTCTTTTGCTTCGTTATTCTGCTGAAAAGAGGAGGAACCAAGCAGAAGTAACAGCCATTTATGTGGTTGCTTGGCTCTCCCCACACCATGGGGACTGCAAACGGCACCACACTTGGCTCGCTCCACACCATGGGGACTGCAAACGGCATTGATGGTCTTTTGCAATTCAACCACTGTGAAAGCTGTATTGTACATGTAGCACAGCATATATGCGGGGCCCAAGGCTTGTCTTGGTCACCAATCTTGCATCCGAAGTAAAGATGATATGCCTTCTTCAGTTGAGAAGTGATACTTTTCTTCTGGTTGGCAAATGTCATTTCCCCACAAATGTAGCAGAAATTGTCAACGGTATTAACGCACTTTTGCGGCATTACTGTTCTGTATTGTACCTAAATGGCTAAAATTATATGATTAATAAAAGTTACGTGTAACAGTAGCTTAAACTGTCTCGCACACAGTCTGAAATATTTTAAATGATCAACCTTTCCGACTGCGTATATTACACTGCTGACGTCAAATGGCTTCAGCAGCCGTCTGGCAGTAGTATTGCATTGCATCATAAAATGATGCAATCAACTCTGGATGATGTGTGCATGCTGGTATTATGCAATGTGATGCAATATTACATCATTCAAGGCTTATTTGAGATGTTGTTGATGTCCCACTGGATAAATTTACACGGTGAAACGTCAAAAATGAACTACATGCAATATCTTCAAAACGAGAGCCAATAAAACATTTTTAATGTTATATTCGTGTTCAGCTCACCAAGATACTACAGATTAGGGCCTTTTAAAGTCAGTAACAATTTCAATGTTGACTGGTGTTCTTGATTCAAATTTGGTTTTCGTTTTCTTTGCTGAAGTTGCTGGAATTGCCTCTCCCATAGAAATACATTGGACCACTTTGGGGGAACTTTGTCTGGAATCCTGGTCCAATCTGGCTCATTTTTAAACTCTATTTGTCTTTTCCACAATTCTTTCCCTATGCTAAATTTGATCTCATTTTGTTAAATTTTTGGAGAGTTGTTTTGCCACCAGATAGGCAGTCCATTGGGATGAAAAGACTAAAAAACAGCATAACTAGAAATGAATGTCAGCAAACAAATCTTAGATGATACTTATTTACTGAACCAATGTAATAGGTTTTCTGAGCTAGTTCCCTTGATCAGGTCAGTTCACTGTTGGGGATGAAGAGGAGGTTACATTTTGTTTAAGTGGAAACAACTCTTAAACTGACTCCATGCCCCCTTCAGTCTGGGGGAGAGAGGATTCAGAGGAAGACCAGCGAAGAGAAGGTTGCATTAGTCTAGAGGAGAGGTGACGAGAGAATGGATAAGTGTCTTGGTAGTGTGTTCAGAAAGAAAGGGACAAATTTTGCCAGTGTTATAGAGAAAGAATTGACAAGTTTTAGCTGTTGGATGTGTGTGTAGAAAGAGAGGGAGGAGTCAAAGATGAGCCTACAGTTGTGAGCCAAAGAAACAGGGGGGGGGGGGGGGAGTAGAGTGTTATCCCCAGAAATAGAGAAAGGAGAAAGGGGGGAGTTGAGCTTAGGGGGAAAGATAAGGAGTTCAATTTTGGCCATATTCAATTTCAGGTGGCGGTGAGACATCTAGGCACTAATGTCAGATAAGCAGGCAGAAATGAGGGCCTGGATTTCCAGAGAGATTTCAGGTGCAGAGAGGTAGATCTGAGAGTCATCAGGGTACAAATGATACTGAAAACCATGGGAGGAGATGAGTGCACCAAGGGACTGAGTGTAGAGGGGGAAAAAGGAGAGGTCCCAAGACAGAGTCCTGAGGTAAACCGACTGAAAGTGGGATAGCAGTAGAGGATGATCCACCAGAACATACACTAAAAGTGCAGTGGGAAAGTTAGGAAGAAAACCAGGACAGGACAGAACCCCTAAATCCAAGCAAGGACAGGATATCGAGGAGAAGGTGGTGATCTTGACCTTTCTGCTGCTTTTGACATTGTTGAAGGATAACGATCGAGTAAATGCCTTTGGATTTGACAAGGAACAAGTCATTGGAAACTTTGGAAAGAGCTGTCTCAGTAGGAATGTAGAGAAAGACAGATTGCAGTGGATCCAGAACGGACTGAGAGGAGAGATGGTAAAGACGGCGGCGGTGAACCACTATGTTCAAGTAGTTTAGAAATAAAAGGGAGGAGAGAGATGTGTCGATAAGAAGGACAGGTAGGATCAAGGGAAGGCTGCAGGAACAGTTGTGATAGAAATAAATAGGATGAGGATATGATAGATGGAAGGGACAACAGTGGAAGGGATGGAGTTTAGTAGATGGGTGGAGATGGGATCAGAGGAGCAGCTAGAAAGTTTAGAGGAGGAGGGAAGATGTATGTTTTCTTTCTCAGTGGTCTTAGAAAAGGAGGAAAGTGTGACCGACGTTGAGGGAAGGATTAGGAAATGAAGACGGTGAAGGGGGGATGGAGATAACCCCGGAGAAACTCGAGTAATCTTGTAGATTTTGTCGTGGAAGTAGTCAGCCAAAGTCTGGGCAGAAAGGGAAGGAGGGTTTATTGTATTTATTTATTTATTTATTTAAAATTATTTATATACCGCTTTATCCTATAAATCAAAAGCGGTTTACACTTCAACCAAATCATGTTACATAATGCGAGGGTGTAGGCATGCAGTGGCTATTTGGATGCGTTTACATAAGTGTAGTTTTAGTGTAACTAAATTACAAGATGCGCTATGTACAGGATGAGCTATATACAAAGTACTATATACAAGGAGGAAATGAAGGGTTGACTAGGGTGGGTGGGAAGGGGAGGGGGGAGGTTGGAGCAGGGCATGAAGGAGCGGGGGGTGAGCGAAGGCAAGAACAATTAGGATGCAGAATGTTGGGGTCTTTGGTCAGGTCATGTGATGTCACCATAATGTTCTATGTAGAGCGTGGTTTTGAGCAACTTCCTGAAGTCCTTAATGGTTTGGAGATGGAGGCATTTTGAGGAGAGAGTTGAAAGTTATAAAAAGATGGTGAGGGTCAGAGGCAAGAGAGGTAGTCATATGGACATAGTACTCTTAATTAGGAGTGCTATAGCACACTGGAAAGAGGCTAGCATGAATTTGAAAAGTAGGAAGTCCACAAGGATGAGGGATTTGAGCCAAAGGCACTCAGCTGAGCAGGCACAGGGACATAGGTAGCGGGTTTTAGAGGACAGCCAGGGCTGAGGTACAGTACACCTCACAGGATGTGAAGTGGGAGGAGCAAGAGCAGACGGGAGTACAGTGTTACAGGAAGACATAGTAGAGAAAAGAGGTGGCGAGACAGCAGTGTGTCACATCCTTCTTCACAAATGCTCAAACCATATCGTGCATTGCTACCTTTGAATTGCTTTGTGGACGTACAGCATCTGAGATTTCCCCTTGAGAAAGCACATGGCGAAACGTTTAACCGGCATCGTTGATGGCATCGGGGGTTGTATATGAATGACTGACAACCACAGTTTTGTTTTTGCAATTGCTTGGCTGCTGAGGAACTGCATAAGTGTGGTTTCTTTTGCATTTGCATTTGATATGTGCTGGATTACTTATGATATGTTTTGTGATATGCTCTAGATGAGAATAGAGAGTTTCCATGTGAGGAGTTTTTTCTGGCCGTTGATGTTTGTGGGGGAGCTTTGGGTGGTTATGCCTGCTGATGTAGCTCTAGACCCCAGTGATTCTGAGGCCTTTTTCTCCTCACTGTTTGTTTTTGTATGGAACATCTGATTTAATTGAGGATTGTGTACATGTGGAGTGAATTTTTTCTTTTTTTCAGTTCTGTTTTTCACTCTGAAAGTGACCCCTTATTAGTACTGCTGCCTGGTTAGCTTCAAGGCTGTGCAGCAACCCAGATATTCAGTACTGGTGGCTGGATATGCCCTGGCATTGAATATCTGAGATTAAACTTAAGCAGCGATGGCTATGCTCTTTAAAAGCACTAGCCGATGTCACTGAATATTGGGCCCATATTTTTTCAGGCAGGTATGTTCTTGAAAGAGTTGAGATGTATTAGTAGCTCTAGGCAGGTTTCATTGTATATTGTGTTTTATATTGTTTTATTTTTGTTATGTCTTTTTTTATTAGGCGCATTTTACTAAGGCGTAGCGTCTGGTGTCGAGGGTTCAGTGGCAGGGAAATTGTTTATACGCATGTTTGCACATGTGTATGCTAGCTTAGTAAAATGCTGCAGTTTAGGCTTCTTACTTCACGATTAGCTCACTGAATGGTGGAGCTGTGAGGTGCAGGAAGTTTGCACTGATCTTGTGGTTTATGAGCTCAGCTTGAACTTCTGCTCCTGAATTACCAGAATTTTTAAGGAGCTGAAAGCAGAATAGGCGATGAAGGAGGGAGAGAAAACTGGTGAAGCCTTGGGATCGTGATTATGAGGGAAAGAGAGAGAGAAAGACACTGGATGAGGCCTGCATTGGGCTCCTCTAGCCCTATTCAAATCCAGGCTAAAAACCCACCTCTTTGAGGCTGCTTTTGGATCCTGATGCTCCTCACATTCTTGTCCACTATTTATGTGTATCGTACCATATTCTAGTCCCCAGTTTTGCTATGTTTTTTTGTCTTGATTAGATTGTAAGCTCTAGGCAGGGACTGTACAGCGTTACATACACCTTGTAACACTATACAAATGATTAGTAGTAGTAGTTAAGAGAGAGAGATTGGAGAAAGCCTGGTAGAGTCATATGGAGAGAGACTGGAGAAAGGTTGAAGGGGGTTATGAGAGAGAGAGAAAGAAACAGACTGGAGGAAGCATGGGAGGAGGGTCATGAGTCCAAGAGAGAGACACCCACACACATTCATGCATGCAGGCCCTGGCACGCCCCATGATAGACTGACAGACAGACACACATGCATGCATGCAATCTCGGACACTCCCGATGACACACAGACAAAATGTAAGCAGCCCCTGATACTCCCCATGACACATGCGCACACTTCCCATGACACAACATGCACACAGCTCGACACTCCCTATGACAGAGATACCCACACATGCATCCACCTAGCTGCTGATATCCCCTAAGACTTCCTATGAGACACATATTTGAATCCCCACATGCCTGATTCTGGAAATGGGGAAAACATGCCATTGGGTCACACGGCTAATGTGCACATTTTCAATTTGTTTCTTATGTTTTACTGGAAACCATGGAGTATGGAATAGATCCGTGGTCTATAAGCACTCTAAATATATAAATAAAATACAATACAGGTTAGGAAAAAATCAATATGAGACGAAGAGAGGAAACAGGATAGCAAACACAAAGGTGGAAGAAAAGATAGCTAAACACAATGCATGGTGACAACTTTTTCGGTATGTTGAAGAAAGGAGGGAGGGCAAAAGTGGAATTGTCAAACTGAAAAGTGTCAAGGAGCAAGGAGTGGAAGGTGACAAGGAAAAGGTGGAAATGCTAAAAAAAACCTTTTATTTAGTGCTCAATGAAGTTGATGCTGCAGAAGGACCACAGATGCTAGCAGAGATACATATGAGAATAGAGTAAATACATGCCATTCACAGAAATGTTAATTAACAACTTGCTGAAAGTGGGCAAAATCAAGGGGTTGGACAAAATACCCAAAACTCCCTCTATCCAAGCAAGGGCTGTGGGACTCACCCTGGAGATTGGTCACAGATTACCTTAGAAGCACAGACAGGGTACTGTGTAGTAGCCAGCTTTTAATAAGTCTTCTTTCCCTCCCCGACACTCACCCACCCCTGGGATAATTGTAGCTTTATAGGTGCTTAAACCTCTTAAAGGAAAGGAGGTGCCATATTCACTCTCAGGTGCAGCTGTTTATTCTCAATAGCATACATTAATAACCTGAGATTAATTAAACTTCAGGTGAACAAAGTACATTAAACGTATTAGGTATGGTTTTATGAGTATAAGTATTCCCAGCAACCCTTAGTAAGTAAAGAACTTAAATATCTAAACACAACCTTAAAACTAAGATGCAGACAGCAGTCCAGGAGCAAGATGGGGGTTTTCCAGTCTTTTGCATTAAGTGTCACATGTATGATTTTCTTCCATTTGCTGAGGGGTCTTACATGTGCACAAAGTGCAAGGAGCTCTTTGCTCTCAGGGAACGAGTCCGATCTCTGAAGGTAAGAGTAGCAGACATGGAAAACATAAGGAAGACAGAGCGGTACATAGACGAGACCTATAGGAATATAGTCCTGACATCCCACCTCCAGTCTGGCAGCATCCCTGTTGCCATGGAGGAGAGAGGTCACGTGACAGGAGAGCATTACCCTGGTGTGACAGAAAGTGATCCTATAGCTAAGACATGTCCTCCAGGTGATGTAAAACCCTCTCACACCGAGGAAGTTTCTCCAGGGCCATGTGCCCATGAGGGAAGGGTTAGGACAGCCATTATAGTTGGTGATTTGATCATTAGGTATGTAGATAGCTGGGTAGCTGGTGGACGTGAGGATCGCCTGGTTACATGCCTGCCTGGTGTGAAGGTAGCGGACCTCAAGCGCCACCTAGACAAGGTCTTAGATAGTGCTGGTGAGGAGTCTGCTGTCTTGGTACATGTCGGTACCAATGACATAGGAAAATGTGGTAGGGAAGTTCTGGAGGCTACATTTAGGCTTTTAGGTAGGAAGTTGAAATCCATAACTTCCAGGGTAGCATTCTCCAAAATGCTTCCTGTTCCACGCGCAGAACTCAAAAGGCAGGCAGAGCTCCGAAGTCTCAATGCGTTAATGAGACAATGATGCAAGGATGAGGGTTTTGGATTTGTTAGGAACTGGGGAACATTCTGGGGAAAGGAGGGGCTCTTCTGAAGGGATGGGCTTCACCTTAACCGGGATGGACCCAGGCTGCTGGCATTAACCTTTAAAAAGGAGACAGAGCAGCTTTTAAACTAGATAATAGGGGAGAGCCGACAGTCGCCCAAGAGCACATGGTTCGGAACAATGTATCCTTGAAGGATACTACCAAAAAATTGAAGTTAGGGCACATCAGCAGAGAGGTTCCAATAAAGGCTAAGGTAGCCCAAATGCCCTTGAGTACAGAGCAGACAGAGATTAAAGATCCCAAATTACCCCTGCCTACCGATAACCAGATTAATATGAATAAAATACAGTCTCTAAACTGCTTGTATGCAAATGCTAGAAGTCTAAAAAACAAGATGGGAGAGTTAGAATATATAGCACTTAATGAGAAGTTAGATATGATTGGTATCTCATGGACATGGTGGAGGGAGGACAACCATTAGGACACTGATACCGGGGTACAAACTATATTGTAATGATAGAGCTGATCAAATTGGTGGAGGGGTTGTGCTCTTTGTTAGAGAGGGCATTGAGTCACAAAGGATTAAAGTTTTGCAGGAAAAGAAATTCACTGTAGAATCTCTATGGATTGAAATTCCATGTAAAAAGGGGAAGGCAATGGCAGTGGGGTTGTACTATCGACCGCCTGGCCAGAATGAACAAACGGATGATGAAATGCTCAAAGAAATCAGGGAAGCTAACTAAAGTTACAGAACGGTAATAATAATGGGTGATTCAATTACCCTGGTATTGACTGGGTCAGTGTCACAGCAGGACACGCTAGGGAGATAAAGTTTCTAGATGAAATAAATGACTGCTTCTTGGAGCAGCTGGTTCATGAACTGACCAGAGGGGAAGCCATTTTGGACTTAGTCCTTAGTGGAACACCTGATCTGGTGGGAGAGATTAGGGTGTTGGGGCCACTTGCCAATAGTGATCATAGCATGATCATGTTTGATTTAATTAATAGAGAAGGGATGATAAGGAAATCCACAGTACTACCTTTTAACTTTCAAAAGGGAGACTATAATAAAATGAGGAAAATAGATGAGAAAAAACTAAAAGGAGCAGTTGCAAAGGTTAAAGACTTACATCAAGCTTGGGTGTTTAAAAATACTATGTTGGGAGCCCAGACCAGCTGTATTCCACGCTTTAAGAAAAGTGGAAGGAAGTTCAAAAAACTGCCAGCATGGTTTAAAGGTGAGGTCAGAGAGGCCGTTGTTGCCAAAATAGCATTTTTCAGGAAATGGAAAAAAGAGCCAAATGACAAAAATGGGAACAGCACTAGCACTGGCAAGTTAAATGCAAGGCATTGATAAGGCAAGCAAAGAGAGAATTAGAGAAGAAACTTGCTGTGGAAGCAAAAATGCGTAATAAAGACTTTTTCAAGGGATAAGGCTATAGTGGAGAGACTGAATGAATTCTTTGCTTCGGACTTTACTGAGGAATATGTAGGGATGTTACCCATGACTGAAGTGGTATTTAAAAGTGATACTGCGGAAGAATGGAAAGAAATATAGATACACCGGGAAGATGTATTACAACTATTTTATAAACTGAAGAGTAGCAAATCACCCGGACCGGATGGTATACATCCATTGCAGATCTGTTATTTGTAATCTGTGAACTATCATTAAAATCATCTGTAATACCTGAAGATTGGAGGATCGCCAATGTAATGCCAATTTTTAAAAAGGATTCCAGGGGTGATCCGGAAAACTACAGACCGGTGAGTCTCACGTCAGTGCTGGGAAAAATGGTAGAAACCATCATAAAGAACAAAATTGCTCAACATGTAGATAGTCATGGCTTAATGGGAGACAGCCAACATGGCAATAGACAAGGAAGATCTTGTCTTACTAATCTGTTATGTTTTTTTGAAGGTGTGAATAAACAGGTAGACAAAGGTGAGTCGGTTGATATAGTGTATCTGGACTTTCAGAAAGCCTTTGACAAGGTCCCTCATCAGAGACTTTTGGCAAAACTAAAAAGTCATGGGATGGGAGGCAGTGTATTATTGTGGATCAGGAACTGGTTAAAAGATAGAAAGCAGACTTCCGATGATGTCATCGGGCTGCATGGCAGCGTGAAGTTGGAGCTCCGCCGCCAAAGCCTGCCCAAATGGAGAAAAAACCCCGAAGCAGCGGCAAAACCACAGCAAAATGAGGAGCCAGCAGTAAAAGAAGCTGCCGGTAATGTGGGAGGCAGGGAGAGTTGCGGCACCTGCAGACTGAGAGGCGCAAAAGAGCAGTCGAGTGGCATGATAGGAGAAGCACGTGGTGGAGTGGAGAGGAGGTCTGGACAGCGCACAGTGAAGGGAGCATGGAAAAACAAATGCAGTTCTGAAAGTGAGGTGCAGGATCGGAGGGAAAGGGGAATATTGCATCACTGTATAGCGGCAGCAAGACGTGAGATAGCAAAATATTGGAGAGGGACCTGCCATCCCCAAAGTTAAGGCTTTATTAGAAGAGTGGAGGACATATGTTTGATGCATAGACTTACGAGGCTCCAAAAAGGGAAAGGGGAGCAGAGTGCGGAACAATAGAAAAGAGTATGGAAATGGCTGGAAATTTGGAAAGCTGGAGGGAAAGAGGGATAGAGCACGTTAATAACTGATATTTGTAAAAAGCAAGGTTAAAGCGCTAAATGGTGAAAGCTTGTACAGTATATACATGTATTAAAAAGAGTGCTATGCTGAGACAAGACAGAATGAGCATGAAGGGGGAATGGAGAGGGTGGGGAGGGGAAGGGGGAAGGAGAAGATAGGGCAATAGTGAATGTTGTATTAGCTAGAAGGGGATAATAAATAAATATGTCTGCAAGACGATCATGGACAATGCACAATGTTGTGCTAAGTACTATTTTCTGAAATATTAATAAAAAGTTAAATGGGGAAAAAAAAGATAGAAAGCAGAGGGTAGGGCTAAATGGCCATTTTTCCCAATGGAAAAAGGTGAATAGTGGAGTACTGCAGGCATCTGTGCTGGGTCCGCTGCTTTTTGACATACTCAAAAATGACCTGGAAAAGGGAATAATGACTGAGGTTATCAAATTTGCAAATGACACAAAACTATTTAAAGTTGTTAAAACACAAGAGGATTGTGAAAAATTGCAAGAGGATCTTGATAAATTGGAAGACTGGGCATCCAAGTGGCAGATGAAATTTAATGTGGAGAAGTGCAAAGTTATGCACCTAGGAAAGAACAACCCAAACTATGGTTACAAGATGCAAGGTTCCACATTAGGAACCACCACCCAGGAAAAAGATTTAGGTGTCATTGTGATTAACATGTTAAAATCCTCCGCCCAGTGTGCAGCGGCAGCCAAGAGAGCAAATAGAATGCTAGGTATCATAAGGAAAGGAATGGAAAATAAAACAAAGGATATTATAATGCCTCTGTATCGTTCCATGGTGCGACAGCACCTTGAATATTTTGTGCAAGTCTGGTCGCCGTATCTTAAAAAGGATATAGCGTTATTAGAAAAGGTACAGAGAAGAGCCACCAAAATGGTAAAGGGGATGGAAGGATACTCCTTTATAGCCTCTCTTCATAGGTTAGGGCTCTCCAACCTGGAAAAGAGAGGGTTGAGGGGAGATATTATAGAGGTCTATAAATTCATGAATGGAATGGAACGGGTAAACTTAGATCGATTGTTTACGTTGTCAAAATATAAAAAGACTAGGGGACATGCAATGAAGCTACAGGGTAACCTATTTAAGACTAATAAGAGAAAATATTTTTTTCACTCAACATGTAATCAAATTCTGGAATTTGTTACCGGAGGATGTAGTAAAAGCTGTTAGTGTAGTTGGGTTTAAAAAAGGTTTGGACAAGTTCCCGGAGGATAGGTCCATAAACCATTATTAAAAGGGACCCAGGATATCACTGCTTGACCCAATACAAGCATTGAGAAACCTGTGTCTTTTGGCAGACTGCTAGATACTTATGACCTAGACTGGCCGCTGTAGGAAACAAGATACTGGGCTTGATGGACCTTGGTCTGACCCAGTATGGCATATCTTATGTTCTTATGTTCTTAACCCTAGATATTATGGGAGCTCAGAGATGTTCTGGCAGGTCTTCCAAAGAATGTGTTTAATATGTAATCAGGAGCACCCCTACCAATGGAGATAGGAACCCCTACCCCTTCAGGCCCCTGAAGATCCTTTCTGCTGAGCACTCCAGGTCATGGATATAGGTAGGGTTCTGGGGGCAGGACCTGACAATACTTGGAGGCTATTGACCAAAGGATATAATTCCCCTGCGGTATACTCCTCAGATAAACACATTGTCCTCCACCTGTTTTACTGTGATCCTTGGGATAATCAGGAATTACCGTTTTACAAAACACAACTTACTAAGCAGCTAGTAGTTGAAAACAATGGTTACAGAAAGCAAATTGTCAGATTAAGCATAAATAAACACTCAAGGGTAATTTCAGAAAACAGCAACCTGTCAAGGAAAATTTTCATATAGTGACTCAGGTCTGTTAAGTGAGCTACCTCAGACCAAAAGAGGGAATAAAAATCAGGCTGATGCCAGATGGTTAAGGCAGCTCAGTCCCAATAACATAAGAAAAGGAAAAAAAAATCCATGGCCCGTGAATTTTTTTCTGCAGCTTGGGTAAAAGAATTCAACCATTTGGCTGGGAAAACCGTGGAAATAGCAACACTGTCTGCAGCAGGGATGATAAATCCTACCACTGCTGATGTGCTGAAATCACCATGCTTTTCCCCTTACTTCTGCACAACAGCTTATAAAGTCTATTTCAGGGGACTGAAAGCAAGTGCCTACAAGGTTTATTTTGTCCCCAGCACTGGCTCTGTTTTAGTGTTTAAATCCACCAATAAAATAAAATGTCATGACATGAAAAGTCCAACACTCAATTCAATTTACGTTTTGTGTGGAGGAGGACCTATATTAAGATCATTGGAGATGGAGAACTTCTGCACAACTGGAGATGGTAGCTGGGGCCCGTCTTCACAAACGTGGTAACAGAGAAGTCGGAAACTACAGGCTGGTAAGCTTTACTGAAATAATGAGAAAAAGTATGGAATCTCCCATAGCATGATTCCTAACATCAAGATCCAGCAAGGAATATTTCAGGGAGATTCCCTGTCGCCACTTCATATGGCTTAATCCAATGAGTACTCTCATCAGCTCATTGGAATATGGATTTAGCCTGAATCCTAGAGAAGATAACAACTCAGAGGTAATGTCCCATTTACTATTTGTAGATGACCTGAAGCTCTACAGTTCCAGTGACCAACAATTAGCAGAGTAACTCTGCATAGTGAAAAGCCATACATTCCTACAGCTGAAGGAGGGCTAGGCCTCAGAAATTTATTACAAATACAGAACTACTATCATAAGCCTCCAGGCTTACCTAAGAGCATCATTGCATTCAAATACACAAAAAGTGCTGAAATATGAAAATAACGGTCCAGAATCTATCTCTATCATCAAACTTGGACAAGCATTCCGACAACTAGAAGGAATGAGTGAAAATCCACAAGTACACACAGGAAAGGAAGCAGCAGAATTTGGTTAAGGAGAGGTGAACTGAAATCGAAGGAGAGATTGATAGTTGTGGCCCAGGACAGCGGATAACAGACAAGATGGTTTACAGCGAGCATTGAAAAAACTGGCAACACAGACATATGTAGATTCTGTAAGAAAGATCTGGAAACAGTGACTTATTGTTTGTAAAGTTTTCATGGTGGAAAATTTCTATACAGAAAGGCAACAGAAGAAGTGTAGTAAAAGCTGTTAGTGTAGCTGGGCTTAAAAAAGGTTTGGACAAGTTCCTGGAAGAAAGGTCCATAAACCATTATTAAAAGGGACCCAGGATATCACTGCTTGACCCAATACAAACATTGAGGAACCTGTGTCTTTTCAGGAGACTGCTAGGTACTTATGACCTAGATTGGCCACTGTTGGAAACAGGATAATGGGCTTGATGGACCTTGGTCTGACCCAGTATGGCATATCTTATGTTCTTATTTACTGAAAGGTAAAAATGAAAACGCGAAGATATAGGGGCAGTAGAAACTGAAACAGGGAAAATGGGGTTTACCCGATGGTAGGCAGATGGTAAACAAACAAATAATGAGAGAAATTATGGCCATTCTACATCAAGGGAGTCATTGGAGTGTACAGGCAATGTGTGATCTGGTTCTAAGGCACTATGAATGTATGGGAATATACACAGTAGCCAAGCAAGTGTGTGAAAGGTGTATAACCTGTAAGAAAATAAACAAAAAGGTCCTTAGGAAACAACCGCAGGGAGGCAGAGACCCTGGTCTTCGTCCATTCTAAAGTATACAGGTTGATTTTACTGAGTTGCCCCTGGTTGGACGGGTGAAGTACCTTTTGGTAATAGTGGACCATTTGACGGGATGGGTGGAGGCATATCCCATGGTAGCTGCCACGGCAATAGGAGTAGAAAAAATAGTCTTGAAACAAATCATTCCAAGATATGGAATGATAGGTCACATTGACTCGAACCAGGGAAGTCACTTCACAGCCAAGGTATTGCAAAACATAATGGAAGCTCTGGGAGTATCCTGGGATTTCCATACTCTATGGCATCCACCCTCCTCAGGGAGAGTGGAACGCATGAATCAGACTATAAATTTCCTGTTCCTGCCTGGAGCGGCTCTCCTTGTCTTTTGGCTAGCATAGCGTTCAGAGCTTTTCCTCAGCTCTCTGACCACGTCTTCAGAAAAGCCTCTGTTAGGAAC